>JAQQAC010023519.1:11597725-11631246 GCA_029783875.1 Phataginus tricuspis | reverse complement strand
AAAAAAAAAAAAAAGGACTGGGTTTTGGCACAGGTGCTGCTCCACACACAAGTCCCCTGCAGCATGCACACGCAAATCTAGCCTTATCCCTACTTGTGCTGCGAGGGGCTATGCGTGTGCGTTCGAGCAGGTCTGTGGGGTCTCCTCCCCTCTCTCATCAGTGCGTGGGGAGGAAAGGGCCACAGAATGAGCTAGGCCCACCTTGTACCCTGAACACAGGGTCAAGGGTCAAGTCTACGGGTCCCTAGACTGGGTCAAAGGCCATGTGCTGGATTTCCTAAAGCACAATGGATGCACTACTTCCTGACTCAAGTCAGCCCCCCACCGGCAGGCCCGCCTGACTCGGACAATGCCGGGCATGGTACCAGCAAACACCCAGGGCTCTTGATGCTTCAGGTGCTGGTACCTCCTGCCCCCTGCCAATCACTAGAGACGTCAGCATAGCGAGGGTTCTCCCATACAGGTCTTGCTCTGCACCACTGGTGCTGTCCAGGAGCAACTCCACAGTTCACTTGCCCAGCCCTCTCCAACTCCACAGAGACCAGGGTCACTTCTCTGGTCTCTACTCTAGTCCCATCACAGGGTTACCACAAGGACTGTTCTATGCATGGACCCTGCCCCGCCCTGCTGACAGCATCTAGGCCTGCCCCTAGCCAGATACATGGAGCCTATGTCCTTGGCAGGTCTCTGTGCCACAGCCCAGCCTGCCAAGGCTCCACCTTGACCTCTAGGGACCCCAACTGTTCACAGGCCTCTCTGGGAGTACAGATGCTTTCCTGGAGGCATACGGCACTGGACTGAGTGCTTTATGCAGTGGTATTAATTTAGGAAAACAGACGCTCAGGAAGAGGAACTTTCCCAAAGACACGTCCCTTGCTTGGGGGAACCAGGACTGAAATGGGCACCCAGAACCACCGACATTCCAGATCACTCTCTGCAGTGAGGCCATGCTGGGGACTGCAGGGTGCTGAGCACCACCCCTGGGCCCCACCCTCATGAGGTGCAGAAGAGGAGGAGCAGACGGGGGGAAGGAGAGAGGAGCAGATGAGAGGTGACCCCTGTGCCACCAGACCTGGAGCCAGGGCAGGAGATCTGCAGTACAAGCCCTCCCCAGCTGCGGCTCCCCTCCTAATAAAGTTCACTCTGCCTCTGTCCATCTCTATCTCATTTGTGATTTGGCTCAACAGCATTATGATATCCAATGGTCAAGTGTTCTGCAAGGACTGCGAAATGCAGGGACACACTGTGCAGGAATGGTCACCCCATCCTGCTGCAATTAAAACTGATGCCAGTAAAGACTGTCTCCACTACACCACGGCTGAGAGGAAAACGAAGGGATTTGAGAGATTCCCTTTCTTAGTGGCCTTGTTTCAAAACCAAGTATCGAGACAAGCTCTACCCAGGCCCTAGCAAATGGGTCACAGTCTGCAAAGTAGTGTTCAAACAGGAATGTCACTGGGTGAATCTGAGTGGGAAGGAATTTGCACCCCTCTGCAAGGTTCTACCAAATGTCATGAGCTAGAGCCACTGGTGAGGACTGGGGCAGCCAGAGCCATGCTCAGTCCTCTGATCCAGGCCTGCACCTGCTGTGTCACAGCAGTCCCATCCTGACAGACAAATTCATCCCCTCAGTCTAGAGTTGGGGGCTCAGCACAATCAGCCATGCAGAGCTGGGCTTTGTGCCCAGAGCAAACACGGGGTGTAACACAAACCTCATCAGAGGGAGAAGTCTAGAACCGAAAGCTGCAACTAAAACTTACTTAATAGGAACAAAACTGAGGCTTTCTTTGGAAAAAAAAAAAAGGAAACAGAAAATTCTTTCCAAACCTGTAGAATTTAAAGTACCTTTACCATAGGCAGAAAAAGTAACTAAAAAAAGAGCGAGCAAGCTACAGATATACACTCCACTCAACTCCCTAGAAGCACAGGGGAAGGGGCGCCGGCCTGGGTTCCAGTCTCAGTTGTGCCATCCCTGGGCCACTGGCAGCAAGTTTGCTTCTGAAGCTGCCTCCCCGCATGTTTAGAGGGCCCACACAAGCATCTTCCCACATCCAGGCGAGTATCTGTGAGCCACTCCCTGAAGCCGACCTGACTGCTGCAAGTTCTCCACCCTTGTTGGCTCTTTCAAAGGCCCCCAGGAGCACACGGACAGGTGTCAAGTCTCCTAAGTGTCAGTGGGGATGGTGCAGGATGAGAGAGAAGCACTTACCCTGCCCAGGACATCAAGAGGCAGCTTTGAGTTCATGAGGACTGGCTTAACCTTGTCTCCAGAGAGCAAACCATTTATGGGTAAAAGGCTTTCAAAAATTCCATCAAATTTTGCCTTTTCTTCTACCTAGTTGGAAAGAAATAGCTTGAGTGAGCAAAAAAGTATGCCTGTGTTAGTCCAGAACATGCTTTGACCCAAAGCTGAATGAATATGGGCAAGGACCTAAAAGAGACCTAACGCAGTTCCAGAGTGCGCTTACATCCTGAAGGAAACAGCTATCTGGCGACTACAGATCTGGCAGTCCAAGCTCAACAGGTGAGCTATGACCTGGCTCCCCAGCCTCATCCTCCACCACAGGGGCTGCCTGGGAGACACAGATTCACTTTTACCTGCCTCCTAGGAGCTCACTAGGATTAGAGAGAGGAAAGCATGAATGGATCTTACTTCTTTGGGACAAAGAACTAAATCTGGATACCAATCTTCAGAACCAAAACAACTGAAGAACCAAACAGAAAAATAAACTGAAGACTAAAGCAACTATCAGAATCAACTTTAGCAATTATCAAAATCAACTTTAAACAGAGGAAGTCCTCTGTATCTAACAGCAAAAAAAAAAAATTGTAAAAGCTCCTCCTGAACAGAGTGAAGGTCTGGGCAGGACTTACACAGCAGAGAGGCAGCTACTGCAATTCTGAAATAGGACCTACAGGGACATGTCCGACAGGGCTCTCCATGAGGAGGGTCTGGGCCGGAGCCTCCAGGCTGTCCCCCAGGGAAATGAAGCCCACGGCAAGTGGATTGAGGGGATCCAGACTTCTTACCACAGGTTCTGACCACAAGCCAGAGCCACTGGGAACGCCAAGAAAATACCCTCAACAAGTGTCCATCGATGGAAGAATGAGTAAACAAAATGCGGTCCATCCATACAAGGGAACCTAATACTGTCTTCTGAAGGAAAGAGATTCTAATATATGCCACAACATGCATGAACCTGGAGGACATCATGCCGAGTGAAGAAGCCAGGCACAAAAGAACAAATACCATATGAGTGAACTCACAGGCGGTCCCGGAGGAGTCCCACCCAGGGAGGCAGGAAGCAGACGGCGGGCCAGAGGCTGGAGAAGGGGTTGGGCAATTAGTGAGGAATGCAGACAGTTTTATTTTGCAAGGTGAAAAAGTTTTGGAGATCAATGGTAGTGATGGCTGCAAGACAACGTGCGTGTACCTAACACACTGAACTGCACAAGCACACCTCATTTCCCTCTGCTTTGCTTTAATGCACTTCAAAGATACTGTTTTTTACAAATTGAAGGTTTGTGTTGAGCAAGTTTATTGGCACCACTCAGCATTTGCTCACTTCATGTCTCTGTGTCACATTTTGGTAATTCCCCGATGTTTCAAACCTTTTCAGTATATTTGTTATAATGATCTGTGAGCAGTGATCACGACTCACTGAAAGCTCAGATGTTGGTTAGCATTTTTTTTAGCAATAAAGTGGCTTTTAATTAAGGTATGTACATGGTTTTTTTTTAGACATTATGCTATTGCACACTTACTGTATAGTGTAAACAAAACTTTTATAGGAACTGGGAAACTACAAAAATTCATTTGACTCATTTTACTGTGACAGTCACCTTATCGCAGTGGTCTGGAACTGAACCTGTAATATCTCCAAGGCGTGCCTGTCTGCTTAAAAAGGTCCAGATGGTAAACTGTACGTTATGTGTATTTTACCACAATTAAAAGAAAAAAAAAAAGAGTAACAGGAGCAAAGTGGACACTGCAGGCAGGAGCTGCTGTAAGTGCTGAGAAGGCAAAGGCCCTGCGCGTCTGGGGTGCTACACTCACGGACGTGGTGCCTCCAGAATCCCAGGAACTTCACAATGGAAAAGAACACATGGCACCCTATCCTCTCACTGAAATGCCAGATCTCTCCTGGAAACAGCCTGCTTCCATCACAGTGCCTTTCCTGCGAGTCCTCTCTACCAGGCCTCACAGGGTCCTCAGTTGCCAGCCCTTCCACTGAGGCCTCCGCACAGCCCTGCCAGGAAGGGGCAGGAAGGAGCTCTTCAAGAATAAGATCTCTTCGACACCAAAATTTTTCACGATACAGCAGCTTTCTTTAAAAGTGCAGTGCAACTGGACTACAGAGAAAGAACTCTTTGGTAGCATAACCACCAGCAAAGTGCTTGACTGCCCACGGAGACAACTTTGCAACTTCTGGGTCACATGGAACTTCCTCCTGCCCTGTCCAGGCCCAGATCTTCCCTCTGTCTAGACCCTTCAAGGAGGGAATAGACAAACTGCAAAAAACAGAACAAAAATGTTTGAAGGGGGGACAAATACACCAGGGGTGGGACCCTGCCCATTTTCATTCAGTGCCAGGTCAGAGCTCATTCTGGACTCTCTCACAGCAAAATGTGACATTGGCAGTTAAGCTAAATAAAAGTGAGGAAATATGACTATCCTCTTACAACAAGTGGGGACTGTCTCCATGTCCCATGTGCGTTTCCTTTAGGAGCAAATTCTGCACTTATTAGAAGACACTATTTGCCTTTTTCTTTCTAGAAGCAGTGACACAGTGTTCCAGCCACAATATCCTCTATAAAATAACACTTTAAGTGCTGAGAGAAGCTTTTCAAAAAAATCAATGAAAGCATCAGAAAAGAAATAATAATAATGCATCAACTGGCTAGGAATAAAAGCATAGCTGGAAGACATTTTTAAGGGCTTCACATTTGCAGGTTCTCACTATTTCCCCTTCTATCTTGACCAACCCAGCAGCAAAAAGCACAGAACAAGACCTTAGAACTGCAAGATTTAAAGTGTAAACTCCTAAGAATCCAATGCTTGACACTCAGCTGACTGCCTTGGCAGGCAACATTCAATTACAGTAAAAGATCACGGCTGTTTCACAAGACTTTTTTTTGAAAAAGTATTTTGTCTAAATTCTATGGCACACTCACTCTGAAACAGAATTGATGACAGAACTGTCCTGTGAAATGTTTTGAATGACATCATAAACGGCTAAAACACCTGCACCTGAGGGGCACTGTCCGGGGTCACTTACCCTCACAGCCCAGAGGGCCTCTGCAGAAGGCGGTGTGACCATCAAAGGGCTGCTGGTATCATGCTGAGAAGAAAGAATACATTCTGCTGTGGATGGCATGGAATTAAATCACAGGAGGATGTATTTATTGAAAGGATATACAAAGTGCTTTCCAAAAGGGAGACGATCTCAACAAGTTACACACAGAATTACCGTATGACCAGGCAATTCCACTTGTAGGTGTAGACCCAGGAGAACTGAGAACAGGTGTGCAAACAACTCTTCGTATGCATTATGTCCACCAACAGACGGATAAGTAGACAATGTACACTGCCCATACCATGGAATATTACTTAGCCACGGAAGGAATGACATACTGACACGTGCTACAATGTGGGTGAACCTGAAACCATCATATGCTGAGTGAGAAGCCAGACACAAAAGGGCATGTGTTGTGTGATCCCATGTGAATGAAATGTTCATAACAGGCACATCTATGGACAGAAAGCAGACTGGTGGCCGCCAGGTGTGGGGGAAGGGGACAGGGAGTGAGTACTTAATGGGCACAGGACTTCCTTTTGCGGTGATCAAAATGTTCTGGAAGCTGACAGAAGTGGCAGTTGCACAACACTGTGACTGCACTAAGTGTCACTGAATAGTCACTTTAAAATGGTCAATTAGGTTATGTGAATTTCACCTCAAAAAACCAAAACAAAAAGAGGGATAGAGAAAACACAGAAAGATAGAAGAACATGGACCTGAAGGATTCTGACACTTACGAACTTAGGCGGCGGCATGTTCAAATTCATATTGCTCAAGGTGACTTCATGGCCACTCTGTGCACAGGCCACTAGTCTCAGTGCAACATAGAAACCCTGCAAATCCAAAAACAGGGAGGTGTGAACGGCAGGAGCATTGGCTTTGGCAGTGGACTCCAGGGAAAGTGGGATTTCACTTCACTTCAACAATGTCGACCATGTGCGAGTCACCTACGGCGTCTTCTTGAACGGGTCTCACCCTGGGAGTATCGTTTAAATGAATATGCTAACACGGACTTTGCCAACTGCATTCTAAACGCTGAAAAACTTCAAATAAGTGTATTTTCAAAAACAATGAGCTCACAACAATTAGGAAATGCTAGATTGTAAGTAGCAGACTATAGCCTAAGACTATAAATGTAAATGGTGGCTCACATACGTGTTGGCTTCTTTAAAAATGATTTGAAATAAACACAGTTGTTTGGGAACTGACACGAGTCACTGTGATCCCACAGGCCTCACAGAACAGAGCATCTCCCACTCACCTCCAGCAACTTGATGTGGACTTTGCCTCCCAAATAGGGACAAAGGACCCAAACTAGGCCACCAGAGCCCTCAGCCCCTCCTCCAGAACCAGCCATGTCACAGGCTTAGTGGACTCAGACAGCCTCACCTAATTTTTTCTAAACTGATCAGCTGGCCTAAGAACATAGACTGTTTTAAAGCCATAAACACAATTATGCTTTTAAAACATCCTTCAGAGAGATAAGCACTAGATCAAACTCTCTCAGGCTCATCTTCACAGAATGACCGCACAGGGTACAGAGAACAAGAGAGTAAGTTGAGGGGCACTGCATTCAGCAAGGCTGACAGGTCCCTTTTCCATAAGGGTCCTCAGCAGCTTTCATGTGCAGACACGCAGCGTGAATCTCGAGAGGGTGAGGCAGAGCTGATGGTGCTTTCCCAATGGGTCAGTTCACAGACCACAGGACACCGGGATAACATCCCTTGGAACACAGCTTGAGCAAACCCTGATCTAAGTTAAAATATGACCACTTATGATCATTTGTAAGTACTATAAATTTCCATTCACAGAATCTTCTCAAAATGACAAAATTATGATGGAGAAGGAACCAGAGGGTGGGGTGTGACCCCCAAGGGCCAGCATGAGGGAGAGTCTCTGCAGTGCTGGGGCAGCTCTGGATCCTGATAGTGTGGTGGCTTCATGAATCTGTGCAAGTAACAAAATCGCACAGAACTGCACCCACCAAAAAACCCAAAAAGTAGATGTAAACTCAGTCAGCTCGGTCGAAGGCCTCAGGGTTAGCACTGTACCTGACTCTGGGCATTGGGCCGTGGTGCTGTAAGTTGCTCTCTTGGGGAGCAAAGGAAGGGTACATGGGAATTCTCTGAAATATTTTTGCAACTTCCATGAGAGTGTGAAATTGTTTCAAAATAAAAATTCTGAAAACATTTTCATAGTTTGTAAGCACATAAGATATTAACAGATAGGATAATGAGGAAAGATGGCTCCAAGTGTTCAAAAGACCTTTATTTAGAAATGAGACCCTCCCATTTTAAACAGTCGGATGGCCACACTTATGCCTAGTAATACTTGTCAGTGGTGACAGCAAGGAAGAAGTGCAGAGGTGACCTGGCCTGCAAGGCTCTGGCCCGGCCCCTCCACCTGTTCTGTGCACACGTGTACATACCTGTTTATCCAAGAACCCTTTACCTTCGGGGTCGGCCAAGTCCCATATCTACGGAAACACAAAAAGGCTCATGAGCGTAACTACAAATCGTTGCCCATTTATTCAAAGAACAGGAGCCCCCAGCACTGCATGTGGGCCTTATGGGTAGGCCAGAGCGGCCGTTCCCAGGCTACAGGTGAGGAGGCAGGCAAATTTGGAATGTGGGAATGCATGAGTGACCTGCCTCCAGTGGGCACACAGCCAGTCATGGCAAAGCCTAAAGAACCCCCAGGTCCACTTGGCTCCAAAGCCGACAACATTCTATAAGCTGTGGGGATCCCCAAAACAACAGGAAGACCCACCAGCTGCAGCCCAAACCCCAGGAGATGTGTCCCCATGAAGAGGAGCCACTCTTCGCCTGCAGGGGGACCCTGAGGGTGGCCACAGAAGGGGGGGAATCACAACTGGTCTCCACATACCTTCCCAAGGATAATGTCTGAGAGCCCAGACTTCTTCAGAAAAAGTGCAGCTTCACTCGCCCCGACTCGCCCCGTGTATGCAGGGTCGACCTGGAATGCGGGGGCAGCACCTGAGACACGGCTGCAGACGGAGCAGCAGGTAAAGCGGTATATACACCAAGCTGACGGCTGGCTGATAATTCCGGGGACAGGGAGGGACTACAGGCCACGCTGGGCTTCGATTCGGGGTTGTACTTTCTGAGCCACTCACTCTAGTTCCATCCAGAAAGTCACAGTGAAACTTACCTGCTTATAATAAGATTCGTATAATGGATTTCCAGTGGGAATCTGTAAACAAAGGCACAGATACTGGTCAAAAGTGGACAGGCACTCCCATCTAAAAAACCAGTGTCATCACCAATTTTGTCATTCCTAAAATACACGATAGTGAAAACCAAAATTTATGTACTTTAAATACCCTCTATAGACAGATTGCAGTTTATTTTTAGACACAAATATTATACTTACTTGATTTGGAAAAAGGAAATGCGAAAGCTCTTTAACAGCTCCTGATTCCTGCACAAACAACTTGGTGGCTCAGGAAGGAGCACAGCCCAGAGTCACTTCCATCCACAGAGCAACGGGATTTACCCACCTGGGGGCTCGGACGGAAAAGACACTCGATCCTTTGAGATTGCTCGCTGGCTCCGGAGTCAGAACAGGGGTTTCGAAACATCACCGTAAATCATCAGACCTGCGAGTTTCAGGTGAGTTTCCCTGCCCCAGGTCTCACCCCCACCCATCCCGGCTGCCACCAGCCACAGGGGGACTGAGCAGAAATGCCCGCTGACCAGTCCCTGCTGGGAGAGTGCTGGCCAGTGACACTCCCACTAGGGGAGGCAGGCAGTTCCAAGTGCTCAGCGTGGCTTGGAGACCTGGCACTCTGGGCATTAGATCTCCAGAACGTTGCTGTTCAGAGAAGCAGCCTCTTTGTCTAGGGTCACGTGGCTGATCAAGGCCATGTGGTTGATTGAGGCCAAACCTGGATCCAGCCCCACTGATAGCCACGCCCTCACACGTTGCACGGTGTCCAAGGTCTCCATTTCAACCTTAGTGGGCCATGGAGAGGAGGGGGCACCTAGGGAGGAGCCAGCTGGGGTTGGAATTGAACAGCCACAGAAGTTGGCTATAGACAGACTTAAATGTGTTGGTTGCACCACATGAAGGGAGAAAAGCAGACTGCAGACCTGCCACTGACTTAGCAAAGTAAAGGGAGGAGCATACAGTCCCATTCAATCATACAGAAGAACAGGTGTGTAAACAGCTCAGAAGAAAGCTGGGGAAAATGAGCACCAGATGAGAGGTGGCACATGGGGCTTATTTTAAAAGTCTTTGATGCTGCTGTGCGATTTTTCATTCTGAATAAAAGTGGGGGCAGATGGGCTCCCTCTGGTTACAACTGCTAGATTGGAACCAGCCCCACAGTCATGTATTGCTGTGCCCTAGAGTTAAAGGTAATGCCTGGATACGGTCAGCCTCTGGGGGCCACCAACACCTGTAATCATCTAAAGAAGCCAAAGTCCAGAGACCAATACTAAAGATAGAAGGCAAATAGGAAGAAAAGAGCCTAAAGTTGTGAAAGGTGAGAGCAGACAGTCAAAACAAAGAGAAAAAGGGGAAGAGAAAGCAGGAAATCCAGAAAAGGAAGAGAACAGTGGCGGGTGAGCAGCAATGGCTTGAGAAAGAAAAGGTGACCTCACCAGGGAAAAGGGTTAGGAGTTAAGTTGGCAGCTCCCTGGCTGCTCACTTCCACTGTCACCCTTAGCTCCTGGTGACCTTAGACAGCAGTGTCTACCATCACACTCGCATGACCAATCGAGTGTAAAACTCTGGCATGCTGTCACAGCACACATCCCCAGAGGGTGAAGCGACAGGGAGCAGAGTCAGGCAGGCTGTTTGTCACCTGTCAGTCATGGTGAGAGTGGCTGGGTCCGGACAGCACATTCCCAGCCTCTGGCTCATGGCAATGGAATGCACAGATCCCCTGGGGCCCCCACCTTGATGACAAAGGTCCCATTTCTGCCAACGATCAGAGAGGCGCAGGTGTGAAATACATTTCCAGTGGATTTTTTTTTTTTTTAGGTCATGAAAGGCAAGAGAGAGGTTTCCAAGCTACTATGAGTCCCTTGCCAAAAGAGGTACAGGGTCAACACCTGTCTCAAACTTCCCAAATGCTTCTGAGCTGTAAGATCCATCGTCAAGAAAAATAAGACACTGAATAGTCCCAAAAAGTCTGTTAAGCACCAGATCCTAACCTCCACACTTCCGTGCTAAGGGCTCATCCCACAGACATCCTATGGCCAGGTGTCGATACCAAACTACTGACAACCGACAGAAAACCAGAGCACACCTGACTATCCCTCCCTAACTGTGGGCATGGATTTGGATAAAGTAGGACAATGACAGCAATTAAAGGTTCCGATTTAATTACCCACACTTCGGCTACTTCAAAAGCAGAAGGGAGAGAAAGATTGGAGAACACCAGACTGGTCTAACTGGCACTTCCTTTTACCACACTGCTTCCTCCTGGGTACTGTGGAGTCACACCTGCAAGCTGCCCTATATGCCACTGAGGCAGAGCTGAAGACGTATGCTGCTAACAGTGACAGGCAACCTGTGTGGCCGGCTCCTGGGCAGAGACCTCAGTCACAATCAGCTCACTGGTGTGGGCAGCAGCTCTCAGAAGGTGAGTCACAGCTACCGGGACACAGCCTTCTGTGTGCCCCTTGAGTGTGTACCGGAGCTGCCCACCCACGGCTGACCCCAAAGTGAGCCCAGGGCCACACCTGGGGCAAAGGCAGAAAGGGAACTGGCCTGGGGACATGGCTTGAGTGTAAGAGGCTGCAAAGGGCTTGGTGATGGCTTCAAGAACAGTCACTTGGAGATGGCCCAGGCTGGCATTCTCCACCAGCTCGGTGTGCCAAATGCCATCTTTGACCCAGCAATGTCTGAATTACTGATGAGGTTCAATATAACTTTCAATTCAACCTTTCAGTTGTTCGTCATCTCTTAAAATACTGAGAGAGATCACTTCAAAGTTTCTGTGGCCTCTTGGCTCAATCCTCCAGCCCAGAAGCAATTTACAAGTGGGGTGACAGGGAGGGGAATCCACTGAGAACAAGTTCACATCATTCTGCTGTGAGGCCTTTAAAATGCCAGTTTGTTTGAGCTGGTGCAATTTTACACTGGAGAAAACCAGATTGAGACAAGGAACACAGCAGAACCACTCTGGAGGGGAAACCAGCCCTCCTAAATCTCTTAGGGGTCCAGCCGCTCCTAATCCTCGTGCTTCTGCCCACGGACAGGACTCCTCCTAAATCTCTATGCCTGCAACCAGGAGAATTCCCACTCTGCTGGGAAAGTATGTACTCTCATGCAAAACAAAGCAGCCAGCTCCAGCCCTGCTTGTCTCCTAATGACGTTTTTAAAGCAAACTTATTTTCATTTTCAGACTTTTAGAAGAAAGTATAATTCTTTCTTCTGATAAATAGTGGACTGCATTTATGGGGCACTCACTGTTTTCTCTCGAGTACCTCACTTGATCCTCTCAATATGATAGGGCAGGTACTACTGTTAGCCCCAACTTACAGGTGGGAAGACCGAGGTTACCTTGCCCAAGGTCACAGAGCCAAAGAGTGACAGGGCTAGAAGAGCCCCCAGGCCAGGTGGCCCTGACCTACTCTGCGCCCTGCAAAAGAGCCCAGGTGTGGCAGAGCTGGGCACTGGGCACACTTGCCTGGGGAAGATGTACATAGGGGGTTACAGGATGGTGCATTTACTCAACCAAAGAAGTCTGCATGCAAACTCGGCTTGAACATATAAACTGACTTGAAAGCCAGTACAGATTGCCATTTCCCCAGGAAAACCGAGACTCCATGAAGGCTGTGTTTTCAAGAGGATTGGCAAGTTTTGCGGGAAATTAGGCACATGACGCCAAAAGATATCCTGGTCTGAGTTTCTAGCAAACCAGCTGCTGATGCAAAAATGTGGCCCAGAGAAGTTCTTGCGTGATAATCCTTGCATTTTTGCCTTCCACATAGAACTAGTTCCCGCTGCTGCTCGCATGGCCATTATCTCAGCTGTGTGCACAGCCACATCCTGCAGCTAAGAAGGTGGCAGTCCAAAGGCACCAGAAAACGCTGGGGCAGCTCTGACCTCCCCAAATTGACAACTCTCTGATTTCTCCATTCACGCCACAGCTGAGACAAGCACGGCCAAGAGACAGAGAATTCTGGTGTGAGAAAGAGCTTTTACAAATTGCCAGGGCAAAAACATCTCAACCACCAAATGAGCAAAGGCCTGAGACAAGTGATCCCAAAAGAGAGGCAGCAAAGTTGGGGGAAAATGTTCAACGTTTGGGTTGCAAAATGGAATGAAATGCCAGCTATCGGGCTGCTATCGGGTTGGCAAAGGTGGAAATACATGTCTTTGGCCCTGATGGTGGGAAGATAAACCAACCATCTTTTCTGGAGGCAATGCAACAACAGGCGGTAAATGTGCACACCTCTGATACACAGGTTGACTCAATTGTCACCAAACGCCACCAAGATTTTTTTGGTAGATAAAAATTAGGTTGTTCTAAAATGCATACAGAAAAGCAAAGGCAAGAGAGTTCTTAGATTGACACCAAAGGCCTGACTGGTAGGAGGAAAAATGGGTAAAACAGACCTCCTTAAAATGAATACATTTGCTCTGTAGAGCAAAAGCCTAACAAGCATATGAACAGATGAGATTTGAACTGGAAGGAAATATTTGCAAAATGCATGTCCGACAAAGGACTAGTATCTAGAATATACAAAAGACTCAAAATTCAACAGCAAAAAAGCAAACAATCCAATGAGAATGTGGGGCAAAGATATGAAGGGACATTTCACCAAAGAGGATGTACAGATGGCAGATGGTCACCATCAGTAGCCATCAGGGAAATGCAAACGCGACCCTCAGTGAGAGGCCAGCATACACTCTCATCAGCATAGCTGAAAAACAACAGCAATGGTGGTGGGAATGTACAATGTGCAGCTCCTCTGGGAAACAGCTTGGCAGTTTCCTTAAAAAAAAAAAAAAAAAAAAAAAAAGACCTAACCCTGGAACTATCACAACCCAGCAACTGTTCTGGGCATTCATTCTGAGATAGAGATGGGCTCGCATAACAGCCTACATGCAAACATTTAGTGCAGCTTTATTCATAAACATCCCCAAACTGGAAACACCCCAGATGTTCTCCCATGGGTGACTGGTTAAATGACTCGTGACCCCGTGGACTACTACTCAGCAACAAAAAAATGCCGAGGAATGAGCTAGTAATAGACACACACCGGGAAGATTCTGGAAAAATTTCCAAAGGATTATACTGAGTGAAGAAGGCTAGTCTCCAAAGGTTACATACTATATGATTCCATTATATAACATTATTAAAATGCTGAAATTCTAGAAACAAACAGATCAGTGATTGTTAGGGGTGAAGGCAGGCACAGGAGTGGCTATGAAGGGACAATGGGAGGGATACCTAGGCAGACAGGCTGTGTCTGACTGTAGCAACGTCAAAGCTTTGGTTGTGACAGTGCACTACAGATTGACAAACTGTCATGGCTGGAGAAAACTGGGTAAAGAATATGCAGAATCCCTCTGCATTATTTTTTTTACAACTGTATGTGAATTTATAATTATCTCAAATTAAAAAGTGTTTTTAAAAACAGAGAGACTTAGAGGAGACCTCACAACCACATGCAAAGTGACAGTCCTAGAAGACCAAGACAGTGTGAACACGGACGGGTTTTGGATAACAGTAAGGAATTATTGATTGTGTAAGGTGCGATATGGCATTGGGATTATGCAAAAGAAATCAGCCATAACTGTTAGAGATACATACTGAAATATGATTTCTCAGATTTTTAAAAATCTCAAACATAAAAATGTATATGGTAGAGGAGGTCAAACCTTGGCAGACAGGTGCAGAGAGATCTGCAAAACGCTGGCATCTGCTGTAAACAGGTGGCGGGTCCAAGGTTGCTCATTGAACTCGAGTTCCCTCTACTTTTAATGTATTTAAAGTTTCACGTAATTGAAGATGAATGTTTGATACATTTATGCTTTGGCAAGGACCCTAATGGTACAACCTGCTCCAGGTCTAAGTGTGAGAAGCAGAGAGTACCTTTACTAAGAGCGGTATTATGCTTGTCAAACAATCAACCAGCACTTCTTTAGAATGTGCACCTCCCACAACTGCCAGGTCTCCTCCAGGGAGTCGACCCTGAAGAAATGATTAGCTACCCCAGAGGCGGAAGGGCAAGAGGGCTGGATCAGTCGGCCCAGCTTGAGGGTAGGGACTTCGGGTGACAGCAAAGGGCTGAAAAAGGCCAGGACCAGGCAAGCCCACGGTGAACTGCCGTGTCTCCACGGAGTACAGAATGCCACACCCACTGTGAACTGGCTGCTCCTCCCGGCTTCTGGGCTCCCCTGGGTTCTGCCTTAGCATGTGTTGCTTTTGTGAATAGGACAGAGGAAGGAGAGAAAGACTCGCAAGGAGAGGAGGGCTCAGACAGAAGATGTGTGATTCTCCATGGGGACCCAAGTGACTGTCCTGCCAGAGGGCACGTGCAGGCGCCTCTGTTCCACCCACATGGGACTCAGGGCCAGCGGTGCGACTTGACACAGGGCTATAGCCTGCGGTCCCCACGAACAGGGGAACCAAGGAGCAAGAGAGCAGCACCTCAAAGTGTAGGCAGTCAATGGGGTGTCCAGGTGAACAAGACAGCCGGAGGGCGCCTGGGGCCAGGAGCGGTCAGGAGGAACACAGAACCAAGACCATCACTCTCAGCCCCTTCTACCGAAAACAGAAGTGAGGGGAAAACACACGTCCCTCCAGGGGACCTCCCCGCCCCACACACGCCGCCCCGAGCCAGATGCAGGACCCACGCTGAGCCTGCAGCAGGAAAGGCCACCACCACTGCCCGCCCATCTGGGCCATGCCCTCCTATCACCAGGGGAAGCAGAACCATACAGAGGTCAACAGGGCCACCAGACAGACGTGGACTCCTGTCCACACCACCACTGGCATGCCGTGCAATCCTGAGGAGGGCGAGCGCCCTCCCCGGGCCTCAGTTCCTCCATCTGTCATGTGCACATCCCCACCATTGGACACGGCATGGGGTGAGCATCCGTCCGGTGCAGGCTGCCTGGAGTCCCGTGTTCTCCCCCATCACTCTCCCTCCACGGACTCCCATGTGAAAATGCATCCTATCCCCAGAAATGCACCCCCCCAGCCCAGTTCCACCTCAAGCTGCTCTTCTACTCCCCCTACTCTTCACAGAGAGCCTCCTGAAAGAGTGGTCTGCCCTTGAATTTGCCAGTTTTCCCATCTTGGCCTTGTGAGTTTATTCATTCACTCTTGACAAACACACACTGAATTCACAGGACAAGGAGGCATCATGTATACGACAGGGTGTGGAGCTGTGCCCAGGGGCTGAAGATGGAGAGAGGCTGGCACAACGGGCCCATGACTACAGGGCAGGGTGTGCAGCCCCCTGACAGTGGGGGGCACACAGGGCCTCCAGAGCCTGAGCCAGGGCCTAGGTGTGGGCAGGGTGGGCTCTGGGGCAGAGGGGCAACAGGGAGTGGGAGTCACTCAGCCAGGAAGGGTGGCCACAGTGAGGTGACAGGGGCTGTGTACACCTTGTCTGAGAAGGGGACTAAATATGCGTTCAGCTTCATAGAGGGAGTGACAGGAGCAAGGCCACACAGTCTGCCAGTGGGTATGAGGCCCCAGGAGTGCAGCCACTGCAAAGAGACCCCCGGCAAGCAGGGCTGGTTAGTGCTGAACAGTTTTCTCCAGGATGGCCAAGTGAGACATGGATGTGGAGACCTCATTTCCACTCAAGCCATGTCCACTGAGTGCCTGCCTGCTTCGGGGGGGGCAGCAGTGAATGGGAGGGAGTTTTCTGATTTCCCACACACCTCACAGAGCTCCTGGTCTGGAGGAGATTAGACACGACAATGCACACAGAGGGTGCTAAGTGCTGTCAGGAAAGACAGGATGGAGCATGACCTCACAGCCCACAGATACGTACCCACAAGGGCAGGGCAATGCCCGCCACCTGGCTGCATTAGCCACAGGGACACGAGGCAGCCAACAGGACAGGAAGCACCGGCACTGAAGCGCAAGACACACGGGGCCAAAACAGAGATGCAGGAGGCACCATGGGCCGGAAAACACCAAGGGAGTGGGGTCCTGGAGGGCCTGGGGGTGGGCATGTGGGCGTGGACATGGGGCTGCGGGCAGCTCAGCAGACAGCGGGTGGATGGCACTGGCCAGGCTGGACCATCAGCAGCTCCAGGGCCTTGCCCAGGCAGCCTGCTTGGAGCAGGAAGCAGATTTCAGCCCATTCTCCTGAACATGCTGCTTAAAACCAAAAGTGGCCCCGGCCTCCCAGTGACCCTCCCTGCAAAGTGCTACCCATGCCCTCCACCCTGCCCCCACCCCCGGCATCTCGGGTGACAGCCCCTGCTCTGTTCTGTGTCTTTCCTTCCTCTGTATGGAGGGCCAGGCCCGGAGTGAAACCCGGACAGACTCACAACTCAGTAGCAAGCACCCCTGACACAGCAGGGTGCCTACCACCTGGAGGGTGCCCTCTTCCCCCAAGTGTGCCCTGAATCTTCCAGAAAGTCCTTTCCTGTGTCAGCTTCCCTGGGCTTTCAACATCCCTGCCATCTTCTGACCCCTGGCCCGGCATCTTGCCATCCTGTAACCAAGCACACTGCCCAGGATTCAGGCATCCCTGACCCAAATGGGGTCAAGTACCTCTATGCCCCTTCCCTGTCCTCTCTGGAGGTGACACCATCAGCCTCCCAGTGCCTGCTGCTCTTCTGTAGAGCACAGGGTCCCCAAGTACCAAGCCATGTTCCCAGATACCACAGTGAGCACTAGCCTCCTGGGGCCTCGGTTTCCCCATCTGTAAAATGGGAATGAGGCTAGTGTAAGGATCAAATGAGAGTATGTCCAAAAGGTACACTCTACAGTGGAAAAACATGATTATATCATTGCTGTTATTATTATTACTGAGACAGAGGAACAGGCAGGATATACAAAGAATCATGTGGGGATGCAGAGGGGAGTCAGGCAAGGCCGATGATCCCCGCAGGTGTTGCAAGCATCAAAACACAGTCCTTCTAGGCAGCCGCACCAAATGATCTTTGCCAAAAAACAATACAGTATTTCATCAAATGTTGGATACACTATAGCACATTTTGTACTACTTTTTGCTCTCAACTAGTTGGTTGGGCTGCTCCCAGGATCTAGGACGGACAGTCTTTTCCCAGTTCTCTAAGTCGCAGATGACATATTTTTAAACTTAAAATTTCATGTACAGTAGGTTAAATGCATACCTATAAAAACCCACTTAGGTGGTGTGCGTTAAAGGATATTTTCTAGTGGCTAAAAGGCAACAAACATTAAATCAGAAAGTTGCATACCAACATGGCAGAGTGTGGACTGGAAGAAAATGCCAATTCCCTGGCCTGGCGCGTGCAGACTAGCACCATGGCAACCACGAGGCTCATCCAGCCCACTCAGCAGCCGTGCGCACCTGCTCGGGAAACCCCTCCAGAATACTCTTCCCCACAGAGGAAATGTCCCAAAAGGATGCAGGGCCGCACCACAGGCAAAGAGGCTATTCAAAGCCTTAATCACAGAAAACTCCCCAAGGCAGAAACTGCTGCAGTAACACATGCCTGGGTCTATCAGGTTCTGGGACATCGAACCACCAACAGTGCCATTGTCAGGACACAGGAGAAATTCGAGAGCTCATCCATCCCTACAATTTCACGGTCCTGCTCAGCAGTGCCCATGTGAGGGCTTCATCATCAATGTCTTTTTTCCTGTTTGATCGTTCCCCTTTAAAAACAGTCTGAAAGAAGATGGTTTCCTTTTTCCATGGAAACATAAAATTGAAAAGCCCGTTTTCTATGGACTGATGGGCTTGCTTGTCCCTGTCACTAGTGATTCAGAAAACTCTTTCCCACACCCTCATAGAAGAAGTGAAGAGGCCTTGGGAGCCCTGGGGGTGGGTGAGGGCCCGGCCACTGGGACAGTGGCCCTGGGGGGCGGTGCTTGACTCCCATCAATAGCAGAGTGGGAGGCTGTGTCTTCACCAAAGAGAACACAACATTCCTGCGAACCACCATCAAGTACAGCTACAGAGACTGTGCTCCGGGCTGCTACTCAGAGCATGCGGCCACAATCAGCAGATGGTTACCCCCTGCCTGCTTCAGGGGCTGGGGACACAGCAGGGACAGCGTGGAGTCCATGAGAGAGAACACCAGCTTTGTAGCCACAGTCCGACCCAGGCACCTCACCTCCCTGGGAGGCCTGAAACCAGTCTTCTCCCCTCTTTCCTCAGTTTCCTTGTTCAGACATGAGCAAAGAAACGACAATAACACCTCGCTGACAGGGAGTCAGTGGTGAACAGGCGCAAAATGGATATCCAGTCACACGCTTTCTGCTGTGCAAGGCCAGTACTCCAAATGTCTCCCCAACCCTGTCTTGGGAGACCCTGGGTTACCAGAGTCAGGGAAGTGGGGAAGGGGAACAAGCTACAAAGAGGGGGATGGAGCGGGGAGCAGCTCGTCAGAAAGGCCGCACACATCTGCTTCCTCCCATCCTGCTTGGCACAGAAGGGAAAGAAAAAGGGCAACAGGTCTCCCTCCTCCTCCTCCTGCCCCAATTTCCCACCCCATGGAGGCAATTCATTCCACTTCTGCAGGCAGACACTTGACCTCACCGCGAGCTAATTATCTGTGTGCTTGGAAGCCCAGGTCCAGATGAGCCATCTGAAGGGGTGGTGCTAGGTTTTATTCACTGTGGTACCACCCAGCGCACAGTAGGTCCTCAGCAAATGTAACCAGGTGGTGTCTCCAGGAGTTAGGCTGCTTCTCAACTGTGCCTAAATGGGATCTCACCCTCCAGGCCTGGAGCAAGGTGACGGGTCTCATCTGAGCAGACACGGCTGCCCACTTGGCGCCCAGGACTGCTTTCTCCTGCTTCCTTTCCTCCCCAACTTGGGAGGCCCCAGTCTCTGTCCTGATCACCAGCCCCTGCTGCTTTTCCAGAAATAGCCTCAGGCCAGGTTGCTCTTTATCACTTCATGCCAGTGTCACAGCAAACATCTCTGAGCTGGGCATTCCCTATGTTAACTGGTCAGTCTGAACATGTCACTTCACTCCCCAAGAACCTGCTGTAGTTCCTCACCACATCCCACAATTGTGGAGCTGGCCTACCATTCTGCCATTTGCTCAACAGGGGGCTATGAGCACCTGGGGAACAAGGACAAATTAAAACAGACACAGCCCCTGCCTTTGCGGAGTCTAGGTGGTGGTGGTGGGGAGAGATCATCCATAACATAATCCTACCAACAGAAAATTACAGACTGGCACGTGGAAGAGTACAGCGTATCCATCCTCACGGGCAATAACAGAGAAACCGGGCCTTCTGTCAGGGAAGGCTTCACCTGAGGAAGCAATGTGCCAGGTGATATGAAAAGGAGTGTGACTTAGCCAGGAGAGGAAGGAAGCAAAGAACATTCTGGAAAGAGGCAATAAATAGTGTGACATATGAGTCACAAGAAATACATATATTTGGCCATTCATATGACCAAATATATATATCTCCCAGGTATATTCGGTCTTCATCCACAGTACTGAAAACACTGCAGAGTCTTAAAGGTGAAATGGGTGTCTTGTCATGTTATTGAGACTTTTGGACCCCACCCAAGGGTGGGGCTCGAGGCTGAGTCAGCCAATGGCCAATAATTTAGTCAATCAGAACTATGCAATGAAGCCCCCACAAAACCCCTGAGAAGAGCTTCTCTCTCTCTGTTCTGCTCAGTGGGATTCTGGCTCATGGTCAGAGAGCTTCTATGCTTGTGGAACCAGAATGCCTCCACATGCCACCAAACCAGGCCCTAAGCTCCATAGAACCACCCTTTTTTGGCACCTTGCCCCATGTCTCTCTTCATCTGGCTGTTAACTTGTAACCTTTACTAAACTGGTAAAGTTAAGTGTTTTCCTGAGTTCTGAGAGCCACTCTAGCAAATTAATCGAACCTAAGAGGGAGGTCGTCTGGAGCCTGTAGGTCAGAAGCACAGGAACTGCCTGGGACTTTCAACCAGCATCTGGAGTAGTGGTTGGAGGGCAGACTTGTAGGAAAGAACCCTTAACCTGGGAATCTGGTGCTGTCTCGGGGCAGATAGCATCAGAATTGAGTTGAGTTCTCCAACACCCTGCTGGTGTCCGAGAACTGCTTGGTGAAAGTATGTGTGGGAAGACCCCCCCACACACACGGAACCCAAATGAAGTTACACTACTAGTACTGCGGGTGTAATATTGTTACTGTTAGACACATATATAGTTTTGAAAAAATACACCATTGCATCTGGTGTCAGACGAATGGGAATCATAATATCATGTGCAAAGGTCCTGAGGCAAGAAGGAATCTTGCCTGTGCAAGGGATTGGAGGAAGGGCCAGGGGACCGCAGGGTAGACCAAACCAGAGGGCAGATCTGGGAGGTGCAGAATACGGGCATGGCGCATGTTGGATGGGGCAGAGGCCTGGCCCAGCCTACAGTGACAGCCAGGCTTCCTGGTGCCACCTTTCCCTGCTTTCAACCAGAGTGTGCAAAAGGAGAACTGACTTTATATCAGCTGGCCCAAAAAATAATCAGGAAATCAATTCTGCTATCAAGACAACAATGACTCCAGCCAGCAGGCAGAGCTAGGGAAACGGCGATTTGTGGTCATCTGTAACCTCTACCCTCCAACAGCCTGTGGCATTAACAGCTGTGACTATACTACAGCAGGCAGAGCCCCACGCACAAGACATGGGCAGTCTCCTTTCCTCCCCAATGGCTGCCAGCAGCCATAATCTGGATAAGCAATCTGTCAGTCCCTTCTGTGTCAGGCCAACCTATAGGCCAAGCAGACTCCTGTGCCCCATTTACCTAACCACCTTCTTCCCTTTGGCCTAAGTCACCCTAATTAGAGGAGGAGCACGGGCCCTACAGTCCCAGCCCCAGCCTCACATGCAGCCCTGACAGCTGGAGTTCCAGCCCCCCGGCTTCTGCTTACTCTGCTTTGCCTCTTTCTGGAGGCCACTCCTCCCTCCCTTCCCAGCATTTCCACGGTCCAGTGCCCCGTGCCCTCCATGCAGCCATCTGCAGCACACTCGAGTGGAAGCAAGACATCCGCCCATTGTAAAGCTCAGACCACCAGTGGCTTGAGCCTCCACTGTGGCCTTAGCCAAGTTGGCCCTCCTTGTGGGCTAGACGTGACCACTCTGTTTGCATCTCCTTGAAGCACCGGGCACCTGCTGCAGCAGGAAAATCTGCTGATTCCCCATGAAGACAAGGAGGCCTTTTCATTTCCTCCTCCACCTTCTAATGAGATGAGATTAAAAGAATAAAATAAAATTTTAAACAAGTCACCTTCTCTCCACCAGACTCCATAGTAAGGTATGTGGTTTGGTAGTATGACCATGGTTTGAAACAAATGAGATCTCATGTCGTGATGCTTGGCAGCTTAAAACAAGACAAAACAACACAACACATTTCCAAGACAGGAAACCACAGCACAATGCAGAGCCCCGGAACTGGGTCCGCCGCCATGTGTCAGTACACACTTGCTAAGGGCGACTTTTGCACGTGACACAATGCCTCTTGGCCTCAGTTTACCCCTTTATAAAAAGCAAGGATAAGACTTCTCAGGGTGACAGTGAGGATACACTGAGCAATCCAAAACGCCTTTTCTGCCCAGTCCTTGGCACCTGCATGGTGAGGCCTTCCCGGACCTCAAGTATGGGGTTGTGACCCTCCTCTGCTCTACCGTTCTTGAAGGTGGATCGCATTGCCATGGGACACACTGAGTAGGTATTTGGAATAAGTAGACCCCAGTTAAGCAAGAGCATGGAGGTCTCACCCCTTCTTCCCCAACTGCATTCCCTTATATCTGTGCCCCCTCTTTAGAACCTCGGCTCCATGGAGCAGGGGTGCCTTCTGGATCACTGCTACATCCCACTGCCCAGGAAGTGCCTGACAGAGAAGATGCATAACACATATTTGCTGAAGAAACGCATGGTACAAAAATGGAAGACACTCTGACAGAACATCTGTTGCTCCATGGAATCCTGACTGTCTTGCCAATGGGTTTCAGCCCCGGGCAAGTTCACTATGAGTTCAATGCAACAAAAGAAATTGACAGCAGAACGTTCTTTGGGGTGAAAGGGTTTATTACCCAGCTTGTTCTCCGGGCGGTCGGTCGAGCACTAGCGTCTCTCCCTCCGCCCAAAGCACTGGGCCGAGCTCTCTCTATAGCACAATAATAGCTCGTTGCCCAAAGGTGTGGAAGCGGTAGCCTAGCCACAGGCCAGTGACATCAGGTGGTTTAAGTTCAGTGAGGATCCTGGCCATAGGAACCCCAATGTCCCCACCATCCACCCCTCCAGGATTCTCGCCTTACAATCTACACGCTTTCCATCTTCCGCAATGGTGCCTGTGCGAGAAAGCTGGAGCACGGTAACCAGATTCCACAATAGCAACAGAGGCTAACAACAACTTAGAGATAATAAAAAATTAAGATACAGGTAACAAAAATTATAATAATCCTCAAGCCAGAGGGGGTTCCTAATGACAAAAATTATAATAATCCTCAAGCCAGAGGGGGTTCCTAATAACAAAAATTATAATAATCCTCAAATCAGAGGAAGTTCCCAATCCACAAAGACTTTAGGGGTGATAAGACACGTTTTAATGCCACGAACATAGGCAAATCTTGTCCATCAGGTAGGATGCATGCAAGAGTGGTCCTGTGATAGGCCTGTAGCACTTAGGGGTCCCTTCCAGGTCTAGTGTAGCATACTTTTACTCCTCTCCCCATGGGGGTTACCGAAGGGTCTATGTATAGTGCTGCTGGAGGTGCATGCACTGGCCATAATGATAAATCAAAACTCCCCGGTAGGATGCTCCTACCTTCTGGCTGTTCAGGATATACTACTGTGACCTTTGGCGGCCACTCTGCTGTTATTCCAGGAATACACAGGAGGCCAGCTTCCAGGCCTTGTCCCCAAGGTGCCAGGAGAGCCAGCCATCGTTGGTCCATGCGTCGAAAGGTCCAAGACCATGTCCACTCAATGGAGTCTCCGGGGTTCAGTGCAGTTGGTGCTGGCAGCAAGATGTTATTCTGGTGGCCGAACCTCGGCTTCAGTGATTCTTCCTTGGTTTGCACTTGCAGTTGTATGGGGGAGGCTGCCGTATGTGTTAACACGTCTACGGGGCTCAGGGCTCCCTTTCGGGGTCTCTCATTCAAACATCGTAGCACGGTCCATAAGCAGACTGACCATCCCCGCAGACTATTGATATCTGACTTTAGTCCGGATTTTAACAAGCCATTGTGCCTCTCTATCATGCCTGCTGCGGTAGGACTGTACGGCACATGAAACTTCCACTTGATTCCCAGCTGTCGCAACCATTCTTGCAGTGTATGTCCAGTAAAATGGGTGCCCTGATCACTCTCAATTACCTGTGGTCGGCCATAGGCAGTAAAGAGACGCTCCAGGCCTCTTTTGGTCGTCTGCTGGTCTGCACAACGGGTAGGAAAAGCAACCAGAAGTCCAGTGCTGTGTCCACACAGGTCATCGCATACCGATATCCTTCTGACACAGGTAGAGGCCCAATATAGTCTATCTGCCACCTGACAAGGGGTATAGGCCCCTTAGCTATTGTACCATGTTGCTGTGGAACTCGGTGTAAGTCCCTTTTGGAGCACACGACACACTCCTCCCAGGCTCTACTAACTTCTTCAAAGGTCAAAGGCAACCCCCACCAATGGGCTACAGCCCACATTGTCTTTTGCCCTGCATGCAACAAACGCTGACGTAGCCATTGGGCTACATCAGAGGCAGGCTTTCCTTCTAACCAATGTATCTGGGTCAATTTATCTGCTTCATCATTTCCTGGGGATGCCAGTGGCAAATGACCTGTCACATGGTATACTGTAATTATTTTAGTCTGACCACAGGCCCATAAGTCTTGCCACAGTTCTTGCCCCCAAAGGGGTCGGTGACCAACCAGCCAGTTGGCATGGTACCAGGTTGGTAGCCACAGGGTCAAGCCCCGATAGACAGCCCAGCTGTCAGCGTAGACAACTATAGAGGAGGGCTCCTGGCTGACCACAAGCCACACGGCCCGCAACTCTGCCCATTGGCTGCTCTTCCCCTCACCACCTTCCATCCATATTGTCTCAGTCTTAGGATGGAAAGCTATGGCCCTCCATTTTGGGGGCTGCCCACAGCTGGAGCCATCTGTGTACCATGCATCTTTGGGTATAGGGACTCTCTGCTACTAATGGTTCAAAAGCAAGTTCTTTCTGCTTTTCACTAGTATATGCCACTGGCCCCAACATACGTTGGAGTTCTTCACTCATGGGGCTACTAGAGAGGGCACTATGCTGCTATAGGTAAGCACCCCACTTGGCTAGTGTGGGTGTTTGTGCCATGCCACTCCTTGGCTTTTGGGTCCAGTCTCGTACCCACCCCAAAATGGGATAGCTGGTTATTACCTTTATCAGGGCCATTCCAGTGATGAGTTCTGTAGCCAGCAAGGCGTGATACATGGCAGCAGTTGTTTTTCTATCAAAGTGTATCGTACCTCTGTCCCTTTCCAGAGTTGTGACCAGAATCCAACAGGTTGGCGAGTTCGTTCAAGCCACTGTCTGAGACCACAGCCATAACTGTCTTCAGTGACATGAACGTCCAGCTCACAGGGCCTTGATGGGTCTATCACACTCAAGGCCTGCACGGCCTTGACTGCCTGTTTTGCTGTAGTAAAGACAGATGCACATGTCTCATCCCAGTCCCACCTGACGCCCTTTAGTACCAACAGGTATAAGGGCTTCAAAATTTGTGCCAAGTGTGGGATAAACACTCTCCAGTAGCCTAGAAGACCCAGAAACTCCTGTAGCAATGCTACAGTTGTGGGGGTAGGAAAGGCCTGGACTTTATCTATAACGGCTTCTGGTATCGCTTTGGTCTTATCCAACCAGACAACCCCCAAGAATTTGACAGACAAACCAGATCCCTGAACCTTGGTGCTGTTCACAGCCCATCCTTTCTCCTGTAAATGTTACAGCAGTCTAGGTGCTGCACCTTCTGGATCTGAAAGAGAATCGGACGTGAGCATGACATCATCAATATAATGGTACAGCCATACCATTGGCAGTTTCTCCCATGTACCCAAGTCCTGGGCTACAAGTCCATGACAGATGGTGGGGCTGTGGAGGTATCCCTGTGGGAGGACGGTGAAAGTCCATTGCCGTCCTTCCCACATGAAGTCAAACTGTTCCTGACTTTCCTGCTCAATGTCAGCGGAAAAGAAGGCATTAGCAAGATCTACCACACAATGATATGTTCCTAGCTCATGGCTGAGAGTATCTATTAAGCCTGCAATAGAGAGGACAGCAGCATGCATAGGGGGTATGACCTTATTCAGTTCTCTGTAATCCAGCCATACGCCAGGAGCCATCTGGCTTTTTTACTGGCCACACTGGGGAATTGAACGGACTATGGGTGGGCTTTATAATACCCACCTTTTTCAGCTCCTGGAGAGTTTCTCCAATCTCTTTATGCCCCCCAGGCAGTTTGTACTGTTTGGTATTAGTCACCCGCTGAGGTACAGGCAAAGCTATGGGTGGGTGCCTAGCGTGTCCCCTCAGAACTGCCTTTACCACACGTACTCTCAGTCTGAACTCACCTGCAGTGGTCCACAACCATAGACCCTGCAGGATATCAATCCCCAAAATATACTCAGGGATAGGAGATATGTACACAGTATACTCTTTTGGGGGTAGACGCCCTATTCCCAAAGGGATTTGGGCTTTTTTTCACTCAGCCTTCCCCCCGTATCCATCTATGATAGTGGGGGTCCCAGGGAACCACTCAGGGTTACCATGAATCAGTGAACATTCAGCCCCAGTGTCCACCAGAGCCAGGACACATTGTATGTTCACTGGGGACCAATGGATAGCTATTTCAACATGTGGTCTCTGGTCCCCACCCCCGGTCCCTCAGGGCAGATACCTTGACCTTCCACTCAGTCAAATCGTGTTCCCCAACCACCTTCCTGTGTGGGCTCAAGTGAGGCTGGCTCACTTTCCAGCAGGAAGTCTTGCAAACACACAGGCCAGACTCATGGCTCTGTCTCTGATCTCGGCCTCTGTCTTAATGGCTGGAACTGCTGCTCTGGTTTCAGCTGTTGCCATAGCTCTAGTAAGATCCTATTTGACTTCCCATCTGCTCCTGCCCATATTAAATCAACCCACATCTGGGTCCTCATAACCTTCACGGGGCCCTGTAAATTCTTGTGAGCAATAGGTCTTATCTCTTTCCGAATTCTCATTGCTTCAGCCTCTCCTAAGTCTGCTACTGTACATGTTACCTCACTATGGGATGCCCTAAGTGAGGGGAAAGAATGGCCACTAAAGACCCAAAGAGGGATGTAGGAGCCATTTGAAGTACAATGTTTCTCATCCCAGTAGTGAAAATCTCTTCAGGGCCATAATTCTCTGGACTATAGATGGCATTTCTCATGCCTAGCTCTTGTAGCACCTGTTGGACCTCAGCATATGTCTGCCATCTAACAGGAGAGGATGGTAGATCACCCGGATTGGGCCACACAGCACAAATTGCAGCCATAAGCCAATCGAGGAGGGAGTGACTCCCTGGGGTCTGATGTGCATTTTGTAATCGCTGCCTCAAGGCAGGCTGCACTGTCAGGGAAGACAGCTTTCCCATCTCTGACCCCGACAGAATAATTCCATCCACCCCCTAAGTCCCCACAGACACAGGAGCCAAGCTGATAGTGACTCTGAGGGCTTCTGCCTAAACCGGGAGCCCAAATCCACCAGCTCAGCCTGAGTACAGGGGCGGACCATAGAGCGCTCCACGACCTGGGGAGGGGGCTGCTCCTCTCTTTGGGGAACCTTCAGCTGCTGGGTCTTTATTTTCTTTACAGTCACTGGGCGTGCTTTCAATACAGGAGGCGCCAGTGCCTCTGCCATGACCCCTTCGTCTTTGTCCAGCTCCTGCATTTCTGGGGCTGGTGGCACCTTTCTCTCCCCTCCCCCGAGTGCCTCCTCTGCTACAACCTTTACCTTTTCTACTGTGCCTCGCAGCAATGCTACCTCAGTCTTCAGAAGGTCTCTTACCTTCAGCTCGATGCTTCGCAGCTGACATTCTCATGCCACCTCTACCTATGCTTCCCTCAGGAGTTCGTCTTTTTCCTTGATGGCCTCTTCCTCCTTCAGAACACCTGGCAGCACTACCATCTTATCTCCAATGGCACCTCACTGCCAGTGCTCTTGTATCAGTGTCATCTCTTTCTTCAGGGAATCCACAAAAGTTTGCAGCTCGCGTTCTCATCCCGCCATTTCCTCTGTAGACTTTTTTAATACTGTGAGAAGCAGCCAACCCACGGTCCCCACGGCCTCACGGGCACTCTGCTTCTCAAAGGATCTTCTTACTATACCGAGGGTCACCTCCACTTGCCTCCAGTCCTGGGGTGGGGCCCAGTCCTGGGGAGGCCAGCCACCTCAGACCACATACGCATTGGGGGACGGTCCACTGTTTCCCCATTCACAGGGGTAGCCTGCTGAAGCACCCCTCCCATAAGGGCAGCTTGTCTTTTTCCTTGATCAACAACGAACCCTGCTGACTTTCACCAATTGTCTTGCCAATGGGTTTCAGCCCCAGGCAAGTTCGCTATGGATTCAATGCGACCAAAGAAATTGACAGCAGAACGTTCTTGGGGTGAAAGGGTTTATTACCAGGCTTGTTCTCCCAGCAGTAGGTCGAGCACTAGCGTCTCTGCTCCACCCAGAGCACTGGGCTGAGTTCTCTATATAGCACAGTAATAGCTTATTGCCTAAAGGTGTGGAAGCAGTAGCCTAGCAAGAGGCCAGTTACATCATCAGGTGGTTTAAGTTCAGTGAGGATCCTGGCCATAGGAACCCCAACTTCCCCACACTGACACACTGCTGTTGTGAGGTGGATATAAAATGCAGAGGTATTCCCAATGTGTGGACAGGAGGGTGAAGGTGTAGAAAATACTGTAAGCCAAGTACACTGAAAGAATAGCTGGGGACCCTAACATTGAAGAGACACTCTGAAAGGACCTCAGATGGTAAAAGGGCTGGGAAAGAATTCTTCGAGAAAGAACACAGAGTGGTTTTCCATGTGGATGTCCACTGCTCAGGTCAGGTCAAGGCACAGAGAGCCTGAGAACAGCCCCAGGAGTGGGGCTGACAAGATGCCTGGACCCCAGGGGTTGGCAGTTGTGTCTGTCTGTAACGTGGCACAGCCCGAGGCATCAGAGAGTAGACAGCCAGCTCTCGGATGCCATCTGGTCAAAGGGTCACTCCATTTCCCAGATCAGCTGATCGGGATGAAGAACCAACATGGAAACTTGCTTAACAGCTTGCAGGTGGGGAGGAGGGGGTGAAACCTCCATGCTCTTGCTTAACTGGGGGCTACTTAGTCCAAAAAACCTGACCAATACAGCACAATAAGATAAAGAAGCAGCTAGGGAATTCTGGACCTTACAGGGTGGGGCCTAACTTGACTCTAAAACCTGGCTCTCTATCCACCCATTTATACCACATCACCATTAGCATTCTAGTAAGATACACAGACTGCAATTATTTTGGAGAAAAAAAAAAGGGGGATGAAAGGACAAACAAGTGTCCCAAGCACTTGGCATTCATTCCAGACACATTCACCGGGTGGTGCTCTGGGCAAGGTGCCCAGCAGGCTGCCTGGAAGAGTGGATAGACCAGGGCTCACAGGCAGATGGATGTGGGGTCAACCCCAGTTCTGCACCCAAAAGCAATGGGATGCGAGCAAGTTACTTAAGTCTCTGCAGGTCTCAGTTTCCTGTTTGCAAAATGGGAGCAAGAATCTCCTGGAACCGTGGCACCCTTCAAACAGATGTATGTGTAGCACTGGTGTG
The DNA here is from genome assembly GCA_029783875.1 of Phataginus tricuspis. Classification (NCBI taxonomy): domain Eukaryota; kingdom Metazoa; phylum Chordata; class Mammalia; order Pholidota; family Manidae; genus Phataginus; species Phataginus tricuspis. Next base: position 11,601,979 of record JAQQAC010023519.1, on the reverse strand, counting down.
CAGGAAGCACATGACAAAGCGGGAACTCCGGAGGTCGGGCAGGGAGGTGATGGTGGAATCCCCTGGACACAGGGCAGACTCTCCCCATCAACAAGACCCAAGCTTTCCTCCCGTCATCGTGTACTTCTGAGGTCCAGGGGCCACTCAGGGACCCATGAAGGGTATGGAAGGGAGAACTCCCATTCAGGTGGGGCTGAGGGAAAACACCACCAGAGCGGCCTCTGGAGCAGCCAGATGCAGCAGGAGGTCACTGCGTGAGGTCCCAGTGACAGAGCCATGAGGGTGGCAGGGGAGCGTGGGGAAGAACCAGGGGTTTGAGACGGTGCAGAGCAGGAGGCCAACAGCTGAGTCAGGTGGAGCAGCCGCAGCAGGTGTGGGATGCTGGGCCTGGGGCAGGTGAGTCGGATACGCCAGGAGCCGGGGAATGGGAGCCCCCAGAGGTTTCTGGAGCAGGGGGTGGCTGTGTGGAATGAACAAGGAGGCAGAGGCTGAGACGGAAGTGGGACAGCCCCAGTCCCCTGAGCTTGAGGTTGTGGTAAGCAGGTGGTCCATTCCAGAGCCCAGCAGGCTGGCAGGGGCATGGGAGAAACACAGGCTGGACTCCAAAAGGGTCCTGGGGGGAGGGGGAAGACAGAGTGTTCTGCCCAGAAAGGCCAGAGACGAGCAGACACAGAGTAGGAATGTGGGTCAGGCAGGCTGAAATCTGGGGGCAGAAGAGACAAAGTGAAGGCTGCTGGGCAGGCTATATTGACAAGAGCTGCGGGCTTAAGGAGGGGTCCAGCCCCAATGGCAGGCCGCTGGGCTTCAGCATGGCGAGACCATGAGTGACCTATGAGAGCATATGGTACAAACTGGGTAAGGGGACACACGTGCCTTTCCAGGGTGGGAGAGGCGAAAGGCAGCTGCGCAGGGAGCAGGAGACAGAAACCAATGGGACCTTGACAGAGGGAAACCATCACCCCTATAGGACTAGGGACTCTTCCAATTGGCAAAAGTTGTGCTCAGGGTCAGGGGAGATGGTCTAGGGAAGATGTCGTAGATATCGGAGAGTGGTGAGCAGAGCCGACCAGGAAAGGGATAAGTGCCGGCCGTACTGGGGCAGAGGAAGAACCCCCTGCTCTCTCCCTTAGCAAACCCACTAGTTGACCGCTTCACTCACCTCCACCTGGCCACACACATCCCAAGTGTGCCCCACACCTCATCCAACCAGACCACAATCTCCTGCTCCAGGGGGCTCCCCCACTGCTCCCACCCAGAAACTGTCCCTGTAATTAGCTGCGAGGCCATGGGAGCCCCTCAGCTAGACTGGAAGCACCTGGAAGGGAGGTGCCCACACTGAGCCAACAGGAGCACCTGGGGCAGGGCTGTGCCCAAGAACAGGTGTAGAGAGGGGTGGACACCACCTGAGGGAGGAAAGCCTGGCCCTGCTATTGTCCCACAGATGTAAAAAGGAACAGGAAAAAGCACAGAAGGCACCAACCTGAACTTGTCAGAGGCTAGAGGAGCCAGGCGGTGGGTCTCTTACAAATCGTTCAATTCTGCTCCCCCCTTAGCCCCCAACACACATGTAGAGAAGAAAAGCCACCTGTGAATGCCACGGGGCTGTGCAAGTTGCCGCTTCCTGTGCCATGGGTTTACCTGATACGTTTCTGGTGTTGGTCATGGGGTCAAGGGGCCTATACCTGCTCCCACTGGGTGACTGGTCTAACAGGGAGACAGACATCTGTGGACCCTGACTGGTGCTGAGGGGAGGGGTGAGGGGGCCCTACTTATGACAAGTGACCAGCAGGTATCTCTAGGAAGAATGACGTTAGGACTGCCACCTGGGGGAAGGTGAGGAACTCAGCACCAGAAGCACTAGGAGGCAAGCAACAGAGAAGAACACTTGCGGAAGGAACAGCTGGTAAGCCATCCTGAGGACACAGAGAGCTTGGACTAGGGGAGGAAGAGACAAGCAACCAGCAAGGCTGCAGGGTGCACCAGGGAGAAGGGGAGGCGGGAGAGGCTGGCAGCCACCGGGCCAGCAGGGCTTCCTGACAAGGAATTGGGATTTTATTCCAAAAGGTTCTAAGTCACTGAATCACAGGACCCAATTCACGGTTCCATTCCTTTCCTCAGCACGGCAAATCACTGCCCTCCTCTAAAGCTAATCTTTCATCAGTAACATAAGAATCCCCTCTCCTTGTGTGGCTATAAGCACCAAGATGTTAGAAAGCACTGAAGAAACTCTAAAGCACTCGATAAACATTGGCTATTGTGGTCCTCAAAGCTCAAATTAGGGCTACTGTCAAAATTTGATACAAGTTTTAAAAAGATTTCCTCCAAAAACAGGGAGCACTTTCTCATTAAATGAGCCTAAGTGAGTTTCACACCCTCCCACACACCCAGTCCAAACAGACTGGGCATTAATAATAATAATAATAGCAATTCGCTATTGATAGTAATACCCAACATCTGCAGTGCACCCAGTTTACAGAGCATTTTCATATCTGTTACAAGAACTTGTTAATTGATAACCACTTATCTTTAATGCTTTTGTGAGTGTTACAAATTGGCTCGTTCTTGCAAAACTTAGCACAGGAAGCACCAGTCTCTCCTTGGAACAGCTGACCAGTCATATCAACCAGCCTATCAGCCCTCATGGGGTCTAGCATTCTTACTGGTCTCTATGCTCACATGTCCACACCCACCAGAGAATTAAATGATAATAATTATAGTATCACTGAGTGCTTCCAATGTGCTAGGCACTGTTCTAAGCACTTTACACGCTTAATATTCACATTATGCCAGTATTTCTTTCTATTGCCATTTTCCATGGAGGGGAACTGACGCGTGGAGGGGACAAGAACTTCATCCAGGGACACTTAGAGGAATGAGTGCTGGACCCAAGATCTGAACACAAGACGACGTGACCCTGTGTCCTCACTCTTAATGCCCACGCTGCGCTGGATAATTCTGGCAAAGTGCTTACGATACGGTGCTTGGTACAACACTGGTGTTCAGCAAAGAAAAGCAGCTGTTATCAGCAGGACACAGGTAGTTTCTAGTTCCCGCGACAGTGTCACCTCTAGGACAGCAGCGACCTTGTCTGTCTGGGCGACTATTGCGATCTCGGCGCCTGGCCCAACGCACATTTGACGGATGGAGAAATGAATGAACATTCCTCCCAGAAAGCAGGGCTGCCTGCTCACGGCTCTTTTCTGCACGTCTGTGTCGCGCCACTGTGAGCACCCTTTAGGGAGAGCATCATGCGGGTCTGAGGACCCAGAAAGGCGCCCGGAGACTTGCGATACCTCCTTTCCTGGTGCAGCGTGCCGGACGCAGCTCCCAAGGGGCGGAGGGAGGAGTCGTGACTCGGCTCGGCCGTGCCCTCCACCCCGGCGGAGACACCGTCAGCCCCGGCGACGGGACCCGGCAGGAGACAAAGACTCGGAGGCCCCCGCACCGGCAGAAGCGCTCACGCCCCTCTCCCGCCCCCTCGGCGGGGAGGCCGGCGCCGCCGCACCCCGCCCGGCCTGGGAGCTGCGGCGGAGACCCGGCCCGGTCCCCGGGCGGAGCAGGCAGACACGCGCCGCGGCCCCGCCCGGCCGCCGCGCGCAGAGGGTCGCTCGGGCGCGGGAGGCCTCGGGCTGGGCCGGCCTGTCACCTTCAGGACAGCCCGCCCTCCGCGGGAGCCTCTCAGAGCCGGCCGCCGCTGCCCAACTGGGCCTCCCTGCGCCTCCTCGGCCTCCCCGCGGCGCGCACCTCACGCCCCGCGCTCCGGCACCGCGCCCCCACCGGCCCCGGCCGTACCTGCTGGGAGAGCGGGAGCAGCGGGGCCGCCATTTTCCCGCGGACTCGGACTCCCACCTCCCGGGGGCGGGGGCGGGGCCGCGCGTGCGCACTGCTCGCGTGGGCGTGGGCGGTGCACGCGCAGCCTCGCCCGGGAGAAGGTGGGGCTGCGGCGGGACCGCGCACGCGTAGTCAAGCCCGGAGGGGGAGGGTTAGAGGGCGAGGCTGCGCACTCCGACCCAGGCCCGGAGGAGGCGGGGCCGGGGAGGAGCGCAGGGTCCGGGGACCCCGGGGGACTGTCTGCGGAGCTTCACAACCCCCGGACTCCCAACCCGCGCCTGGGTCTGTCATCCTTACAGGTCCTATCCGGTACCGGGACCTCTGCTAAGGATGCCGTCCCCTCTCCGTGCGCCTGACAAACACATTATGGAGAGTCTGGCGCCCGTCCCGCAGAGGGTCCGGGACACTCGCCCTGCCCAACGG
>JAQQAC010023519.1:11584451-11597715 GCA_029783875.1 Phataginus tricuspis | reverse complement strand
CCTGGCACAGAGCGAGCACTTGATGTTTGCTGGAGGGGCATTTATTTATTTAGACACGTTGCCTTCCACTGGCTATGGCACCCATTCATCTGGGCTGGTTTCCACTATGGATGAGGAAGGAAGGTCCTGCTGGGCAGCTAACCCCAGCAGGCACAAGGTTTCTTGAAGGAGGTCCACCTCCCTTTAACCTGGTCTCCCGATATGGTGTTCACAGTGAGCCTGGCCAGGTGCCTTTTCTCAGGCAGGCAGGCTAGGTCATGTGATCTCAGGAGTGCAGCACCTGCACACGTCTCAGTTCTGGAATTTCAGGGGCTGCTCCTCAGTGTCTTCAGCACCCCATGCCATTGCTTTGTGATTCATTCAACAACCACTGGCCTCTCAAATGCTCATTGAGCACCCCTGGCCTCAGCACAGGTGCTTCAATGCTGGACCAGGTTGACACATGCTCTACCTCCAGCCACAGCCTAGAGCAGGGGTCTCACCCTGAAGTCATATCAGACCACCAAGAAGGCTTGTTAAAGGTGGACAGAGTTTCTGATTCTGATTTATAGATCTGGGTGAGGACTGAGATTTTTGCATTTCTAACAAATCCCTAGAAGATGCTGAAGCTGCTGGTCCTGAGACCCCATTTTGAGAACCATTGGTCTAAAGGAAGAAAACAGACATTGAATAATCACTCAAGGAAATAGATCACTATAGACGGTGATAGGTATTATGGAGTACTCCAAAGCTGTGTCACAGCATGACGCTTGAAGGTTGAGTGTGCATGTGGTGACGGGGTGGGGTTGAGGGTGAGGAGCATGGTAAGACAGAACTTGGAGCTCAGAGAGCAAGACCATCTCAAGACAAGGCCAGGTCACACATGGTCTTATGGGATACCTCAGTTGGAAGATCAATGAAAAAGACCATGTGTGATCCGGCCTTGACTTAAGACTGTCTTGCCCTCTGAGCTCCACGTTCTTGGTCTCTCCATGCTCCTTCGCCCCTCAGTTCCCTTAGCAGAGAGCACTGGGAAGCCACCAAAAGGTTCTGGACATGATCAGATTTGGGTTTTAGAATGGTGACTCTGGATGCAGCAGGCAAAGGGGGGTGAGGGCAGGTAAATGGAAGCAACTGGTCCAGGTGGAGGTGATGGGGCTTCTAGCTGCCTTGAGTGCTTAATCAGTCCATGTTCCATAAAGAGAAGGCCTTCTAGGTATTTCAAACGGAGGACATTTGATGCAGCAGATTGAGTACAGAAGTATGGGAAAATCAAGCGGTTTTTAACAAGCAGAAGGTTACCTAGATTGGTAACTGCAGGAAGCTGCTAGCCCCTCTAGAGCTAAAGGTCAAAGGAAAAAAGGTGTGACCCAAAACCCACAATCAACTGGGCCCTGAGCCGGAACCCAGATGCCTTCTCTCACTGGCCACCACTATTTCTGCCATCGTTGTTAAAGTCGCTGCAATTGTTGTCACCACTGCCCAAGTAGCTGGTGGAAGCCCCCAAAAGGGGGTTGTCGTCTCTGCCTGCCTTCCGACTTTTTTTTATTAAGGTATTATTGATATACACTCTTATGAAGGTTTCACATGAAAAAACAATGTGGTTACTACATTTACCCATATTATCAAGACCCCACCCATATACCAATGCAGTCACTGTCCATCAGTGTAGCAAGATGCCACAGATTCACTGTTTGCCTTCTATGTGCTACACTGTTTTCTCCGTGATCCCCCACACCATGTGTACTAAACATAATACCCCACAATCCCCTTCTCCCACCCTCCCCAACAGCCCTCCCACACCCCTCCCCTTTGGTAACCGCTAGTCCCTTCTTGGGGTCTGTGAGTCTGCGACTGTTTTGTTTCTTCAGTTTTGCTTTGTTGTTATACTCCAAAATGAGGGATATCATTTGGTACTTGTCTTTCTCCGCCTGGCTTATTTCACTGAGCATAATATCCTCCAGCTCCATCCATGTTGTTGAAAATGGTAGGATTTGTTTTCTTCTTCTGGCTGAATAATATTCCATTGTGTATATGTACCACCTCTTCTTTATCCATTCATCTACTGATGGAAACGTAGGTTGCTTCCATCTCTTGGCTATTGTAAAAATATTGCTGAATTTTATCAAACATTTAGTGAAGACCTAATACCCATCCTCCTTAAAGTTTTCCAAAGAGTAGAAGAAGAGGGAATACTTCCAAACTCATTCTATGAGGCCAGCATCACTCTGATACCAAAACCAGGCAAAGACACCACAAAAAAGAAAATTACAGACCAATATCCCTGAGGAACATAGATGCAAAAATACTCAACAAAATATTAGCAAATCGAATTCAAATATACATGAAAAAGATCATCCATAGGGGTACGATAAACATAGGGGTGCATATGTCTTTTTGAATCTGAGAAGTTGTATACTTTGGGTAAATTCCAAGGAGTAGGATTCCAGGATTAAATGGCATTTCTGCTTTTAGTTTTTTGAGGAACCTCCATATTGCTTTCCACAATGGTTGAACTAGCTTACATTCCCACCAGCAGTGTAGGAGGGTTCCCCTTTTTTCGCATCCTCGCCAGCATTTGTTGTTCATAGTCTTTTCGATGCTGGCCATCCTTACTGGTGTGAGGTGATATCTCATTGTGGTTTTAATTTGCATTTCCCTGATGATTAGTGATGTGGAGCATCTTTTCATGTGTCTCCTGGCCGTCTGAATTACTTCTTTGGAGAACTGTCTCTTCATATCCTCTGCCCATTTTTTAATCGGGTTATTTGCTTTTTGGGTGTTGAGCCATGTGAGTTCTTTATTTATTTTGGATGTTAGCCTCTTGTCGGATATGTCTTTTACAAATATATTCTCCCATACTGTAAGATGCCTTTTTGTTCTGTTGATGGTGTCCTTTGCCATTCAGAAACTTTTTAGTTTGATGTAGTCCCATGAGTTCATTTCTGCTTTTCTTTCTCTTGCTTGAGGAGATGCATTCAGGAAGAAGTTGCTCATGCTTATTTATATTCAGGAGATTTTTGCCTATGTTGTCTTCTAAGAGCTTTATGATTTCATGACTTACATTCAGGTCCTTGATCCATTTTGAGCTCACTTTTGTGTATGGAGTTAAACGGTAATCCAGTTTCATTCTCTTGCATGTAGCTGTCCAGTTTTGCCAACACCAGCTGTTGAAGAGGCTGTCATTTCCCCATTGTATGTCCATGGCTCCTTTATCATATATTAATTGACCATATATGGTTGGGTTTATATCAGGGCTCTCTAGTCTGTTCCATTGGCCTATGAGTCTGTTCTTGTGCCAGTACCAAATTGTCTTGATTACCATGGCTTTGTAGTAGAGCTTGGAGTTGGGGAGCATAATCCCCCCAGCTTTATTCTTCCTTCTCAGGATTACTTTGGCTATTTTGGGTCTTTTGGGATTCCATATGAATTTTAGAATGATTTTCTCTAGTTCATTGAAGAATGCTGCTGGTATTTTGATAGGAATTGCATTGAATCTGTAGATTGCTTTAGGCAGGATGGCCATTTTGACAATATTAATTCTTCCTATCCATGAGCATGGGGTGTGTTTCCATTTATTGGTATCTTCTTTAATTTCTCTCATGAGTGTCTTGTAGTTTTCAGAGTATAGGTCTTTCACTTCCTTGGTTAGGTTTATTCCTAGGTATTTTATTCTTTTTGATGCAACTGTGAATGGAATTGTTTTTCTGATTTCCCTCTCTGTTAGTTGATTGTTAGTGTATAGGAATGCCACAGATTTCTGTGTATTAATTTTGTATCCTGCAACTTTGCTGAATTCTGATATTAATCTAGTAGTTTTGGAGTGGATTCTTTAGGGTTTTTTATGTACAATATCATGTCATCTGCAAACAGGGACAGTTTAACTTCTTCCTTGCCAAACTGGATGCCTTTTATTTCTTTGTGTTGTCTGGTTGCTGTGGCTAGGTCCTCCACTACTATGTTGAATAGAAGTGGGGAGAGTGGGCATCCTTGTCTTGTTCCTGATCTTAAAGGAAAAGGTTTCAGCTTCTTGCTGTTAGGTATAATGTTGGCTGTGGGCTTGTCATATATGGCCTTTATTATGTTGAGGTACTTGCCCTCTATACCCATTTTGTTGAGTTTTTATCATGAATGGATGTTGAATTTCGTCAAATGCTTTTTCAACATGTATGGAGATGATCATGTGGTTTTTGTCCTTTTTATATACGTGGTGGATGATGTTGATGGATTTTCTAATGTTGTACCATCCTTGTATCCCTGGAATAAATCCTACTTGATCACGATGGATAATCTTTTTGATGTATTTTTTAATTTGGTTTGCAAATATTTTATTGAGTATTTTTGCATCTATGTTCATCAGGGATATTGGTCTGTAATTTTCTTTTTTGTGGTGTCTTTGCCTGGTTTTGGTATTAGAGTGATGCCGGCCACATAGAGTGAGTTTGGAAGTATTCCCTCTTCTTCTACTCTTTGGAAAACTTTAAGGAGGATGGATGTTAGGTCTTCACTAAACGTTTGATAAAATTCAGTGGTGAAGCCATCTGGTTCAGGCATTTTGTTCATAGGTAGGTTTTTGATTACCAGTTCAATTTCATTGCTGGTAATTGGTCTGTTCAGATTTTCTGTCTCTTTTGGGTCAGTCTTGGTAGGTTGTATTTTTCTAGAAAGTTGTCCATTTCTTCTAGGTTATCCAGTTGGTTAGCATAGAATTTTTCATAGTATTCTCTAATAATTCTTCGTATTTCTGTGGTATCTATACGATTTTTCCTTTCTCATTTCTGATTCTGTTTATGTGAGTAGACTCTCTTTTTTTCTTGATAAGTCTGGCTAGGAGTTTGTCTTTTTTGTTTATTTTCTTGAAGAACCAACTCTTGCTTTCCTTGATTCTTTCTATTGTTTTATTCTTCTCAATTTTATTTATTTATGCTCTAATATTTATGTCCCTCCTTCTACTGACTTTGGGCTTCATTTGTTCTTCTATTTCTAGTTTTGTTAATTGTGAGTTTAGACTGCTCACATTGGATTGTTCTTCTTTCCTGAGGTAGGCCTCTACTGCAATATACTTTCCTCTTAGCACAGTCTTCACTGCGTCCCACAGATTTTGCAGTATTGAATTGTTGTTGTCATTTGTCTCCATATATTGCTTGATCTCTGTTTTTATTTGTCTTTGATCCATTGGTTATTTAGGAGCATGTTGTGAAGCCTCCATGTGTTTGTGGGATTTTTATTTCTAGTTTCATACCTTTGGGGCTGAGAAACTGGTTGGTACAATTTAAATCTTTCTGTGGCCTTCTATATGATCTATTCTTGAAAATGTTCCATGTGCACTTGAGAAGAATGTGTATTCTGCTGCTTTTGGGTGGAGAGTTCTGTAGATGTCTGTTAGGTTCATCTGTTCTATTGTGTTGTTCATTGCCTCTGTCTCCTTACTTATTTTCTGTCTGGTTGATCTGTCCTTCAGAGTGAGTGCAGTGTTGAAGTCTCCTAGAATGAATGCATTGCATTCTATTTCTCCTTTTAATTCTGTTAGTATTTGTTTCACATATGTAGGTGCTCCTGTGTTGGGCGCATAGATATTTACAATGGTTATATCTTCTTGTTGGATTGACCCTTTTATCATTATGTAATGTCCTTCTTTGTGTCTTGTGACTTTCTTTGTTTTGAAGTCTATTTTGTCTGATACAAGTTCTGCAACTCCTGCTTTTTCCCCCCTATTAGTTGCATGAAATATCTTTTTCCATCCCTTCACTTTTAGTCTGTGTATGTCTTTGGGTTTAAAGTGAGTCTCTTGTAGGCAGCATATAGATAGATGTGTCTTGTTTTTTATCCATTCAGTGACTCTATGTCTTTTGATTGGTGCATTCAGACCATTTACATTTAGGGTGATTATTGATAGGTATGTACTTATTGCCATTGCAGGCTTTAGATTCATAGTTACCAAAGGTTCAAGGTTAACTTCCTTGCTATCTAAGAGTCTAACTTAACTCACTTAATATGCTATTACAAACACAATCTAAAGGTTCTTTTATTTTTCTTCCTCTTCCATTCTTTATATATTAGGTATCATATTCTGTACTGTTTGTCTATCCCTTGATTGACTTTGGGTATAGTTCATTTAATTTTGCATTTGCTTAGTAATTAGCTCTTCTACTTTCTTTACTGTGGTTTCATTACCTCTGGTGACAGCTATTTAACCTTAGGAACACTTTTATAGCAGTCCCTCCAAAATACACTGTAGAGGTGGTTTGTAGGAGCTAAATTCTCTCAGCTTTTGCTTATCTGGAAATTGTTTAATCCCTCCTTCAAATTTAAATGATAATCTTGCCAGATAAAGTATTTTTGGTTGGGGGCCCTTCTGCTTCATTGCATTAAATATACCATGCCACTCCCTTCTGGCCTGTAAGGTCCCTGTTGAGAAGTCTGATGATAGCCTGATGGGCTTTCCTTTGTATGTGATCTTATTTCTCTGTCTGGCTGCTTTTAATAGTCTGTCCTTATCCTTGATCTTTGCCATTTTAATTATTATATGTCTTGATGTTGTCTTCCTTGGGTCCCTTGTGTTGGGAGATCTGTGCACCTCCATGGCCTGAGAGACTATCTCCTTCCCCAGATTGGGGAAGTTTTCAGCAATTACTTCCTCAAAGGCACTTTCTGTCCCTTTTTCTCTCTCTTCTTCTCCTGTTACCCCTATAACGGGAATATTGTTCCATTTGGATTGGTCACACAGTTCTCTCAATATTATTTCATTCTTAGAGATCCTTTTTTCTCTCTGTACCTCATCTTCTTTGTATTACTCTTCTCTAGTTTCTATTTCATTTATCATCTCCTCCACCATATCCAATCTGCTTTTAATACCCTCCATTGTGCTCTTCAATGATTGGATGTCTGACTGGAGTTCATTCCTGAGTTCTTGAATATCTTTCTGTACCTCCATGAGCTTGTTAATGATTTTTATTTTGAACTCCCTTTCAGGAAGAGTCATGAGGTCGATGTCATTTAAATCATTTTCAGGAGTGGTATTAACAATTTTACTCTGAGCCAGGTTCCTTTGGCATTTCATATTTGCATATGGCGCCCTCTAGTGCCCAGAATCTGTACTCCCTGGAGCTTCTCAGACCCTGAAGCAATGTTGGGGGTTGCAGGGTAGTGGTATTTCCTCCCTGAGGGGAGGAAAGAGCTGTTTCCTGCTTCCCAGCTGCTATGCCTGTCTCCACTGCCTGAACCAGTGGGCCGAGCACACAGGTATAAGCCTCTATGCTTTGCATTTATAGTTGCTGTAGACAGATCTGCCCCAGGGCTGGCCTAATGCCAGGGTAGGTTTTGCCTGTTTGCAAGCCAGGTGGGGCTGGCTGGGAGAAAGGTGCAGTAGGTTGCATATCCTGGAGGGGGTCCTTGGAGCTGTGTAGGCAGCCAGGGAGCTGGAGCACCTGAAGATCATCTAAGGAGGAAGATTTATTTTTCCTCCTTAAATATGAGAGTCTATATGGCAAAGCTCCCAACCCGCTGGGCAGAGTGCACCCAGACATTTTGTCTACCTGTCCTGTCTCCTGAGCAGTAAACTCTGTGCAATCCTTGCCCCTTTAGCAGCCCTCTTGCTAACGCTTCCTTATTAAGAAGTCTCTCAATCTGCCCGCCTTTCTTTTGTCCCAGAGCAGCCGGATATGGATCCCTGCTTTCCACATATGGCTGGAATCTCAGTCTCTCCAGGAATTCTGCCTGTCTTAGCTTTCCAACCCTGTAATCATGAGAGTATCATGCAAGCACCATGAAATGTAGGTTTGTGCTCCCAGAGCAGATCTCCAGAGTTGGGTATTCAGCAGTCCCAGGCCTCCACTCCCTCCCTGCTCCATTTCTCTTCCTCCCACCAGTGAGTTAGGGTGCAGGAAGGGCTTGGATGCCAGCAAGTCACAGCTTTGGTACGTTACCTTGTTCCGTGAAGTCTACTCTTGTCTCTAGGTGTATGCAGTCCGGCCAAGTCCTCTTTCCTGTAGCTCTTTCAGGATTAGTTGTATTAATTATATTTTCGTATTATATGCAGTTTTAGGAGGAAGCCTGTGTCTCACCTCTCATGCCACCATCTTTAATCCTCTCCGACTTCTTTCTAACAGAACATGCCGGGAGGCCAGTGGGCAAGGTTTGTTGGGGAAATGTCATATGCGGGCTTCTAGCCTTGGTGTCAGGGTCTAGAGGGGCCATGGCAGTGGAGACTCCCTTGTACCATCTTTACTGGAAACAGAAGCTTGGTGTGTGAGTCCCCCCCAGTCAGCAGCACAGCCTGAGTGGCTTGGGGTCCCTTCGAGCACTGAGGCTGCCACACTGGGTACGATCAACCATCCTGGGGCCAGTCTCGCCAGAGTCCAGAGTTGTGCTGTCCAGTATGGTAGCCGCTCACCACATGTGGCTTTATAAGTATAAATTTAATTATACTTAAATAAGATTAAGAGTCTCTTCCTCCACAGAATGTACACCACCAAGAGTGAACCCTAACCTAAACTATGAACTCTGGGTAATAATCGTGCGTCAATGCAGGTTAATCAGTTTTGACAATGTCCCATTGAGAACAGGAGGCCGTCAGTGGGAGAGGTTGTATGGGTGTGGGGGCAAGGGGTATGGGAACTCTCTCTTCTTTTCACTCAGTTTTGTGAGTCTAAAACTGGTCAAAAACAGCATTTATTGATTAAAAAATAAATTCATTCCTCAGTCCCACCAGTCCCATTTTAAGGGCCCACATGCAGCCCGTGGCTACTGTGTTGGCTAGTGCAGATTCTGGGAAACACCTGCATCTTCACGGAAAGTTCTCCAAGACAGTGCTTCTCTGGAAGGTGAGCTCTGCAGGGTCTGAGCCAGTCTGACCCAGATCTGTACAATTGTTCTGGCATCTTCTCTCTAGGCCAGGTGCTGCCTTTTCCCTCAGTAACCTCTCACCCCCTTCAGAGGCCAGGGTCTGAATCTCATCCCTGCATCACGAGGGAGTGAGGGAGTCTTTAACTGCTGAGAGTGATAATCAAGCCCTGATAGACAGTCAAGTCCACATTTGAAGGTCTTCCAGCTTCAGCCAAAATGAGAACAAAACTTGCTAGAACTTCCCTTCCTGAGAAGACTTTGCACAGTGATCATGAATCAACATGCCATATATAACTTCCAATTTATTCGGCTTATTTGTAACATCAGTGTCTTGCCAATGGGTTTCAGCCCTGGGCAAGTTCACTATGGATTCAGTATGACCAAAGAAAATGACAGTAAAATGTTCTTGGAGTTAAAGGGTTATACCCCACTTTATTCCCACGATGGCAGGTCAGTCACTAAAATCGCATCCACTCACAGTGAGTCTGCATGCAGCAAGCCGGTCTCTGCCTCTGGGCCCCTTTGCCCACAAAGCTGTCCTCTGGGCCTCTCTACCTGCATAGTTGTCCCGCACAGCTGTCCTCTGGGCCTCTGTCCTCTGGTCTGCTCTCCTACAGCCTTGCAGCCGTGCCACTGTGTCGCCCACAGCACTGGGCGGAGCTCTTTATATAGAGTCAATAGCAACATACTGTCCACACGTGTGTAGTGAGCAGGCCGACCAAGGCCACGTGAGAATCCTGGCCACAGGAGCTTTGACTTTATCCACAATCACTTACTCCAAATTTCTGGTGTCCTAAATTTGATTATTTTCAACACAAATTTCTGTGTGAAAACAGGTCTCTCCAAAACACAAGGTGCTGAGAAAGAAACAGAAAATCTGAACAGACCAATTACCAGCAATGAAATTGAACTGGTAATCAAAAACCTACCTAAGAACAAAATGCCTGAACCAGATGGCTTCACTGCTGAATTTTATCAAACATTTAGTGAAGACCTAACACCCATCCTCCTTAAAGTTTTCCAAAGAGTAGAAGAAGAGGGAATACTTCCAAACTCACTCTATATGGCTGGCATCACTCTAATACCAAAACCAGGCAAAGACACCACAAAAAAGAAAATTACAGACCAATATCCCTGATGAACATAGATGCAAAAATACTCAATAAAATATTTGCAAATCAAATTTAAAAATACATCAAAAAGATTATCCATCGTGATCAAGTAGGATTTATTCCAGGGATACAAGGATGGTACAACATTAGAAAATCCATCAACATCATCCACCACGTATATAAAAAGGACAAAAACCACATGATCATCTCCATACATGTTGAAAAAGCATTTGACGAAATTCAACATCCATTCATGATAAAAACTCAACAAAATGGGTATAGAGGGCAAGTACCTCAACATAATAAAGGCCATATATGACAAGCCCACAGCCAACATTATACCTAACAGCGAGAAGCTGAAACCTTTTCCTTTAAGATCAGGAACAAGACAAGGATGCCCACTCTCCCCACTTCTATTCAACATAGTAGTGGAGGTCCTAGCCATGGCAACCAGATAACACAAAGAAATAAAAGGCATCCAGATTGGCAAGGAAGAAGTTAAACTGTCCCTGTTTGCAGATGACATGATATTGTACATAAAAAACCCTAAAGAATCCACTCCAAAACTACTAGATTAATATCAGAATTCAGCAAAGTTGCAGGATACAAAATTAATACACAGAAATCTGTGGCATTCCTATACACTAACAATCAACTAACAGAGAGGGAAATCAGAAAAACAATTCCATTCACAATTGCATCAAAAAGAATAAAATAAAATAAAAAAGAATAAAATACCTAGGAATAAAGCTAACCAAGGAAGTGAAAGATTTATACTCTGAAAACTACAAGACACTCATGAGAGAAATTAAAGAAGATACCAATAAATGGAAACACACCCCATGCTCATGGATAGGAAGAATTAATATTGTCAAAATGGCCATCCTTCCTAAAGCAATCTACAGATTCAATGCAATTTCTATCAAAATACCAACAGCATTCTTCAATGAACTAGAGAAAATCATTCTAAAATTCATATGGAATCCCAAAAGACCCCAAAATAGCCAAAGCAATCCTGAGAAGAAAGAATAAAGCTGGGGGGATTATGCTCCCCAACTCCAAGCTCTACTACAAAGCCATGGTAATCAAGACAATTTGGTACTGGCATAAGAACAGACTCATAGGCCAATGGAACAGACTAGAGAGCCCTGATATAAACCCAACCATATATGGTCAATTAATATATGATAAAGGAGCCATGGACATACAATGGGGAAATGACAGCCTCTTCAACAGCTGGTGTTGGCAAAACTGGACAGCTACATGCAAGAGAATGAAACTGGATTACTGTTTAACTCCATACACAAAAGTAAGCTCAAAATGGATCAAGGACCTGAATGTAAGTCATGAAACCATAAAGCTCTTAGAAGACAACATAGGCAAAAATCTCCTGAATATAAGCATGAGCAACTTTTTTCTGAATGCATCTCCTCAAGTAAGGGAAACAAAAGCAAAAATGAACACATGGGACTACACCAAACTTCAAAGCTTCTGCAGAGCAAAGGACACCATCAACAGAAAAAAAGGCATCCTACAGTATGGGAGAATATATTTGTAAATGACATATCCAACAAGGGGTTATCATCCAAAATAAATAAAGAACTCACATGGCTCAACACCCAAAAAGCAAATAACCCTATTAAAAAATGGGCAGAGGATATGAACAGATACTTCTCCAAAGAAGAAATTCAGGTGGCCAACAGGCACATGAAAAGATGCTCCATATTGCTAATTATCAGGGAAATACAGTTTAAAAGCACAATGAGATATCACCTAAACCAGTTAGGATGGCCAACATAGAAAAGACTATGAACAACAAATGCTGGCAAGGATGTGGAGAAAGGGGAACCCTCCTACACTGCTGTTGGGAATGTAAGCTAGTTCAACCATTGTGGAAAGCAATATGGAGGTTCCTCAAAACACTAAAAATAGAAATACCATTTGACCCGGGAATCCCACTCCTTGGAATTTACCCAAAGAATACAACTTCTCAGATTCAAAAAGACATATGCACCCCTATGTTTACTGCAGCACTTTTTACAATAGCCAAGATATGGAAGCAACCTATGTGTCCATCAGTTGATGAATGGATAAAGAAGATGTGGTATATATACACAATGGAATACTATACAGCCATAAGAAAGAAACAAATCCTACCATTTGCAACAACTTGGATGGAGCTGCAGGATATTATGCTCAGTGAAATAAGCCAGGTGGAGAAAGACAAGTGCCAAATGATTTCTCTCATTTGTGGAGTATAACAACAAAGCAAAACTGAAGGAACAAAAGAGCAGCAGACCCAGAGAGTCCAAGAAGGGACTAGTGGTTACCAAAGGGGAGGGGTGTGGGAGGGTGGGTGGGGTGGGTGGGAGAAGGGGATTGAAGGGTATTATGTTTAGTACACATGGTGTGGGGGATCATGGGGAAAACAGTGTAGCCCAGAGAAGGCAAACAGTGAATCTGTGGCATCTTACTACACTGATGGGCAGTGACTGCATTGGAGTATGGGTGGGGACTTGATAATATGGGTAAATGTAGTAACCACATTGTTTTTTCATGTGAAACCTTCATAAGAGTGTATATCAATAATACCTTAATAAAAAATAATAATAATCAGGAAAAAAAAACACAGGGTGCTGTATGTGACTTTTTTTTAAAACAAATTATTTGATTTAAAGGGAAAAAATTAAACTGAAAACTGATCACTATTTTCACTTGAGAAAATTAATTTTATGCCTCCATCTTAAAGAGAACTAAAGGCCACAGAAGTCAGTCTCCAAGCTGGGGGGAAAGCATCAGCTTTCCTATGGCAGGTGTCTTGCCAGTGGGTTTCGGCCCCGGGCAAGTTCACTATGGATTCAATGTGACCAAAGAAATTGACAGCAAAATGTTCTTGGGGTGAAAGGGTTATACCCAGCTTTATTTCCAGGTGGCAGGTCAGTCACTAACATCCTGTTCACTGAGAGTGAGTCTGCACACAGCAAGCTGGTCTCTGCCTCTGGGCCCCTCTGTCTGCAGAGCTGTTCTCTGGGCCCCTCTGTCTGCACAGTCATCCTGCACAGCCTTTCTCTAGGCCTTTGCCCTCGGTGCTGCCACCACTCCAGCCTCTGCTCTGCTCTCCTGCAGCCTTGGAGCTGTGCCACCATGTCGTGCCCAGATCACTGGGCAGAGCTCTTTATATAGAGTCAGCAGTCATGTATTGCCCACAGGTGTGCAGTGAGCTAGTCAACCAGGGCCAGGTGAGAATCCTGGCCACAGGAACTCTCATTTTGTCCACAGCATGTCAAACGTCTGTGCACAAGGCCTGGGTTCTCTGAAATAGCCAGCAT
>JAQQAC010023519.1:11559339-11583951 GCA_029783875.1 Phataginus tricuspis | reverse complement strand
ACCTCCTGCCTGGCTGGCGCTTTAACCCAGGGAGATGGCTCCCACCGGGGAGATGGCTCCCACCGCCGCGCTGCCCCTTCGTGTCATAGGAGGCCTGACACTCAGGCAGAGGCCAGAACCCAGCCCCTTTCCCGAGTTCAGGCCTGACACACAGGCGCCCTGTCGGTAGGCATGTGGGACGTGGCAGGGAGGCACTCCTCCGCACGTAGGCGTGGGGCGGCGAGGTGGCCGGCGTGGGGCACTCACCCGCTCCTCTTCTCCTGGCCTTTCCTCCGCCGGGCCCGCATCTTTGCCCGGAAGAATTCGTACAGGCCGTTCTGCTCCCAGCCTTCGCTGTAAGACACGTCCCCCGTGTGACTGCGCGCCCCCTTCCACCCACAGGGAGCTGACGCAAGGTCAGCGGGGATGAGCCCCCAACAGGCCACCCTCCTGGCCCTCACTGGCTCAGGACGCTGAGCGTCCATCTCAGGTGTCACTACCGCGGGGCTGCCCCTGCTGACAAGGACGCAGGCAGGGGGCCAAGCCGCCTGCTGGGAAGAGGTTCCACCCATCTCCTATCTGTTCCCACATCAATGTTTCTCCAAATAGCTGAGGAGGATCTGAGAGCCTGTGGTGCCCATAAGTGGGGGCATGGGGCTGTGACTCACGGGTGGAGAGGCCTGTGGCCTGGCCGAGGGCAGAGGATGCACTTGCTAGGGGTGCTGTGACAACCTGGCATATGTGGCAGTGGCTACCGCGTCTGCCAGGATGTCTTGTGTGTCCCAACTAAGAAAGCCCTTCCTCCAGGCTGGGGCAGGTGGGATGCACACCACCCACAGCCAGGGGCCAGCAGGCCCTCTAACGTTTTCTCTTAAGAGGTTGCCATGTTTCCTCAACTGGCCTCACACCGCCCTGGGCAGAAGGCACGGCTGCCGCCGTCTTTCCCTAAAGCAAACTTGGGAAGACAGGCTGGGAGGGGGCCGTCCCCAGCCCCTGCCTGGTCTCCCCGAGCCCCATACCTGTTCCTGGGCCTGTCATGGGAGGGAGGGCTGTAGAAGGCCTCCACAGCTGCCAGCAGCCTCTCGCTGGGTGGCATCGGGGGCGGGAGGCGGATGTCTTTAGGGTCCAAAGGCTTGTACTCGTGGTCTTCCAGCTGCAGTGGAGAACAGTGATCAGCCATGCCCTGCGGAGACCCTCAGGCCCACCCAGGGTGCTGCAGGGGCCCCGGGGACACGGGCGCAGCCGGTGTCAGGGCTGCGCAGGGCCTCAGAGCTCCTCATCCTGTCCTTCCTGGGAGAAGCCGCTCTTGCAGGCTGCAGCCACCCAATGGCTTAGCTCCTAAAGGGCGAGGAACTCTCCAGAAAATGCACATGTAAGACATGGACCCCTTGGCGTCACACGTGCAGTGGGTCCCAGATGCCCCTCTGCAGACTGCTGCCCTGGGGCACCACCTCCTGCGTCAGAGCAACCCCAACTACCGCACTGCCTGGGCGACTTGACGAACCCCACCCCGACAGCACCTCGGAGAGGGCAGGAGGTGGCGGAGCCGGCAGGGCCCCCATGACCCCGGAGCCCAGTCTCTCTTCGCAAGCCTCATCTTGAGCTGCTGCCTCGCTCCCCTTGCGCTGCCCCTGCAGGCACAGCTCAGAGGCCGTCCTTCTCTGAGAAGGACCTCTGCTACCAGCCTGGGCCAGGCGGCTTCCCAGCGCTGGGGCCAAGACAAGCATCAGCGAGCCGAGCCCACTCATGGCCACAATCCCTGCAGCACTGGGAGGGGTGGGTGGAGGAGCAGAGGGGACCGGGCCTCACTCCTGCTGCTTCAGGAACACACTAGCTCCCTCCATGACTAGGCGGTCAAGTTCATGGGATGCAGATGATGCTGGGAGGGAAAGGGCCCCAGGAAGCCTCACGGGAAATGGGGTACACCCACGTGTGTTTCGCTGGGAGACGGAGGTGCCAGCACAGGCATGTGCTGCCAAGCCAGGAGGTCACTGTGGCGACATTACCTTCACCAGGGGGGCCATCAGCCCGGCCGGTAGATCGAAGTAGGGCACGTTGGGCACCAGGCTGGGGTCGTCGTGGTTGATGTGGGGAGGGCCCTGTCGTCGCATGTGGGGGGGCTGGCCGTTGAAGCCGTGGGGAGGAGGGCCAAAGTCGGGGTGCTGAGGCCCACCCCAGGGCGGGTGCTCGTTGATCCCAGGGTGAGGCATGCGGTGGCCGGGGTGGTGGTGAGGGGGTCCCATCTCTGCAAACCAGAAACTGTCTCAGGCCTGCCAGCAAGCCAAGAGCTGGCGGGTGCCACAGCTTGGCTGAGACTGCTGAGGTGACAAGTGCCCGTGGGAAGGGTTTTGGTGAGGGGCCAGCAGCCAACACCCACGTTCAGGGCAGCCCCGCTGATGCCTCCCAGCTGCTCCACACACCTCGGCGGCACAGGCAGTGGGAGGATGGCCCTCCTACCCCCACGGCAGCCCTCACAGCCTCACGGACGAGAGGGCCTTGGGGGACTCACACCTCAAAACAGCAAAGTCATGGGCTGAGCTGTGTCCCCCAAACTCACCCCAGGACTCAGCATGTGACTGTATTGAGAAACAGCCCCTTTAAAAAGGTGATTAACCTAGAATGGGGTCCTCTGGGGGGGGTGTCCTCATGACTAGTGTCCTTGTAAGAGCAGAACACAGACACACAGAGAGGGATGCCTGCATCGGTCCCGGGGAACACGGCCACCTACATGCCAAGGAGGGCGGCCTCAGGAGGAGCTAGCCCTGCCAGCACGCTGACCCGGGATGCCTGCCCCCCAGGACTGTGGAGTACACCTTGTTTAAGCTGCCTGGTCAGTGGTGCCTGGTGACGGTGGCCCTGGGAGACTAGTACAAGCAACAAGTGTGCTAGGTGTCTCTGAACTGAATTTATAGTCAAAAAATGTGTCTAAAAGACAAAAGCAGTCATAGAATAGAAATGAACATTTCTGAAAAAAAAAAAAAATCCAGAAAACTGAAGATGCTTTGGAAAAAACCAAGGCCCAGGGAGGAGCAGCCCAAGCCATGCCAGGTCCCAGGTGCCCCATAGCGCCCCACCGATGCCCTGTTGGGGCTTGGGAGCCACTTCTCTTCGCAGAACCCTGTGTCTCCCCTCATCTGAGGGACAGTGAGGGCCCCACTCCCACGTGTGTGGAAAAGGGACTGGGCGGCACATCCAGTCAGCCTGGTGTGAGGCAGGAGCCGACCCTGGGGTCACCTATCTGTCCTCCTAGTCTCCCCATCATTCTGAGGACCCAGGCTACACTCCCTGTTATTCCACGACCCTCTGCTTGTCACCTGGACATGAAGCACCCAGGTCACAAAGCTAGGAACATAAGCAATGCCAACGCCCTGCTCCAGGCCAGGCTGTCAGGCGCTTCCTCCGAGCTGATGGCCTGGATTCTCAGGGAACAAGGGGCAGGGGAGGGAAGTGGGCATCTGGCACTTACCAGCAGGGAAGTCCCCCTGAGGGTAGTCAAAGCGGTGCGGGTAGGGTGGCCGCTCGAAGGGGTGGCGTGGGGGGAAGTCATCCTGCATGAAGCGGGGCGGGAAGCGGTTGAAGTTGTGTGGGTGTGGTGGCTGGTTGAACTGGGGGTGCTGCTGGTGTGGTGGGAAGGGCCCTCGGAAGTGCGGTGGCCGCTGCATGCGGAAGGGTGGCTCGCGCTGGCCCCCGCCCCAGGGTGGCTGCTCGTGCTGGCTGTTCCAGGGGCCCTCGAATTGGCTGTTCCAGTTGGGGTCAGGCTGGTTGTTCCAGGGCGCGTCACGCTGGCCATTCCAGCCGGGGTCCCCACGTTGCTCACCCCACATGCCCTCATGGCTATTGTTCCAAGGTGGGCAGTGGGGCGGCCCACCCTGGTGGTGTGGGTAGGGGGGCTGCTCGGGAGGCTGCAAGGCAAAGAGCAGGCATAAGCCCCTGGGGGGCCCCAAAGCCCCCCCAATTCCCATGCTGCAGGACACGGGGTTGGGCAGGCCAAGGGCTGGGCCTGGAACAGCCCTACACCCATGCCTGACGGCTGCCAGTGTACCGACACCTACCCAATGAAGCACCTTCTCTGTCACCTCCCCTCTCCCCTGCACTGGCTCCTGGGTCACCTCCCACATAAACAGCTGCCCCCAAATCCTGCTGAGGGTCTGCTCCTGGGGCCCCACACCAGGAAATGTCCTTGTGCAGGCCGAAGGCAACAGGAGCTCCACATCTCACCCAGCTGCTGCCCGGAAGCCTTAAGGCAGAGACTGCAACCCCAAACTCAGGGCCAGGGTGGGACAGGCTCAGGGGAGGCCAAGCGGGGGCCACCTCTAGGGTCATGGCTGGTCGATTCTCCTGACCATTGCCACAGGGGTCTGGCCCAGGCCACCAGGCCTTCTGTCTCTGAAGAGAAGCCAGAAAGCCAGATATTAAATATGGCAACTATTTCAGAATGTATAGGGCCTGGGGGCAGGCCAGGCCAAGCACACTGCTGGTTGGGGCAGACCCTCAGCGAGTGGGCCCTGTGGCTGTGAGCCTACCCTTCCAGTCCCCCGGAAGACAATGGAACCCAGAGATGCTAATAGCCTTTATTTCCACAAGAACCGCAGCATCAGAGGCACTGCCACCAAGTGCCCTGGGCTGACGGCTCACAGCTGGTGAGCGGAGGTGGGGGCTGTCTCTGTGCCCACTGCTCCATGAAGTGACCTCTCTGGTCCTGAAACTGAGGGTGGGTGGGGGGACTCAGGGGACCCATCTCCCTTCCATGCTTAGGGAGGGCCATGACCACATCATCCCGTTAAGGGGAGAGAGGATGTCCAGGAGAGGCCCAGGCCCTGCTGGGCCGGGTGAGACAGCCCCCTATGGCCCCCGCTCTGGCCTGGAAGCTTCTGGCCCCAAGGAACAGGAGGGCGTGACCAGCGTTTCAGCCACAGACAACACCGCCAATCTGCTATTTCTGACCTTCCCTTTCCTTGTGAAAGCATGTTCTTCCCAGGGAGACAAAATGATGATACTGTGCTGGTTAAACCACTTTAAAAAGGGAAGGAAACGAATCACTTGGTCATACTCAACCCTGTGAAATTTACCAGCACTCATGGGAAAACAGGGATCTGCACTGCAGAGAAGCCATGCAATGGCCTTTCTGGTTCTGCTGTGACTCCCCGGGAAGAAGGTGCTTTACGCATGCACACACTCTTGCCCAGCCTGGACTCAGCTGACGAATCTCGTTTCCCTACCTCTGGCGTTAAGAGGCTGCCCACCTGCCCACACCATAAGTTTGAAATACCTGCTGTTGACCCCAAGGAGCAACCGGGTGAGGCTGGTCAAACCATGGGGGCTTGTTGGGGGGAATCTGGTCATGGGGCCCAGGGCCGCGGGAGCCAGCAGCGGCAGGATCCTGAAGGCCTCCGGAGGCGTCGTACTCAGAGGAGCTGGGCATCTGGATGGGCGGCTTGGTGTCATCTAGAGCCAGGCAAGAAGGCACTCAGTAGGGGCTGCTAACAGCAGGAGACACTGCCTACAACCATGAAACTGCTGGGGGCCAGCCCCAGCTGGGGAGCTCCTTCCCCACACCACCTCGCCTCACAGCCCTCCCAGACACCAGGACCACCTCCAGGAAGGCCGGAGGGAGACGGGAGACCGACCTTGCGTGAGAACAGCCTTCTTTGGAAGCTCCATGATAAGCTAACTCTTGCTGTGTCGACTGCAGTTTGCTCAAATTTTTATGCTTGAATTTTACTAAACATTTTCCTGCATCTAGTTGATTCTTCCTGCCTCATGTATTATCTTATCAGACTTTCTAGCTTTAAGCCATTCTTACATATTTCCAGGACAAATCCTATTTGTTCGTGATGAATTTTTGAAATGCTTTGCTGGATTTCACTTGTTACAATGTTACTTAGCATTTCTGCATCAGGGTTCCGAAGTGACACTAAAATCTATTTTGATTCTTTCCCGGCCCCTGTCCATCTGCTGTAAAGTTATCCCAGTATGATGACATGACCTGCGTGCTCTGTTCTGCAAGGAGAGGAGTCACGTGGGTTGAGGAGTTAGTTGCACCTGCCCAGGAAGCACCCTGGCCAGCACATGTAAAGCTCAGGCTGACCGGAGGGCTGGGCCTCAAGAACAGCCCTAGAGCCCTGCTCTGGGGAAGCAGCTCCCGGGGCCATGTGTAGGGGGAGCCCCATACCAGGCTGGGTGGTTGGCGGGATGGTGGGGGTGGGCGTGGGGGCCGGTGGCGGGGCCGGTGGCGGGGGCGTGGCCTTGACGTCCGCCTCCATCTGCGGCATGGGCATCTGCTGCTGCTGGGCCAGGCTGCTGACAAACTCCTCATGCTGAGTCTTGAGGGTCTGGATCTGCTGCTGGAAGGCCAGCTGTACTGGCTGGACCACCGAGGAGTACTCATTGATGAGTGTTGCCTGCAAAGAGAGGAGAGCTATTGGTATTCAGGATGTGAATTGTGGGGCTCACCACCTGGTCCCACACCTTCTAGAAATGCCTGCAAAGCATCCAGAAGTCAGAGCATTACCCGGAACGGCGAGGCACAGGGGCCTGGAGCAGGCAGATGACTGTCTTGTAAAACAACACGGTCTTGAAAAAAAGAGCCTCTGAGTCTAGCTGGAGACTGGTGATGAGGGGGTTCGCGCTCTAATTCCCAGGTAAGAGAAACAAACAGCGAACACCAGCCAGGCCATGACCTGCCACGCAGGCACTAAAAACAAGTTGCTGACGAATATTCTAGGCCATAGTCCCAGGCCAAGCTTCTCACTCCTTGCACGACTTTGAGCAAGTCACAGCCTCCCCTAGCCTGTTTCCTCATCTGTACAACGGGACCTACTCTGAGGGTTGGGGAAGTCAGTGAAGTACCATATAATGTGGGAAGGGAAGAGGGCGGCTCAGTAGAAGTGAGCTGCTCTCACCACCTCTGGGGGAAAGCAGCAGTTAATGTCCCTGCAGAAGGGTGGTAGGAGTCTGCTTTCCTTTAACGACAACCAAAAAAAAGTGGTTGAAATTTGGAGAGAGTATGAAGCTCCCTTTTGTTTGCCTTTCTGGGCAGAAAGCTTCTCCCCTGTGGGGAGGTGGTGTTCAGGAGCGCCACAGGGGACAAAGCCAGCGCACAGCTACTGACCCTCAGCGAGACCTTTGCAAGAAGACGACAGCTCCCCCACTGAGGAAAGGGCATGTGAGTGCTGCCTGTCATGCGAGCAGCTGTGGAAGGTGCAGATGCAGAGGAGACCAAGGAGACTTGGCCCTCTGTCAGCCCACAGGGCAGACGCCTCTCAGAGAGGACAGTGCGCACACGAGGAACACTGCACGGCCTGTGACCGTGGCAGCCCACACTATATTGGGGCTTACTCGTGCTTCTGTCGTGGGGAAGCCTGCTTGGAGCGCCGAGCAAACAGGCCAAAGACCTGCCCACAGCAGCACCTCCGTCAGGCAACCAGGTCACAAACGCACCAGGAAAAAGCCAGGTGGGCTCTTGTGAGGGGCTCATGGGGTCCTGTGATGGGGTGAGGCCCCCAGAGGCTGCACTCAGACCCTGCCTCCCAGTGCTCACCCCCACCCCGGAGGCACACCTGGGCTCTGAGGTCACTGCCCCACCAGCAGTCTGCCGGGGTGGGAAGCGTGAGCCCCGACTTCTGGAAACATGCTGAGGTGGCAGCGGCACACACCTGGTACTGGCCGAGACCTAGGGCCGGGCTCTGTAACTGCTGGATGATGGAGTCATCAAAGTAGCCGTTCTTCTCCCAGAGCTGAAGAAGCTGGACGCGGAGCAGGAAGGAGAAGTCCCGTCAGTGAGGAAAGCAGCTCCCCCACCCAGCCCGGCCCGCACCCCTGCTGGCCCTGCCCCGTACCCGGGCGATCTTCTGCTGCTTGTCCTCCTCCACAGCCAAGAAGCTGGTACAGTAGATGGGCACCACGACCTTCTGCAGGGCGGCCAGCAGCTCCCTGGCCTGCTTGCGCTGGCTGTGAGGGAGAGACCTTCCGCGCGTCAGGGCCCTGGGGCGGGACCCGGCCACGCGCCCGTTACCATGCGGCTGGGAAGAGGGCAGGGCTCCCCACAGACCTGATCTGGCGCCTGGGCCCCAGTGACACACCCACAGCAGTGGGGGGAGGGAAAGAAGAGCCTGGGGACTGTTGGGGCAACAGCCCGCCACCTTGGGTGGCCCACCAGTATAGTAAGCCTTCCCTCCCCGGGATGCTGAAGATGGACATGGAGCCTGGAGGAGCGCCCTGCTGGCTGGCTGTAAATGGCAGGCGAGGGCTACTGCAGGCTCAGGGGCCTGTCCACGCAGCTCTCCACACTGCCCTGCTCAGCACTGCTACCCCCTCCCACAAGGAAACCTGGTCTTGGGCCCCACCTTTCAGGAGGCAGAGGGAGTGTGCAGGGCATGTCAGGCTGCTAGGGTCCCTAGCCCGCCCCAACGTCTCTAGGGGACACTCTGTGTAGAAGAGGGTGTAGAGGCCCTGCAGCTGGGCAATGAGATGACCCCAGGCCCCCAGCACAGTGGTGGAGGACGCAGAGCAGAAGGCAAGCAGCTCAAACCCCTTCCGGTGCTTAGCTCACCAGAGAGAGCTGAGAGCGAGCAAGTGCCCTGAGCTGGAAAGCCAGATCAGGAAAGCGAGAGCAGTATGGGAGGGAGGACAGGGCGGGCTTCTGTACAGAGCGGCACTCAGCAAGAGCATGGCTGGAGGATAGCCAGAGACAGGGCTGTCTCTGCAGGGCCACCCTGGAGTCAGCAGAGTGGCTGGTGGAAGCAGTAGGGCAGAGGAAGTTCCGAGCGGCTGCTTATTTCCCAACAGCAGAGAAACAGGGAGTGCTGCCAGGTGGCGTGGGCAACGGGAAGGGGCAGAACCTGGGGCCACATGGGCTGGGGTGCAGGCAGGCCTGTTTCTGCCGCTCTCAGGAGCTGCCCCCTCCAGCCTGGCCAAGCTGAGAGCCAAGCGTGGCAGCCAGTCTTGAAGGCTACACACTGGCCTCACAGCAACATGTGCTCCCGCCACACCCTCCCTGGGCTGCTGTGGCCCAGGCATCTGGTTTCTTGTTATCCTTCATCATGAGGCACCAAAGAGGCCACACAGAAGTAAATACGGCCTGGCCTTGGGAGAGCTGTGTGGCGGCTGGGCTACGTGGGGTGGGACATGGTTAGTGAAGGGGACCCTGTGGGAGGGACCCTGAAGACGAGCAGTCAGGTGACAGATGTGTGTGTGCAGATGAGTGATGGGGTGCTAGCAACTGGTGCAGAGATCCTAGAAGACACCCCAAAGCTGCCCCGAGAGCAAGGAGAACCCAGGTAGGGTGAAGGATCCGGGAGGGTGGGGGGTGGGGTGTCCTCCCCACAGAGGGCTCACAGCTCAGGCCGACCCTCACATGGGGTCTTTGGACAAGTGACCCCCACTCAGTCCCAGGCCAGGCCAAGCTCCTAGGTGCAGAGCAGGTGCACAAGAGGAGCCAGGAGGAGCCGGAGGGAAGGCGGAGCTGGCGGGATGCTCACCAGTGGTGCAGTACGTCGTTGATCAGGTAGATGAGGTGCAGCCGAAGCTCAAAGTGTGCCCCGTCGGCAGTGATGCGATTCCGCAGGTGGCCGGCCATCAGCTCGCAGTGTGGCGGGGACTTGGCATTGCTGAACATCCAGTTCTTCCCGGCCTGCAACAGCCAGGCTGATGGTGAGCAGGTCGGGCGCCCCCCTGGCCACATTGCGCAAGCATCTGGCAAGGGGGGCGCAGCCCAAGGCCTTTGCCTCCTTCCATCTCCCTCTCGACCTGTGGAGTCTGTGTATTGTCCTGAGCCCAGACATACTCCAAAGGAGCCCTGGAGTCTAAGATCCGCCCCTACCAGGCCCCCACCCGCTCTCACCGAGATGGCATCTTTGGTGCACGTGTCGATGATGGGCTGCAGCAGGTTGTCAAATTCATTCATGTCCAGCTGGGTCTCCTCTAGGAGCTTCTGCATCTGCTGCTCCACTGCATGGGCCACGGCTGCCGTCACCTGCTCCTGGGAGACCAGGAGGCACCAGAGTGCATAAGGAAGGACCTTGGCCCAGGCACTCCCTGGCCTGGTCCATTCAGAGCCCCATCCCAGCACCAGGAGGTATGCCCCTTGTGCCCACATCTGGGACAGCCACGGCCAGCAGGCAGGCAGTCAGAGAATAAACTGAGGTAAGGCATAACGCCTCTGATGTAACAGATGGAAAAATTCAGACCCAGGGAAACAAGGAACCCTGCCTGACAATCTCAAACCCAAGAAAAACAAAGAAAATTTAGAGATGGGTGTCAATAGACATATATGCGGTCACTAGTCAAGGGGAGGGAAAGTAAAGTACTAACAATCAGGGAAGCAGAAATTAAAATATGATGTTGGGTTTTTGCCCATTAGAGTGGCAAAATCTGAGGAATGGCTGAGATTGGTGCTGCCGGGGCCCTGCAGTCAGCCCAGGGCTGGCTGAGGCTGCATGGCCCGAGGAGAGCTCCCAGCGGAGGCTGAGGGTGAGCATTCCAAAATGTTGTCAGTAATGTGACAGCAATTTTACATCTCAAATCCAGTAGAGTAAAGCTGGTGTTTGTTTGTTTGTTTATTATTTTTTACAATTTATTTTATTTTAGTATCATTAACCTACAATTACATGAGCAATATTGTGATGATTAAACTACCCCCTTCATCAGGTCCCCCCCACCAACCCTATTACAGTCACTGTCCATCAGTGTAGTGAGATGAGAATCACTACTTGTCTTCTCTGAGCTGTACAGTCCCCCCCGTTCCTCCCCCCCATGTCTGCCAATCGTAATGCCCCTTTTACCCTCTTATCCCTCCCTTCCCGCCCTTCTTCCCCAGTTCCTTTCCCTTTGGTAACTGTTAGTCCATTCTTGGGTTCTGTGAGTCTGCTGCTGTTTTGTTCCTTCAGTAAAGCTGGTGTTTTAAGATGTCTTAGTTTTCATTCATCTCATTTTTCTGATAATTTACCCTCCTGTATTTGGCTGAAGTCTCAGACTGTGAAGGGTTCCTGCCCCAAGAGCCTGGGGTGACCTTGCTAGCAGAGCCACAGGCCCCCTGGCACTGTCCCACAATCTCTAACGTGCAGTCCTACTTGTAGTCATCCAGCATGATGGGCTGCATGTGTTAGAGCTCATGCGGTGACTTCACTGGAACAAGAAGCAACTTGTGAGTAGCATCACAGCTTGGACTGAACACATCCGTCAGGGGCAGCACCAGGGTGGTAACGGTGCGCTGGGCCCTGGGCAATGGCGTGAGCACTGGGCAGCTGGCCCCCGGCCGCAGGGGGAGGGGCCAGTACCTACCTGAGGGGCAGAGGGGAGCCTGCACCTGCATGGGGGCCGTACCTGTCGGAGGGCCAGCAGGTGCTGCTCCTGCTGCTGCAGGTTCCACTGGCTCTGCTGGATGAGCTCGTCCATGGATGGGGCTCCCTGGGCTGGCGTGATGGGCGCGCTGGGGGCAAGTGGGGGCTGGGGCAGGGGTGGCAGGGACGCAGCGGGCTCCAGCTCTGGGGCCTGCTGCTTGCAGAGGACTGGGCAGGAGAGGAGGAAAGGCAGCCCTGTGAGGAGGCGGCGGGCTCCAGCTGCCCCACCACCTCCCCTGGGGGGATCGCTTGCACTGCACTGGGCCCCTCTGAGCCTGCCCTCTCCTCCTCACCCGACACAGCCCCCAGCCGGGCTACCTTCCTATCCACCAGCATCCTCTCCTTGGAGACCCTGGGGACGGTCACCTGCCCTCTCCAGCCACTACCTGGCCCTGCCCCCTGGGCTCGGTCCGAGCTTACTCCCTTACACTCGTCACCTAGGTCCAAGATGATGCCAAACCCAGGCCACAGCCACTGCTAGATGAACAGCCCCTCCCTGAGGAGGTCTCTCACCTCTGCCAACTGTCCCCTACTCTACTCTTTCAATATATCAAAACCACTGGACCTCCGGACAGCCAGCCAGTGAGCTTGTGAACCTGCAGTCCCCAGCAGGAGCAAACAAGACCCCCAAGTACACACTGTAGCTTCCCCATGTGCAGTCCGTCCCCTTCACTGCAGCCGGGGCTCAGAGTGTGGTCCGAAGGCCGGCCCCAGGGGAAACTGAGACCAGACAAGTAGTGAAATAGCATGGGGCACTGTGGCACTTCAGTGTGACATTTCTTGGTTCACATTTTGATTGTACTTTGCAAATGCGTGCTTTCCACGATACATCACAAATTTAAAAACGAAACTCAAAAACTAGTCCTTTGCCAGAGTTTGTGAAATGCCATCATAGAAGAGCATGGGGCTGTTTCCTCCAAGTTCCCGGGTGGGGAATGGGCTGCAGTGACTAATAACCTTGCTCCAGGACAGTCCTGAAACCCTTTCAGGGTTCCCCCAAAGCTGCCAGAGCCCCTAAGTCCTCAGCAAGCCAGCCCTCCCTACTCTGCAATCTCCCTTCTGGCCACTCCAGGAGTCCCCACTTGTCTGAGCTTCAGCAGTCCTGAGCTTTGTGCCTTCCACTCCCAAGCCCTCCTCAGGCGCCCTCCCCTGCATGAACACTTTTCTCTCCTGAGTTTCCATCTGGACAACTTTGACACATTCTGCAGAATCCGGTTTCCTGAGCCCTGGTACGCCCCTGCTAAAAGCACACCATCCCTCCCATGTCATGGCACCAAGGCCCCAGCAGCCCCAGATTTCTGACCCTGCAGGGGAAGGAGTCCTTGCCCCCTGCTCATAGGAGCCAAAGCACTGTCCTCCCCTGCTCAGTTATCACTCTTGTCAATATTCAACTGGTGCCTCAGGTCGTGGATTCTGCTCCTAAATCCCATCCACCTCCATGCCCACTCCTTGTGACTCATGTAATTCAACCTTTACCACCAACTGTCCTGTTCGCTCATGTCCGCCTCACTGTTCCACTGAGCCTCGCTCCCTCTAGCCTGCCCTCCTCACTGGCCACACAAAACCAACCCCTCCCTCTCATTTCAAACTCTCAAGTAGTTGCCCACTGCCAGTAGTGGGGTTTAAAGTTGATTTGCCAGAGAGACTGGCTGCTCTGGCAACATGTAACCACAGGCAACATTTTGCTTGTGATTTCAGGCAGCAGATCTGCCTACCCCCATTGCAAACCTTTAACAGGCACCACACACCTTCTGGGCTGCAGCCATGCTGGGCCTCTCTCTCATGGTTTCTCACAGCTCCTTAAACACACTGTTAAAGACTCACCTTTCAATGCTCATCTACCTGGCAAACCCCTGCTCAGTCATTCAAACAACACCATCTAGAAGCTAGGGATTCGAGACTAAACCAGGGAACTTACCACCTGGCGACTATTCGTCTATTATTTAAAGGCCAGCTGTGATTCCTAACCCCATCTTAAACTCTTTGAGAACAGAGCCGGAATCCTGATGCCCAGTTGAAAAAACACTGATAAACATCTCACAAGAACTAAAACCCAGAAAATGATTCTTTTTGATATGGACTGCAAGCACCTAAAAGGCACAAAAACCTTGCTGAACCCAGAGTCTGCAAAGGAGGTCAGACAGTGCCTGCCGCGAGGGTCCCAGTCCGAGCCCTACCCCTTCCTCCCTAGGAAGTACTGAAGCAGCCACGCTATTTCTCTGACCTCGGTCATCACGAGCCCCGAAGGAGGATCGATAACCTCGTTCGCCATTACACGTGGACTCAGCAGCCGTTCGGAGCAGGGCCCCGGGTACGGCGGAAAGTATCACTAAGGTCGAGCTGCCCCACATTCAGAGAGGAGCACGCGACCCAAAAGGCGGCGGTTCACGGCAGCACCGGAACGAGAACCAGAAAGAGGAATCGCTTAGGGGGCGGCCCTGGAGCTCGGAGGGGACTCACGCTGCTGCTGCTCCAGCGCCAGCTTGCACTTGTAGTAACTGTAGAACTCGCCTCCGAACAGAAACGAGAATTTCGGATTATCCTTCTGCTTCTCCATCGTCATCTTCTCAAACTCGGGCCCGTTACGGGCCACAAACTGGGCCAGCTTATCGATGACATTTCGAAGCTCCTGGTCTGGTGAACGGAAAAAAAGCCACGCGAGACCCCGTCAGCGAGGACCGCCCAAACCCGGGGGCCCTGGAGTTCCAGCCCCCGTTCACCGGGTCCGGGCCCCAAAGGGGGAAGCCCCAGAGAGCCCGCCCATGTACGGGTCCCGATAGGGGCCACACGCGCGCCGGGGAAGTGGGGGCCCGCGGGAGAGGCCGCCGCCAAGCCCGGGAGGCCGAGCCCCGCCCCCTCCCAGGCCCGGGGCCCCCGGGAGGCAGGGCAGGCCAACAGAGGGCTCCGGGGAGAGAGAAACAGCCTCCGAGGCCGAACTGGGACTCACCGTCGGGGGGCAGCGGCATCTCCATGGCTCCGGCCACCGGTAACGTCCTCCGGCGCCTCACGATCTCCCACCAGCGCCGTCTGCGGAAGCCGGCCGGAAGTGGCGCGAGGGTGCCGTTTACGGCCGGCCTCGCGGCCTGCTTCCGCTCTCCACTTACGGCCGTCGCTGGGAAACCCCGGAAGTGAGGGCAGGAGGGGGGCGGGAAGAAGCCGCGCGAGGCCGAGCGCGCGGGAGGGGCTCACAGAGAGCACGCGCAGGGGCTTTCCCGCGCAGGCGCGGAGTGGGCTCCGGTCGTGCGACGTCTGAGAACCGCTGGACCTCGGCGGGCCGTGGTTAGCCGCGGCTGGGGCGTCCTTTCGGGTTTCGCGTCGCAGCCTGAGGGCCTGGCCGGCCGCCGTCTCCGCGGGACCAGACGCCTGAGCTCCTGCCCGGCCCAGGGGCTGCGGTGAGGTGCGTCCCGGAGTCTCCCGGGCTGGTCCGGTGGTGGAAGCAGAACCGGAAGCGACGGGCTCGGCCGGGTCGGAACCTGGCTAGTTGAGGTTCCCAAGATCCTTTCTCTCGACCCAGTGCTTCGGTAAGGAGGACTTTGGGGCGGGGGACCTGTACCCCCGCCGCCGCAGACCGCTCCCCGTGGGGCTGTGCAGAGGCTCGACCAGCGGGCGCCCCAAGGCGCGGCGCCTTCCCGAAGCAGATACTTGTAAAACGAGACGCTAACGCTTGCCAGTTGTGGGGAACAATAAGCAACAACAAGAGAAAGGCAGGTGAAAGGCAGAGAAAGATAGATGGGGCGCCCCCCGGAATCTTACCCACTTGACTGCCATCACCAACGCCTGGTGGGCGACACCTCCCTAGTTTTCCTATGCAGTTAGATGTCCGTGTATTTTAGATACGCTTTTTTATTGCTGTAAAACTTACGTGAATGGCCATGTAGCACACATCTTAAACTCTGAGGGCGAGGGGCAAAGTCAAGGTGTATGACCAGAAAGAAAGTTATGCATACGTCTTTTTGTTGGTGGGACTCAAAATGTCTTTGAGTACCGTTTTTAAAATACGGGTGTACCAATGAGAAGAATGGAATGCTTTTGTGTCTGTGTGTGTGTGTGTGGGGGGGGATTCCAAGTTAGTCTTTCCTGTCCTCAATTGATTGCAAATGTTCCCCAGTGATGATCATTTCTTGGTTGACAAAAAGGCAGGCAGCCATGTGGCTCGTCGATGTAACCGTGAACAAGTCAGACCTGAGCTCTGTTCTCGTGAGCCCAGTCTGTAAGGGACAGACCTGTAAGCCAGTAAACAAATACATCCTTACAAAAGCACTAAGGAAAACGGCAGAGTGTCGAGATCTTGTTAGACGGGGTGGAGGGTCCGGCTACAGTGGTAAGAGTTACCAGGTGAGACTGGGAGTGAGGTTTCACTAAGATCCTAATCCGGAGCTACCGACGCGAACACTCCAGGTAGTCGGAACCTCGTGGGTCTGCTCTGTTTAGTATAATGCTCAGTAATCTGGATGGTGTGGGCATTTTTTCCATGCCAGTAAAGATCTGTACAAGAAGTTTTAACGTGTGATCCACCCTGGCTGAACTTGAGAGATAAGCACAGTGTCGTATGTATGGGTATTTTTGTGAGTTGAAGATGCTCAGCATTTATCAGGTTCTTAAGAGGATCTGTGAACCAAAACAGGTTAACGAATCTGTATAGTCATCTTTAGTGACTGCATAGGACCCTGTGGTGTGGATGTGCTGTAATTTATCGAAGCCAGACTGGAGTCTTGGGTTGGTCCACTTTCAGACCATTTTTGAAAGTGTCTTAGTATGTGTGTGTATATCTATACATATATAGGTCTGTGCCGAGTGGAAGGGTTTGCACATTTAATACTGATCGTGGTCAGTTGTCCCTCAGAAAGATGGTACACCTGTGGCCACTACTTTGATACATTCATTTCATATTTACAGTGCCATTTAGCAGAGACTGAAAATTTAAGCATCACAGGGCCTCATCCAGGCTATTTCAGTGGGCCAAACCAGAAGAAAGCAGTAGAGAGAGTTACTAGAAGTAGAGGCTGCTGCACAGATGGTCTCCAAAAACTTGGGAACAAGACTCTGAAGTAAAGAAGTAAAAGTCCATACTCCTGGGCGATGAACTTACTGAAGGGACCCACCTGAGAAGCAAACTGGCAGGAAGTTTAAACCATATGCATACCAGCTTTGATACTGCAAGCGGACCATGAGAGACTTAACCCAGATCAGATGTGTGTGCTACATTGTGCACTGGAAACCTATCCCATAAATGGTAATTAGATGTGTGTGCTACATTGTGTGCTGGAAACCTATCCCATAAATGGTAATTAAATTTGTTGCAATAGGGGCTGCTTAATTAGAGCACATTGTAATAACGGGATACTGTGATACCATGTACACACACAAAACCAAAGAATATTTAATAACATGGGGAAATATTTCTGGAAATGCAGATTACTAAATAATATGCACAGTATGCCAATTTCTGCACAGTTTTCTGCTGTATCTTTTCAAAGATAAAACTATTCATAAGTGTATTTGTATGTCTCAATGACATAATTTGGAAACTGTTCCTTCTATACATAGATTTACTGTATCTCATTTTCTTAACATCTGCATATAGGTAATTTTTTGGCTTTGGCAGTGTTTTTCAAACTTAGAAAAATATATAGACAATTAAAGTTATTTAAAAAGCAGTGGGAGATTGGGCAAATCTAGGCCTATCCAGACCTATCATCTCAATAAAGCCAAAACTTGGTGTGACAGTCACCTCATCACCTGCAGTAACTGAACCCCATGTGGTCATTTAGCTGAGCCCACAGGAGGAGGAATGATGTGGAAACAAGGCCTGGTCCTGCCCTGTCCTGTCCAGGGGCACAGAGCTTTCCTCGGGCCCGATGACACTTCAGCAGGCAAACCTCTGGCCACAAAGCAGTTGCCCTTGGGAGAGACGAAGGAGTATTCCAGTCTCTGGGAGAGTCTCAACAGTGGGGCTGTTCCTACAGCTGGCTCTACAGAGCAGGTCCCTACGTGAGGCGGCAGCCCTGTCCCAGGGCAGAGCCTCTCAAGGTCCTGTTGGGATTCTTTCACCAGGGACTGAAGGAAATGTTTCTCTTGGGAATGGTTTCTGAGAACTGTGGAGTGGGTAGTGGGCTTTGGAGGCAGATATAGGTAGCTGTGTGATCCCAGACAACTGGGCCTCCATCATCATCTGTAAAATAAGGTCAATAAAACAATGACAAGGGGATTGTGTGTCAAAACCCCACCGCTGTTGGGCATGCTGTGGGCTGTCAGTACTAGCCATTATTCCTCAGAAGTGTGCTTCATAAGCCCAGCTGCCACACATTCCTGGGTTTTCCATGTTATTCTATTCAATAAAGGCATGTCATTAACTGTTAAGCTGTGAATCTCATTTTATTGTGCTATCTCATGACTCATAAATCACACGTCCTGACTTTTCATTCAAAAAAAGTTGTGATACAGCTCAACGTGGGAACCAACTGAATGGGCTCTTTTCTACCTCTTCGATGTATTGTTGCTGGGCACATTGAAGACAGGGTTGCCAAGACCCTCAATGACAAATTGGGACCCACCTTGATTCCCAGGAGATCATCGTTTATTTTTGGTAAATGCCATCAATGAGTATATACACAAATCATTCCCACAGAACACTGTATAGCATTTACGTCTTGAAAACAGGAGACCATTGGAAAAAAGAATTCACAATTTTAGATCTTTTAATAAAATCTAATGTACTATGCCCTTAAAGTTGTTTCCCTTAAAATATCTGGGCCTGGTTATGGCCCGGCAATAATAAAAGCGCCTGTTGTGTGATGTATGCCAAATACACAATAAAATCCATAAACTTCAAGTGCTTCATTACTTGAACGTATTTGGCTTCTCTTCTTTGTAATAGGCATTTATGTTCCCTACAATGAATGACTTAAAATAAGATGCTTAAAAATTTTATGAGTCTCAAAATAGTGAACACACACTGTTCAAAATGCCCTCTGAGCCTCAGTTTCCCCTTCTGTAAAATGAAGGGGTTGGGTTGGAGTTAGTGTTGCAGGCCAGACCACATGGTAGGTGGGAGTTAAATTTGCTGCCATGAATCCCAGCAGTGAGGAGGGGTAGAGGGGGACAGGGCATAGAGGGGGAAGGCTGGAAAACTGGCCTTCAAAGAGGCCCATGGCAACTCCGAAACCTCAAGCCTAAAAAACATGTCATTGTTTTTTTATTTGGTGATTTTGGTCTGATACGATTGTCTCATTCATTCCTGTGTATGTATGTACTGTAAATTTATGTACAGAATTAAATATCCCATGTATTAATTTATAATAAAACCAGTTGGTCATTTCCCTTCATCTGCAGATCTTGCGCTGGAAAAGGAAAACAATATACAAATTTCAGCAATAAATTTCATTAAACCCAAGAGAGGCATAATTCATTTTGGAGCAATTACATGTTCAAGAAATCAGTTACTATAATCATAAGGATGACTACTGTAATAATCTTTGCGGTGAAAACTTATCCCCATTCGTTGTATTCACCAGAGAAAAATTGAGCTGCAGACTCTTACTGTCTCTGGTGAAGGCACTCGGCAAATTCTTTCCACCAATCACACCCTTCAGGATTGCCCTCTCCCATTTAACACAGTTGTCTCAAAACATTGGGCCAAAGTAGAGACCAAGCAAATGACAGAGGCAGTGACACCAGCCAAGTCGGTGGTCATCAACTGACAACCTCTTGTGATGCCAGGGAAGAAGACACAGACCCCAACCTGGACCTTGGCACTCAGGCTACCTGCTAGGGTCACCTAATCTTCGAGACAATGCAATTGTGCCCAAACCCAAACTTAATTTTGACCAGGGCACCTGACTTGGCGCACCAAATCGGAGCTTGGCACTCACCCCTCCTCGCCTCCATCAGGACATGACTCAGAGCCTGACAAACACAAGATCAGGTCATGGCATCAAAGTGCTGTGGTCTTGTCTGTTCCACACTACTGAGATGTTCTGGACTCATCCACTTCCAATGGCTGCAGTCCTTACAGAGATGCTTCAAAACCCTTTACTGCTTCCTACTAAGTGCCAAAATGTGATATGACAGGCATCACCAGTAGGAACTTTTCTTGTTTTTAACCGTTTGAAAACAAAAGGGTTTTTGATCCAGGCAGTCCTCACGTGTCCCCTACTGGGGACCAAGGCATAAAAGCACACACACAACTACAAAATGTTCCCTAGAAAAATGCAAGTCCTCATCCAGTCCCCGCCCCCCACCAGATGTCCCACTGGGTCATCACAGAAGTGGTGACGATGCACCAGAGAACGAGTATTGCAGGAGAGCTTGAGATGGTGGCATGATCTCCTACTGTTCCTTCTCCCAGGCTTGCAGGTACCACCTCCCTGCTACCCGCAGAGGAGAAATGCCCTGCTCTGGCAAGGGAAGGAAGGGGCAAAGGGGAGGGCAGCCGGCCTTCCCTCTGGATCTGGGCACACGCTGCCTCTGCCATGCAGGTCAAATTAGGTTCCAGCAGCTCAATGCTAATGGCGATAGCTTTTCACTTTGGAACGTTTGCCAGTTAAGTGCCAATGGCCACGAGGCTGACGAGTACACTGGGTCCGTCTTTGTTGCTGGAGGTGTTTTTAAGAACTCCGGCCCTCCTCCTCTGCTCCATGCCTGCATCAGGCCTGTGCCTGTCTGAGCAGAACTCATGCAGCTAGTCTATCACTCATGAGCACCAGCCTGCACAGGCCCCTCTCAGGCCCCCAGGAAACCCCCTTGCCTACTCTGAGGCCTGTGTCCGCAGTGATCCCTGCTTTCTAGAGTTGTCTGGAAATGTTATCTGGAAAGCAGAACAAGAACTCAAAAATACATGACTCGGAGAAGAAGTCCACACAGAAAGGTAAAACCTGGCCAAGATCTCCACA
Source organism: Phataginus tricuspis (assembly GCA_029783875.1). Taxonomy (NCBI): domain Eukaryota; kingdom Metazoa; phylum Chordata; class Mammalia; order Pholidota; family Manidae; genus Phataginus; species Phataginus tricuspis. The sequence continues at coordinate 11,563,742 of JAQQAC010023519.1, read as the reverse complement.
GTGACACAGCCCCAGATGACAGATCCCAGGCTAAACGGGCACGGCCCACCAGAGCTCGAGGGCGGCGGTCCTCCCTGCAGGGCCTGGGAACCCCAGGGTCCTCAGGCGGTTATGCACTGGCCCTTGGTTGGGTTGTACATTCACTGGTTGTCAAGTTTCTGGTACAGCTGGGGGGTGGGGAAGGGCGTCACACTGAGGTCCCGCCGAGCCCTCTAGACTCTACACATCATAACGGTTCAAACTGTACGAGTTTGGATAGCTCTGCCGGCTGTACTGGAAGTGGTCTGTTAAAATGTTGTTGCGGCCATACTGATAGTCCCCATGCTGGGGGGAGAGCAGGCCGTTGTGGGGTTTCTCCAGGGGGCTCCGATGGTGATCCTTGCTCCGCAGGTCCCCGGCTGTGATGGGGAGGAGGTGCTTCCGGGCTTGCTGATTGGCATCGTACTTGGTCTGCAAGGTTGAGAGAACAGTGAGACAGCTCGCTCCTTCCCCAGGAAACACGCACAGGATGACGGGAGCTTGTGGTTCACGGCCAGTGGCCCCTTCAAGGCCAACTCAAGCACCGACCCAGCAGGACTTGGGCATGGTTGTCGGCTGCCACCCGTCTACACCAGAGTAAACAGCCTTCATGGGGTAGGGGCGAAATCCCCTACAAAGCCTCAGCAGACCCTTGAGCCAGGCCCAGACCCAAAGCCAGTGAGTGGCAGGGCTGGGAGCTGGAACCCCGGCCTCCGGAGGCCCCTTCTCTTCCTCCCTCCACCAACTCTTGGTGCCTCCCTAGGCATCGAGGGGACAGCCCCCCCACCCAGCCCCAGACTCACCTTGTTGTACAAGAAGACTCCCAGGATGGCCGTCATCATGCCCAGGACATTGGTGCTGGTGACCGGGTTTTGCAGCATGATCAGGGACACCGTGATGACCATGATTCTCTTGGTGGCATTGGCGACCGAGTAGCTCAGAGGACTGATGAGGTTGAGGATGCTGAAGGCAATGACGTTCTGGGCAAAGTTACAGAAGCCGCTGACAGCCAGGAGCAGGAGTGTCCAGGGCCACTGAGACATATAGGTCTATAGGACGGGGAGCAAGAACAGCACGCGGTCACATGCCTGCCCTGGCGGCTGGGGGAGGGGGTGCAGACTGGCTTACTGGGGTCACATTGTCACTAGGGAGAAGACCCAGTGGGTTGCTGTGCGCTGCAAAGTACTTTATATGCACCACCTCTGACGTTCACAACACACTGCATGGCAATAACAACAGTAATTACCCCCATTTCCTGCAGAGGAAGCAGAGGCTCAGAGAAGCGAACTCGGGTGCCCAAAGGGCGCGGAGTCCAGTGTGAACTAAAGCCTCCCCCCGACCCTGGACAGTGAGGGCCAGGGGCTGTAGGTTTAGCAGAACAAGATCTGCTTACTGGACTCGGTCCCAGCCTGAGGAGGCTGCTGCAACAGGACACCACAGGCTGGGGGCTTACAGACAACAGACATTGGCCCTCATGGCTCGGGGGGCTGGAAGTCCACGAGGGAGGAGACGCTGCATCTGACGTGGGCCTCCTGGCTCATAGACAGTGTCTTCCCACTGGGTCCTCATGCGCCAGAAGGGGCAGGGGAGCCATCTGGGGTCTCGTTTTATAAGGGCACCAATCCCACTGATGAGGGCTCCACTCTCACGACCTCATCACCTCCCAGAGGCCCCACCTCCTGATACCGTCACTGTGGAGGTTGTCTTTCAACATACAAACTTTGCCGGGGACAAACGCATCTAAGCCACAGTGACATGGTGCACTGCATGGGGTGGGAGGTCCTTGGAAGGCTGCCCGAGTGTACCAAGAACCCCAGGCTGGGAGCCCTCAGGCAACCAATGGGGACACTGATCCCTGCTGAGCCAGCACAGGCTGCTGCTGTGAGGACCCAAAGGCATTACGGCCTAGAAAGTACTTTAGAGTAAACCCAAGCCAAACAAACATGTGAAGGTGATGTTACCGTGAAAACGTTAGTTACCCTCTGACCCTCACTGGAATGAGGCACTCTGATCAAGGGCCCCCAGAAGTCAGGAAGCCACAACTAGCCGACATCTGGACCACAGAATCCCAAGAGCCCGGGCTGACCCAGGACAGACAGGTGCGTGAGAACTGGGGGGACGCCCGTGCTGAGTGCTTACGGACCTCTAGTCAGGCCTGGATGCCAGAAGGCAAGTGCACGGCTCCCATGCCCTCACACCCGCCTCGTCCCGCCTCAGTACCGGTCCCCCAGGCCAGCGGACGGGATGACCTCTGCAGACGGCGCGCCAGCCATGATGGCTCCAGCTGTCCGTCTCGGCACAGCCTTTGGCCTAGTCCAGCGCTGGGGCAAGCCCCATGTTCTTGTGCCTGAGAGTACAGCAGTCCCGACCTGGTGTGGCTCGGTCTGATGAGCAGACCCACAGCTGGCTCCCCCCAGGCAGTGGCATGTAGTGGCCCTTCCAGGGTGGGAGCTAGAGCAATCAGGAGAGCTGCCTGATTCCATCTCCACCACCCTCTGACAGCAGGAGGGAGACTGCATGCCTCTCAAAGGTGAGCAAGATACACTTAGGTGACCTGCTCAGGGTCATTCACATTTTTGGCCCTCGCAGGGATGACAGCTCATTAGGCCTGCCAGCCCACCAGCATACCTTCATGGTAAGCAGGCCTGTTCTCCCAGGAGTCCTTCCCTGAACTGATGGAGACAGACTTCCAAGATATTTTTACAAGGCAGCCAGCTGGCACAGATAGCCATCTCCCAGATAAGGAACCCAGCCAATCCAGCTTTTTTAAAAACTGACACATAATAAAGCTGTTTCTTCCTCATGGTGCACAGTTCTGTGTTTTAACACACACATGGATTTTATACAGCCAACACCACAACCCGCACTTAGAACAGCTCCATTGCCCCAAAGTACGCTCCTAGGCTTCTTTGTGTGAGCCCCCTCCCCAAGCCAGGCAACCAGCGATGAGTTCTTCTTCACGATGGGTCTGTCTTGGAGACTGTACTATCTGTAAGTGGAAAGATACAGCTTGGAATTATCTCACACAGGTTTCTTTCACTTATCAGGATGCCTCTGACAGGTATCCAAGTTGTCAGAAAGGACAAGAGTTGGTACCTCTTTTTCCTGCTGAAAAATGTTCCATTGTATGAACATACCAAAGTTTCTTTCGCCATTCATCTGCTGAATGACATTCGGGTTTCAAGTTTCCAGTTTTGGGTGGCCACAAATAGAATTGCTATAAACATTTGTGTCCAGGCTTTTGTGTGAAGCTGAGTTTCACTTCTCTAGAAATAACACCCAGGAGGGAGACTGCTGGGTTGGTTTTTCGGTCAGTGTATGTTTAACTTCACAAGAGACCCCCACATCTCTCAGTGTGGCTGCACCATTCTGCATTTGCTCCAACATGTGAAACTGCCAGTTGTGCCCCGTTCTTGACAAACACGGTATTGTCAATATTTTTTATTCCAGCTGTCCTAGTTAAGTATGAAATGGTATCTCATTGTAGTTTTATTTTGCTTCTTCCTCATGACTAATGATGCTGAACATATTTTACATGTCTATTTATATGCCATCTGTACAGTCTTACTGGTGAAGTGCCCATTCAAGTCCTTTGTCCATTTTTAAGCAAGTTGTCATTTGCAAGCATTGTCTCCCAGCCTGTATCTTGTCTTTTCTTTTGCTTAATAGTGAGCAAAAGTTGTTAATTTTGATGAAGCCCCATTTACCTTTTTATTTTCTTTATGGACTTTGCTTTTGGTGTATTATGAACTAATCTCAAATCATGAAGATTTTTCTCCTGTTTTCTTCTAAAAGTTGTTGTTTTAACTCTGAAATTCAGGCCTATAATATATTATGAGTTTATTTTGTATAACATGTGAGCTTTAAGGCTCAGTTTTTAGCATATGGATGTCCAATCGTACCAACACCATTTGTTAAGAGACTACACTTTCTCCACTGAATTGCCTTTCAGCCTTTGTCAAAAATCAGTTGCCCAAATTTCTGAGTCTAGTTTCAAAGTCTCTGTTCTGCTCCACTGATTTATGTATCTCTCCCTCACCAGTACCTTTCCCTTTATACTAAGTCTTAAAATTAAGTAAAGTGTTTCCTCCAACTTTTTCAAACTTATTTTGGCTATTCCAGTTAGGAAAATTTACAACCAGCTCTTCATATTAAGAAAAATTACTTAATATATACATGTACATATCTATCTCCATACAAACACACAGATATGTGGATTAGTATATCATAACTTTTTTTCATTATTACCTTCCCCAAGGAGAAAAATCAAAGTTAAAATTTAAGCTGAGCAATTACTTGTAATTAAATTAATACTGAAGAAAAAAACATAGGTAAAAATCTCCTGGACATAAACATGAGTGACTTCTTCATGAACATATCCCCCC
>JAQQAC010023519.1:11526446-11555884 GCA_029783875.1 Phataginus tricuspis | reverse complement strand
TGCCCTCCGCAAAGAGAAGATGTTATTAAAGGTGTTACTTTTAAGTAATCACTACAATAAAACCAAACAATGTCCTGAATATGAGAGGCCACAGCAAAGGCTGCATATGCATGTTTGTGGGTGTGTGTCCAGGCGGACACCAGAGCTGTGACATGGGACAGTGTAAGAGAACTGACAGCAAACTATCAATGCTTATTGGCTGATAAATCGCACCAGAAGGACCTAAACAGATCAATATGGAGTGACCTCCAGGCCATTACTGAGTGAAACGGCAAGGTGCTCTTTCCTAAGTATCTAAAAAGGCACTTTTGTGTAAGGAGGAAGGCAGGCATTGGTACATATTTGCTTCTATTTCCAAAAGTGAAACACTAGAAGGAAAACTAAGAGCATAAAAGTGGCCACCAGTGGGAGAAGGGGAAGGCAGCAGGGACTGAGGCCAGGCTTCTTTGAATAAACCGTATCATATTGTTGGGCTTTGGAAATAATGGGTTTGAACTGCACCTGTGCCCTTGCAGATTTTTTTCAATAACTATATTGGAAGATTTTTTGGCAATCTGCAACAATTTGGAAGAACATTTTCTTTTTCCTACATTTACTGCAAGAATACAGCTATACTACATATCACACAGAAAATGTGTGTTACTTAACTGTTTATGTTATCCATAAGGCTTCTGGTCAAATTAGGCTATTAGTGGTTAAGTTTATGGGGAGTCAAAAGTTATATGCAGATAACTGTGTGTCTGGGATGGGGGTCTGCACCTAACCCCTGCGTTGTTCAAGGGCCAACTGCATGAAGATCCAACATACTCAGTTGGGGGGAAAAGAAAGCAATACCTGAAAATAGAGGACAGACAGAAGGAACCCAGAAGCATGAGCGAAGGACGCAGGCCCACTGCGAGAATAATCATTTCAAGTTCCCTTAGGACAGAGTGTTCCAACTGTACATCTCTAATGAAACATGTTCTAAGGACTCCACCTGCAGTGGTCCTGTGGGGACTCCAGCTCTGCAAGGATTTTGTGTGTGTGCAGCAGGTCACACGTGTAAATGACTCGGTGGGGTGAGCCAAGAAGGAATGTTGTGAGGAAACAAACCAGAGGAGATACAGAAGATATAAATAAATAAAATGGTAATAAATCCCATAATGTCAAGTTGGAATTGGAAGGAATAGGTATGAATCTCTTCCCGCCTCTCTTGAATACGTTTCTCCTAGTTTTTTATAAGCAATGACAACCCAACAGCAGTGAGCACACACGGCACTCACGTTGTGTCTCTAAGCACCATTCTCCACTAAAAGCAACCTGGGTTCCTGAAGGAGTGGCTGATTACAGGTCTGGGATGGAAGATGAATATGATGAGGAAGGACAAAAAGCTATCAGAGGTTGATGTGGGCTGTGTCAGAAGAGCCCAGGTCGACAGCAAGGGCTCCACTGGCCAAGCGAGGATAATCTGAATATGGGAAAAATAGGTGCAACAGACAAACACATGAGTTCACAATGAGATGGAAAAAAAATAAGCAATAGAACTCTCTGTCACCCTAAAACAACACAAAGCAAAATGAAAAAAACCTCAACTCACTGGCTAATGTTTCAAGTAAACATTTTTTAAAATGTAAGGAAAAAATCTACCTATTTACTCTTAAACTGATTTTCCTGTACTGTACTTCAAGGTAACAAACTAGTCCTGGATGATGACAGAAAGTTCTTCACAGAAATATTACAGGTTGTCAACATGGAAGGGATTTTGGAACACAGAGCCACATATTTCCTCCTCTGGAAGCCAGACAGAAGCTCCACCACATCCACAGATGGTGCTGAGTATTAAAGACCAAGGTCAAGAATTTAGTCAGACCTCATTAAGACTTGAGTAAGCCCTAATAAACATTATTCTGACCCAGGCCCGGGAGAGCCACACCCACTTCCTTCTTATCACTGCCACTGGCCTTGGTTCCAGCGCATTCCAGAGGGTGGCCCTACAGGGGGTGCGGGAGATGCTCTTTCCTGACCTCAGCGAGCTTCGGATGCACTTGCAATAAAGGGGAATGTGGGCACAGATGACACTAAGAAAAGAATCGAGCAGAGCAAGCACAGTTTTAAAGTCGCCCTTGCTGGCATTTTTCTTCCTTGATTTCACTGGCACAAAGGCAGCCACTGGCACCTGGGATCTAGCACACTGAAGGACATGCAAAGGAGGCCGACCGCCTCCACAAGTCAGGACAAAGAGCTGAGTGTTAAAGAGAGCTGGCTGTCAGAGGTCCCAAATGCCCCAGTCAACACGGAGGCATAGCTCCCTGATAAAGCACCTGCTTTGGAAGCAGTCAAGAAAAGGCTGTGCCCTCAGTGCTGGCCGACTCACCAGGTCACTGCTGACTAGGAAGGCTGAGAGGTCCACCAGGACCCACGTGGGTATCATAAAGAAGACAGCATGGCAGCCCAGGATGTTCAGCAGCCGGAGGTGGTGGATACGTGAATCTCTCAATACCTGAAGAGAGAAAACCTCTTTAAAGGCCAATCAAAAGTATGCGTGGCAAGAAGAGCTCCAGTTACCCAGGCCCAAAACACTGACTATACATGAACTTGAACATCTGACCTTTCTGCCAAACTGGGAAGTGCCCCTATGGTGAGACACAGTCCATGCCCAAAACAAGCATATTTCATGAAAGACCGAGAAAAGGAAAAAAACCCAAACAAACCTTGCAACATTCAATGCCGGAGAAGCTGTGGTGAAATGGGAACTCTGAATCCCACTAGTTTATATCTGAATTGGCATACTGCCATTTCAAAATACAACTAGGTAAAGTATATCAAGAACATCTCAGACCCTCTGACCCAAGAAAAGCCTATTGTAAAGAAAAAACCTGAGAAACAGAAAAATCTTATGTACAAAGATGTTCATTATTGCATTATTTATAATGAACAGTTGGTAATAACCTACATTTGCAATATGAAAACTGCATTAATTGTGGTACCTGAAAATAGTGTGAATATTACAGGAGTTAAGAACAATAGTAAATGGCATGGAAGAATGAGTAACTATATGTTACAATAGTAAGCGAAAAAAGCAAAATTTAAAAATGTATCTATAATACTACTCTAAAAAATATGCAGAAACCCCCCCCCCAGCATTAATTCTTTTTAGGGGACAGTACTGTTTACTCAATAGCATGGAAACCCCTGGGAAGAGGGCAGATCTCTTGATTCTTCATCTCTAGCACCCAGGACAGTACCTGGCACACAGTAGGTGCTTCCTAGGTTTTCTGATTATTTTTCACTGAACTTTTTCTCTATTTTTTCACATTGTGCATATGCTAATTTGATAACAGAAAACAAACTTAAAAAACAAAACAAAACATCAAATAGAAAATCAGCAGAAGGGTAACAGGACGTTTTTTGCTTCAATGCCACAGAAACCGCTACTTGGCCAGGTTTCCATATCACCCATTAACCTCAGAACACCGCATGCACCCAGGATGCCGCTCAAATACCTTTTTGGAGAAAATATTCTGAAGCGAGAAGCACAGCGTGGCAGCAAGGGCACTGATGAGCCCCCACACGTCGAATGACAGCTCAGTGACAGTGGCCAGCAGGACGCCGCTGATGATGGGGAGGAGGGACAAGTACACCTGTGGGGGGAGGGCGGGAGGAGCTGACAATGGGCCCAGCTGGGCTGCCCGCAGACGCCTGGAGGAGAGCCCCCGCTGTTCTGGCCTCCCTCACCAAAGGGATACCACCTACCCCTTTGGGCAACAGTGTGAACTGGGACAAAGCTCTAGGGCAGGGTGCGGGGAGAGGCAGGTGGTTCCCAGAGAACCTGCAGGCGGGGCTGGTGACTGTGGACAGCCCCACTCCCTACACCATCTCCCCCATTAGAAGCCTCTGCTCTGGGTCAAAACCGGGTTGGTCCTAACATCTGTCCAGCTGCTGCCACCAATACAACCAAGATCCGAAACGCTGATCCCCTGGGAAGCTGGTCATATGCTGGGATCTTCCTGGCTGGGATACGCCCCTAGGCTTTCCTAGCTGGAGAGCCCCTTTCTCCTCAGGGCTCACTTCACACACCAGGAGAACATTCCAACCCCCCTCGCCGAGGTGCCGTCAGTTTCCTCTGCTGCGTGTTCCCAGGCACAGTGCTCCCCACCCACTACAAGTGAACCTTATGGTCCTTTAGGGCAGGTCTTTGTTCACTGCTCTGTCAGTTGCCCAGCACACAGCAGGCACCCAGGAACACTGCTGGCCAAATGGATGAATGATGAGTGCCATGGCCAGCCTCCAGAGAGTGCAAAAGCCTTCCAGCCCCTGGTCCACAGAATGGCTTGAGCTCTGGTGGCTAAACAGCTTCCAAATGCCAGACATCTGGCTCACCCCTCTCCTACAAAGGACAGCCTTAAAGCACAGTGATTTTAGGTGGGGATGGTGAGGGCTCTGGGAGAGTCACAAGCCCGAGGGAAAGGGCTCTGGACTGAAGGACCTGAATTCCAGCCCCTCCCACCCCCACCCCTGGCTGTGGCCCTCGGGCATGTGACTCTCTGGTGAAGTCACATTTCTTTCCCAGTTCTGGAATGAAGGTTACCTGACTATCTGCCTCACAGGGCGGATCCACACTTATTCTGTCATTATCACTGGGTCTCTTGCCTAGGCCAATCCCCGTCTTTCCTCACTGTGCAAGGTTCCGGCTCCTTGCCCAAGCCGGTACAATGTCCCAGACAACGGGGAAACCTGATAAACACGTGTTATCAAGTGATGCAGCTGCACACTTCCTGGCCAACTGCGGCTAGAGAGACAGGTCACACACACCTGAATCGCCCCCGGGGGCGGTTGTGGGGCACGCCCAGGTCTTGCAAAGAAAAAGGCTGAAATTAAAAAATCAGCCAGAGGTGGCCCGATTTCTATAAGCTGATCAGGGCACTGACACTCTTGTTACATAAAATACAGGATGCCAGAAACCAACCACGTAGAAAGAGGCGCTCTGTCCAGCATGAAATGGATTCCAGCTGGGACAACGGCAGTCCTAATTCCACTTAAGGACACAGGGCAAGGCTGTCTCTGGCTGAAGCCACAGCTTCTCTCACCCCAAGCCAGGAAATATGCTGGCTTGGCATCTTGAACAGACCCTGGATTGTGCCCAAAGCATCTTCCTTATGCAGCCCTGGGTTCTGCGTGTTGCTTTCATTTCCATTCCCAGACATTCACAATTCCTGGCTGTTTTTATTTTGAAGACTTTGCTGGATTTTGCCAAAATAAGACTCCTTGACTAATATGTCCAATTCTGACCCCAGAAGTCCCTGCCCTGACTATTGTCTCTTGCAAAGAAGTGAAACTCTTTTGGAGTTCCATTTTAGCACAGAGTCAGACGCTCCATCTCTGGTCTCGGTGTTGGGGTGCGGGATGTTTGGCCAAAGTGGCACCAAGAGATCGCTCGCCAGCAACCCGCGGCAGGTAGTCAACAGGCAGGCCAGGGACAGCAGCATCCACTGAGACCACGCAGCAGCCACCTCGGGGGCACGCATCCCACTCACCACTGCCCCCAGGGTAATTCCGAACGTTAGCAGCAAATGGGCCACCGAAGTCCTCTAAGCGGACTTCCTTATTTGACAGGAAGCCAGGCAGCATGCAGACCAGGAACCTGGACCACGTCACCAGCCGGGAAGCCCATGGGCCCAGAGTCCTCCTGGGTTACCTTGGTGCTCTGCTTCTCCTTCATGATGATCCGGGACAGCAGGACCACCCAGATGGGCATAGTGGCCTTGACTGCAGAGAGAGACGAGGGGCGCTCAGCGAGCAGTCCTAGTCCCCAAACTCACCCTGGCGGCCTGTCCCAACTCCACTGGCGGGTTGGGAGGCCTTGGCAGCCCCTCAAACCTCTTCAGCCCTTTTCTTTCTGTGGGGCGTCCCCCAACCCAACAGTTAGGATCTGCCGTGCTCCGCCCTCTCTTCCTGAGACCCCTGTGCGTGTCCCTCCCCTGAAGAAAGCCTGGGCGGCCCCAGCGCCTTCCGAACAGAAGCAGACTTCTCAGCCCGGCGGGACGCTCCCACCCAAGCGCCGCGGCACCCACCGGTGTGCGCGTAGGATACGGGCACCTTCCAGATGCTGACGTGCGCCGACACGGACGCGAAGTACTTGCCGAAGGCTAGCGGCAGCACGTAGCGCGGGTAGAAGCGCGGCGGGAGCAGTGGGCCGGGCGACGGATGCGAGCCGGGCCCCGGGCCCGGGACAGGCGGCGCGGGGGGCACGCGCCAGGCGCGCAGCAGCGGCGGGAGCCCCGCGCACAGCGCCAGGATGTGGCACAGCGACACGGTCACTGGGAACGGGAAGGCGCTCAGGATCACCTTGTTGACCACGTTGCCGCCCGCGCTTAGCGCGTACCACAGCAGACACAGCGCCGCCACCCGCGCGCCCTCGCGCGCCCCGCCGCCGCCGCCCGTCATCCCCGGGCTGCCCGCGCCGACTCCCCCCGCCGCGGCCGCCGCCATCCTGTCCGAGCAGCCGCCCCTTTCAGCCTGTCCGACGGCCCGTCGCGGGGCCGGGGCGGGGCCGGGCAGGGGCCCCGCTCCCCATTGGCCGCCGCTGACCGCGTCACCGCCTAGCGCCGGCCGACGCGCCCGCCATCACGTCGCAAGCGCAGGCCCCACCTCCCTCGGTGGGCTTCCGGCGGGGGCGGGACCCCCTGCGGAAGCGGAAGAAGGGGAGCAACCCCGGGCCCCGCGGGGCCGCCGGGCTCTGGGGTTCCCAGCGGCTCGGAAGCTGGAGCCGTCGAGCTCGCCGGCCAAAGCTGGATGTCTGCGTTGCGCCAGCGCCACGCGGTGGATAGGCAGAGGCGGACACCGGCGGTGTAAGGCCAGGCCTTTCGGGAAAAGAAACCAAATTGTGCAGATCTCTCCGCAGGTTCAACTCTTTATGCAATCCGGGAGCGGACTGCCGTGGCCGGACTCCGACAGAGGGCTTAGACCAGAGCGCCGGGACCCCGAGACGGGCGCTGTGAGGTAGGCGTTACCATCGCCACTTCACGGACACACACACACCGACGTCCAGGAAGGGAGGCGGCCCGGCTTAGGGCCCCTGGCCAGTTCGGGAGCCGTGGCCGTGGCCGCATTCTCGAGCACACGTCTCCAGGGCCATGCAGGACGGGGAGGTGGCCGCTGATGCCCAAGGACACGCCGGGATAGAGCAGCCCCGAGCTCCAGCGGAGGAAACAATACGGCGTTTTCAGCAGGATGATCTTACACTACTTAAAACTTTATCAATTTGCTCAAAAAATCATGTACTCACTTTTTTTTGAGGGGGTGGAGTTTAAAATGCCTTCTACAGTGTTCTTAGCAAATTAGAAAGTGGCAACCCATTGATCCCCGGAATTTTAAAAGGAAGTACCAGCTTAAACTTGTATTCTCAAATGCAGTCTTTACCCTGGGGACTTATTTGGATACTCACATACACTTGCATGCCCAGGACAGGAAATGTGCACAGGAGTGACGTGATCGATGGCCGAGAGCCACACAGCTTTCAGATGGCAGGTCCGGAGTTAAACCTCCTCCCTTGTTCACAGTTCCTTCCCTCGATAGCCCTTTTCTTGAGGGTGGGGGATGTGTGCCCCGCCCCAAGGCTGCCTCAGGAATCCCTGCTGGTCCTGGGACTGGTTCAGAGTTGACTGAATGCCCCCGGACCTCTTGGTTTGCCGTGTCTGTGGGAGCCCCTATTAAGGGGTAGCTACTTCCTCTTCTGTAAAATTAAGTAGATGTGTCCAAGATGCCCTCTTCTGGAGCAAAAAACCTGGAAAACCAAAGCGTTAACTTAAGGTTTCAGGGATAAGGTGGAAGAATTAAAAGATTGTCACCTTATAGTCAAGGGAGAAAAATTATCTTTCAAAATAAAGTACTAGCCAGATACCAAGACAGTCCAAGGCCTGCGTGGGGAGCTGGCAGCCTCGGGTCAGGGCCAAGAGGTGCATTGCCATGCCTGGCTAGGAAAGAATTAAAAATTGGGGGGCGGGGGGGGTAAATTGAGGTCATTGAGACCAAGACCATGGAATCTGCATGGAAGGGCTTCTCTCTGGCAGGTGAGGTTTGGGTGGAGACAGGATAATGTTCCCTGATGCAGACCCTCAGTCTCTGTCTCCCACAGCTAAAAGGTGACTTCAGAGGTGCAGAGGTAATGTGGCCCTGGGTGAATGAAAGGCAGGTTGGAGGTCAGTTCCATGCAGAAGGCTAACAGGCTGATTTGGCCACTAGGCCCTGCCCGTGGGGCACTAACCTCGGACACTGAATCCAGTTCTTCTAGATGAATCCAGAAAAAGCTGATTTGGCTGTTACGGACCAAATTAGAAATGATTCTCAGACCGGTTTGTGCAAATGGTTTTTTTTTTTATTTCCACATTTATATCACAAGGTGTCCACTTACTGGACCAAATAGCAAAGTTGCTCCCTTCTGCGTCCTGGGAACACAGAAGTCTAGGTACTGTACATTCACTAAGGCTCCTTGTTTTTGCAAATCGCATTTATGACAAATAACCATAAGGCAAACAAAATCTAAAGGAATGGTTATGAGTGTTTCCAGCGTACAGACAGGTCTCCTCTTGCCCAACGGTACAGCTTACACACCAGTAGCACCCACAGTTACTCTTGTGGTTTTGGGGAGGGAAATCTAGAAAGGTGAATTCTAGATAATGTGCAGGAAATGAAAAGGGAAAAAGGAAAATGATTTGGCTGGTGGTCAGATGGAAGAAGACAATAAACTCTAGAAAACTTAAGTTTTTGCAGCATTTCTTTTAAAACTGAGTTTTAACTGAAACTGGGTATAAATGTGTTGATGCCCATGGAGTGTGGGGCAGACTGGCTGGCCAGGTGGCCCACCCACTGTCGGCAGCTCACTACAGCTGAGGAGCTTCTGACACTGTGACAGGAATGCCGCTTGGTGGGGTGCAAATGGGGGCCATGGCGTCGCCCGCTGCCTCGGACACTCAGGCGGAAGGGAAAAACAGAACGCAAACAGATGAGACACGTGGTGCTTCTGTGTTAAAGGTAACCTCTACCACAGGTTTCCTGGGCCTGCCTGCGACTGAGTTCCCAGCTTCTGGGTGCCGGGAGTGCCCGCGCCGCTACCGGGCTGGGGGACTAACGCTTTCTATAGCTGGTTTGCTACAGAGTTCTGAACTCACTGTCGGCCTTCCTTCCACACGGTCCTTCCCTTGCGATTGTGTTAGTAAACTGGTAGCAGCATTTCACAAAAGAAGGAGAGTTTTGAGGGAAGGGTGCGGAGAGATCTTGAGACTCCCGCCCCCTCCCGCCTGCCCCGGCTTGGCTCCCAGGATTCCCAACCACTGGAGGCAGCCCAGCCGGCCCGCCAAAGCAGTGACGCACTTAGAGGCCGACGGCCGGTCAGTCCAGACAGACATAAGGCAGAATGTTCAAGCGCCCGTCATCGCCGTGCGGGTCGAGCGATATGCACTGCGTCCAGTCATACCAGTTACCCTGTGTGTCCCGACACCCGTTCACCCCCGGCCACTGCTGGGCCTGGATCCTGTCCAGGTCGTCCCGCGTGACCTCGCGGGTCAGCCCCGGCAGGGCTGAGGGCGGGCCGGGGGGCGCCAGCACATGCGGCTCCCAGGCCCCGCGCCGGGCGCTCTCCTCCTGCCTCAGGTACTCGGCCATGAAGTGGTGAGCACCCGGGGTCTGTGCACCCGACGATGACAGAAGGCTGCTCTGCCGGCTCAGGTAGGACTGGATGATCTCGTTGCGCGACAGCTCCTCCCAGTTCGTCTGCTCGAAGGGGCTCCGGAGGCCGGCCTTGGCCTCGGGCTCGTCCAGCTTGGTCCTGGGCTGCTCCACATGCAGCGGGCTGTCAGCCTGCACGGGCTCTTTCTGGGTCAGAGGTTTGATCTGTCTGGTCATGGGGTCAAAGGTGAGCTTCCGCTCTTTTAACCGGACAGGCTTGACCCCCGCCTCAGCTGCCTGCCCGTCCAGGTTTACCGTGTAGTCACGAGGCCGGTACCTCTTCTTCTTTCTGCTGTCCGAGCCACCAGAGGAGGCAGCGTCACTGTCCGCCTTGGAGGAGTCCGGGGAGAAGCCCGCTCGAGGCAGGAGGGGATCGGCTGGGGGCAGCCCCGCCTTGCAGCCCGGCCCCACCAGCCGCTGGTGGCTCTCGGGCTGCTCCGGCCAGCGCACTGGGCTCTCGGCGCTGGGCAGCAGGTCGAGCCGCCTAATGGGGGGTGTGGATGGCTGGGCCAGCGGAAGTGGTGACGGCACCTGTGTGGCATCCAGCGACTGGGGCCATTGCGAAGGGCTAGACGCGGAGCCTCTGGGCGTGTATGGGCTTCGCTGCCGAGCAAAGGAGCCCTCGTGCCGTGAGTTCCGGGGGCTGAAGGAGCAGCGCGGTGACCCCTTGGGTTGGGGGCGGCCTGGGGTCTCATCCACCCTGTCCAGCTGCTGCAGCACCACGGCCTTGGCCGGCAAGCAGGTGCTGGGGGGCTTGCCCACCGGGGAGCTGGTGTGCGGCCTCACAGCATTGATGGGGATCTTGCCGCTGTGCTTGTCATTCTCGCTGTGCTCCACGTGGCCACCCTCGGGGCCCACGTGCCTGCTGCTGTCCAGGGGGCTGGGGAAGCTCTCTGGGCTCCCGCCAATCCCGTTAGTGGGGAGGGGGGAGGAATTGGGCACCAGGGAGTCGTGGCTGGCTTTGGAGGCCTTGGGAGGGGGCCCAGGGTGGCCGAGGTCACGCTGGTCCCCCCGGCGCTTGCGGCTGCCTAGCCTGTCCAGCCGTGGCCCAGACAGCCTCTGGATGTCATTGCGGTTCTTCAGGTCGTGGATGCTCTTGGGCGCGCCGGCTGCTCCCGCCTCCGGACGGCAGTTATGGGCGCCCCCGTTGGCGGAGCCGGGGCCGCCCGCCAGCCCCCGCAGCACCGCCTCATTCTGGTGCACGGGCTCGATGAGCTTCTGCCAGCTCCGCAGCAGCTTCTTGGCCCGCTTGGCGAGCTCCTCGTTCTTCGTCTTCTTGCGGACGTCGTTGATGAGCTTCCCAAGTCGCGTTTCCTGCGATCGGAGAGATGACAGCACGCTTATGGGACAGGAAATCCCCCGTGAGAAGAGGGCTGGGCCAGAAACACTGGGAAGGGCCCCCTGACTTTAGAATGGCCCCTGTTGACTCATAAACTGACTTCCTGGACAAAAACCTATGGGGGTCTGGGTCCTCTGGGGCATCTGAATTCGCAAGTCTAGTCCTTAGGGTCCCAGGGCCACAGGCAACACCCTCAGCAAGCACTGGTCCGCAGGCTCCTGGTGCCTGCAGAGGTACCAGCAGAGCAGTAAGGCCGCTGTGAGGATGCCGAGCCAGGGAAGCTCTGGTGAGAGCACTCTGCGGCAAAGGTAACAGCGGACGGAGGGCCTGAGCCAGCGCTATTCACTGGGGCCTCCCTGGGCGTGTCCCAGCCGCAAGTGTGCAGGGTGTCCCAGAGGATGGGCCCTAGCCCTAGCCCAGTCCCTACAGTTCCCCCAGGGAAGCACCACTCGGAGCACGTGCTGTGGCCTGGTGCAGCACAGACCAGGAGGACAGCCCCCCTGCTCAGCCCTCTCCAGTCATTGCTTGGCCAGTGAGCAAAGGCTCTGAGGCTCCAAGAACCCTTCCCAGTGCTTGGGCCTGGGACACTCACCTCCAGTGCCTCCTTGGTAATGGGGTATTTCTCCAGGCTGGAGATGACTTCCAACACCGCCACCATGTTCCGGATCTGCAAAACAAGGCTCTCGTGTCAGAGTCCTGCCCTTTGCTCTGTGCCAGCCTGCTCCAGCCTTCCTCTCGCCAAGAGCTAGTGGAGCTGGCATCTCCCAAGCCCCCACCCCATATAGCCTGCCACTTGCTCCCAGGGCCAACAAGGCAGCTACTGCTCACCTCCTGTCCACCTCTAACGACATGGTATGTAGTTTGTCACAAGCGTGTCCATGTACACACCCACCTGCCTGTGTGGTTGTCAAAAAACAGACTCAAAATATTTATGAAACAAGATCTACTCTGGATACAGGAGGTGGTGGGGACTGAAGGATTTAGCAGACAATACACCAAATCTTAAAAGACCCATACAGGCACACCGTGATAAGGCACTTCGGTTACTATGCTTTGCACATACTGCATTTATTACACCCTGAGGGTTTGTGGCAACCATTCATTGAGCAAGTCTATGGGCACTGTTTTTCCAACGACATTTGCTTAGTTTGTGTCTCTGTCACATTTTGGTAATTCTCACAATATTTCAAAGTTTCATTATTGTGATGCTTGTTGTGATCTGTGATCTTTGGTGTCACTGTTGTCATTGTTTTGGGCTGCCATGAACGACACCCATCAAGCAAATTTAATTAATAATGTGTGTTCTGACTGCTCCACCAACCGCCATTCCCCTGTCCCTGTCCCTCTCTCTGGGCCTCCCCATTCCCTGAGTCAGTAATACTGAAATTAGGCCATTTAATGACCCTACAATGGCCTCTAAATGTTCAAGTGAAAGGAAGATTCATTCGCCCATCATCCATCTCTCACTTTAGATCAATAGCTAGAAAGGATCCAGCTCAGTGAGGAGGGCATGCTGGCTGAGACGGGCTGGACAGCCACGCTGTGGACTCAAGGAAGAGCTCTTGAAGGAGATGGAAAGCGCTCCCCTGTTGGGCTCAGGAATAATATGAAGGCAAAGAGCCTCGCTGTTGATATGGAGGAAGTTTCAGTGGTCTGGATATAAGATCAAACCAGCCACAACATTCCCTTAAGCCAAAGCCTAATCCAGAGCAAGGCCTGAACCCTCTTCAATTCTATGAAGACTGAGAGAGGTGAGAAAGTTGCAGAAGAAAACGTGGAAGCTAGCAGAGGTCAGTTCATGAGGTCTGAAGAAGGAAGCCATCTACCTAGCAGAAAACTGCAAGGTGAAGCAGCAAGTTGTGATGTAGGAGAAATCAATGCCTGGCCTCAAGGCGTCCACGGACAGGCTGACTCTCTTGGCAGGGAGGGCTAATGCAGCTGGTGACTATCAGTGGAAGCCAGTGCTCGCTTACCATTCCTAAAATCCTAGGGGTGAAGAATGATGCTGAATCTACTCTGCCTGTGCTCTGTGAACAACAAAGCCTGGGCGACAGCACATCTGTTTACAGATGGTTTACTGAGTAGTTTAAGCCCACTGCTGAGACTTACTGCTCAGAAAAACGATTCCTTTCAAAATATGACTGCCTGCTGAACAGTGCACCCAGGAGTTCTGCTGGAGACGGAACACCAACTGGAAACCGACATCCAGTGAAGCGAGTGCTGCTTTCGTGCCTGCTGACACGACATCCGTTCTGAAGCCGGTGGAACAATGACTTTGACTTTCAAGTTGTGCTTAAGAAATTCAACTCATAAGGCCATAGCTGCCATAGTCAGTTACCACTCTAGACGCCATTAAGAGCATTCATGATTCATGGGAAGAGGTCAAAGTACCAATGTGAATAAGAGTTTGGAGAAGTCGATTCCAACTCTCATGGATGACTTTGAGGTTTTCAAGACTTCAGTGGAGGAAGCAACTGCTAGAATTAGAAGTGGGGCCTGAAGATGGAACTGAATTGCTGTGATCTCATGATCAAACTTGAATGGAGGAGGTGCTGCTGCTTAGGATGAGGAAAGAAAAGTGGTTTCTTGAGGGGTGCTGTGAAGACTGCTGAAATGACAGCAGAGGACTTAAAATATTACATAAACTTACTTGATAAAGCAGTGGAGTCTGAGAGGACAACTCTAGGTTTGAAAGAAGATCCGTGGGTAAAATGTTGTCAAACAGTATTGCCTGCTACAGAGAAATTGTTCATGAAAGCACACTCAAAAGCTAGCTTTCTAAAAATGAATGAGAGACCTAAATACGAAAGTGAAAACTCTAAGGCTTCTCGAAGAAACAAGAGAATACCTTTGCAGCCTTGGGCTGGACAAAAGCTTTCTCAGGAGCCCCAACATGGTAACAGTCTGAGGAAAAAAACACTGACAAACTGAGCTTCACCAAAAAGAAGAACTTTTGCTTAGTAAAGGGGCAAGCCTCAGCTTGGGGGGACATGTCAACAGCACCGCTGGGGAAGGGCTTGGGTCCTGAAGAGATGGCCCTGGTAGCTGCAGGGTTACAATGGGCTGGCTTGGGGTACAGCCCCCCACCCTGAGGAAGTCCCCTCTCCCCTCCAAGATCATCCTCCCCAAACTCTAGAACCGACAGGCAGACATAAGAAAGGGCACATGGAAAGGCTCAGGCCCACCCCCACAAGTGCTGCCAGGGATCTCTTCCCAAATTACTCCCTGCATACATGAGCCTATGTACACACTTAGCACACAGTTAACAAAACAAACCAAAGCATGGTTCTGTGCATTGCTTTTCTCACTAAATAAGAAATGAGGATTGGTTCCAGGAAGATGGCGGCGTGAACGGAACGACAGAATTTTCCTCCCAACATTATATTTATCCACGAAAACACAGCAAACACAACTGTTCCTAAAAGAGAGACCAGAACAAACAGGAAAGCGCACACAGTGCAGACACACCTGAGAGGACTCGGCAGCAGGCGAGGCGGGTAAGAAATGGACCAGCGAACCGCGACCCGGCAGAACCCAAGCACTCCCCCACCCCAGCGCACTGGCAGGAGGAGAGGATTCAGAGCCGGGAGGGAGTGGAAGTGCAGGCCCAGGAGATAACCAGCCCCGAACCAGCCCCGGGAACGCGGGCGCACGAAGCACGTTGTGGCGGAGATTGGAGAGATGGAGGGTGCACAGACTCAGCAGGAACATGCCTGCTTGCTCGCGGCTGGCTCAGGGAAGAAGAGAGAAGGAAAAAAAAGGAGAAAAGCGCGCGCTTTGTTTTTCAGCGGTCTTAAAGAGACAGGAGTCCAGCAGAGGACCGCATTGCCGCGGCACACTCAGCCCAGCAGGCTGGGAGTCCTGGGGAGCGTCAGACCCCATAGCGGGCGACTGGGAAAGGGAAGCCATAATTAGGACCCCCACAGAGCTCAACAGCCTTCCATTCATTCTCACCCCGGCCACAGCTTTAAAGGGCCCTGCAGAGCGGCGCGGCCATGGCTCTGGAATAGTGGAGCAACAGCTCCACCTACACCATTCACACAGAAACCACTCCCAGTGGGCGTTTTTTGTTTTTTGTTTTTCTTTTAGGTGTTGCTGCTTTTTCTTTTTCTTTCCATTCTTTTCCTTCTTCTCTCTCTCTTTTTACTTTTTTTATTACAATTAAAAAAAATTTTTTTAATCTTTTCTTTCTTTTCTCTCCTTTCTTCTCTTTCCTTTTTAAAGTCATAAGAGCCCAGCTGACATACATGACAACTACCAACAACCAATTCTATAGTCATGAGAAGACAGAAGAATATGATACAGACAAAGCTTCAGACAACCACCACCCCAGAGAGAGAATCTGAAGGAATGGACATGCACAGTCTTCCTGAAAAAGAATTCAGAATAAAAGTCATAGCCATGCTGATGGATCGACAGAAAAATGTGCAAGAGCTGAGGGAGGAAATGAGGAAAGACAAAGCAGAAATGAGACAAGCCATCGACGGGCTTAACAGCAGAATGAATCAGGTTCAAGACACGATCAAGGAATTACAACACAGGGAACAGGAATAAAAAGAAGCTGAGGCAGAGAGAGATAAAAGGATCTCTAAGAATGAAAGAATATTAAGAGAACTATGTGACCAATCCAAACGGAGCAATATTCGCATTATAGGAGTACCAGAGGAAGAAGAGAGAGAAAAAGGGATAGAAAGTGTCTTTGAAGAAATAATTGCTGAAAACTTCCCCACACTGGGGAAGGAAATAGTCTCACAGTCCACGGAAGCCCACAGATCTCCCAACACAAGGGACCCAAGGAAGACAACACCAAGACACATAATAATTAAGATGGCAAAGATCAAAGATAAAGACAGAGTATTAAAGGCAGCTAGAGAGAGAAAAAAGATCACCTACAAAGGAAAACCCATCAGACTGTCATCAGACTTCTCAACAGAAACCTTACAGGCCAGAAGAGAATGGCATGATATATTTAACATAATGAAACAGAAGGGCCTCGAACCAAGAATATTGTATCCAGCACGATTATCATTTAAATATGACGGAGGGATTAAACAATTTCAAGAGAAAAGAAAGTTGAGAGAGTTTGCCTCTCATAAACTTCCACTACAGGATATCTTAAACGGACTTCTCTAGAGGAAAACACCCCTAAGGCTAAAAAGATGTCACCAGAGAAAATAAAATCATAGCAAAGAAAGCAGACCATCCAAATACTAACTAGAGGCAAAGAATAAAACACCTAATATATAAAGAAAGGAGGAGGAAGAATAGGAAGGGAGACATAAAGAAACATCAGGCGGCGTTCACAATAACTTAACAGGAAAGTTAAGTTAGATTCTTAGATAGAAAAGAAGCAACCCTTGAACCTTTGGTAACCACGAATCTAAAGCCAGCAATGGCAATAAGTACATATCTATCAATAATCACCCTAAATGTAAACGGACTGAATGCACCAATCAAAAGACACAGAGTAACAGAGTGGATAAAAAAGCAAGACCCGACTTCCGGGAAGATGGCGACATAAGCAGACTGGCAGAAAAATTCCTCCCAACATTGTATTTATTCACGAAAATACACCAAATACAACTATCCCCAAAAGAGAGACCAGAATACACAGGAAAGTGCACAGTGTATGGAGCTCCGGCGGTCAGCCACTCCGGAGAGAGGACTCGGCACCCAGCGAGACCAGAGCGCTTCTCCACCCCAGCACTCCGGCGGGAGTCCCGGCAAGGCGGGTAA
Organism: Phataginus tricuspis; assembly: GCA_029783875.1. Taxonomy (NCBI): domain Eukaryota; kingdom Metazoa; phylum Chordata; class Mammalia; order Pholidota; family Manidae; genus Phataginus; species Phataginus tricuspis. The sequence continues at coordinate 11,539,107 of JAQQAC010023519.1, read as the reverse complement.
GGTATGGAGCCATGACCCCGGCGGACCGAGCGCTCCTCCCCCCCAGAGCTCCGGCGGTCAGACACTCCGGAGAGAGGACTCGGCACCCAGTGAGGCGGGAAAGAGCCGCGACCCAGCGAGACCAGAGCGCTCCTCCACGCCAGCACTCCGGCGGGAGTCCCGGCAAGGCGGGTAGGGTACGGAGCCACGACCCCGGAGGGACCGAGCGCTTCTCTCCCCCAGCGCTCCAGCGGGAGGAGAGGATTCAGAGCCGGGAGGGAGTGGAAGTCTGCACCGGGAACGCCGACACACAGCCAGCGGTGTAGCGGAGATTGGAGAGAGAGAGGGCACAGGGTCCCAGCCCTGAACGTGCAAGTTGCCCGCGGCAGGCTCCAGGAAGGAAAGAGAAGGGAAAAAAAAAGGGAAGAAAAGCGTGCGCTCTTTCTCAGCGGTCGTAAAGAGACAGGAGCTCAGTAGAGGGGCCGGACAGTCCCGCAAGCTGAGCCCAGCATGCTGGGAGTCCTGGGGAGCTTTGGACCCCTCAGCTGGCGACTGGGAAAGGGTGGCTGCTATTAAGACCCCCACAGAGATCAACAGCTTCTCATTCGTTCCCAACCCAGACAGAGCTATAAAGGGCCTTGCAGAGCAGTGTGGCCATGGCTCTGGAATAGTGGAGCAACAGCGCCACCTACAGCATTCAAACAGAACCCACTCCCAGGGGCTTTATTTTATTTTTTGATTTTTCGTTGTTTTTTCTCCCCTTTCTTTTCCTTTTATTTTCTTTCCCTCTCTTTCAACAGCCTCCCATTCACTCTCACCCCGGCCACAGCTTTAAAGGGCCTTGTGGAGCGACGTGGTCATGGCTCTGGAATAGTAGAGCAATCGCGCCACCAACAGCATTCACACAGAAACCACCCCGGTGGGCATTTTTTTGTGTTTTTTTTTGTTTTTTGTTTATTTATTTATTTATTTATTTGTAGTTGTTGTTTTTCTTTTACGTGTTGCTGCTTTTTCTTTTTCTTTCTTTTCTTTTCCCTTTTCTCTCTCTCTTTTTACTTTTTTTATTAGTAGAAGTATTTTTTTTCTTCTCTTTGTTTTCTTTTTTTCTTTTCTCTCCTCTCTTCTCTTTCCTTTTTAAAGTCATAAAGAGCCCAGCAGACATACGTGACAACTACCAACAACTAATTCTATAGTCATGAGAAGACAGAAAAATATGATACAGACAAAGCTTCAGACAAACACCACACCAGAGAAAGAATCTGAAGGAATCGACATGCATAGTCTTCCAGAAAAAGAATTCAGAATAAAAGTCATAGCCATGCTGACGGATCTACAGAAAAATGTGCAAGAGCTGAGGGAGGAAGTGAGGGAAGTGAGGAAAGACAATGCAGAAATGAGACAACCCATTGACGGGCTCAACAGCAGATTGAATCAGGTTCAATACACGATCAAGGAATTGCAAGACAGGGAACAGGAATACAAAGAAGCTGAGGCAGAGAGAGATAAAAGGATCTCTAAGAATGAAAGAATATTAAGAGAACTATGTGACCAATCGAAACGGAGCAATATTCGCATTATAGGAGTACTAGAGAAAGAAGAGAGAGAAAAAGGGATAGAAAGTGTCTTTGAAGAAATAATTGCTGAAAACTTCCCCACGCTGGGGAAGGAAATAGTCTCACAGTCCACGGAAGCCCACAGATCTCCCAACACAAGGGACCCAAGGAAGACAACACCAAGACACATAATAATCAAGATGGCAAAGATCAAAGATAAGGACAGAGTATTAAAGGCAGCTAGAGAGAGAAAAAAGATCACCTACAAAGGAAAACCCATCAGACTGTCATCAGACTTCTCAACAGAAACCTTACAGGCCAGAAGAGAATGGCATGATATATTTAACGTAATGAAAAAGAAGGGCCTCAAACCAAGAATATTGTATCCAGCACGATTATCATTTAAATATGACGGAGGGATTAAACAATTTCAAGACAAAGGAAAGTTGAGAGAGTTTGCCTCTCATAAACCACCACTACAGGATATCTTAAACGGACTGCTCTAGAGGGATATGCCCCTAAGGCTAAAAAGATGTCACCAGAGAAAATAAAATCATAGCAAAGAAAGCAGACCATCCAAATACCAACTAAAGTCAAAGAATAAAACACCTAATATATAAAGGAAGGAGGAGGAAGAATAGGAAAGGAGAGATAAAGAAACATCAGACAGTGATCACAATAACTTAACAAGAAAGTTAAGTTAGATTTTCAGATAGTAAAGAAGCAACCCTTGAACCTTTGGTAACCACGAATCTAAAGCCAGCAATGGCAATAAGTACATATCTATCAATAATCACCCTAAATGTAAATGGACTGAATGCACCAATCAAAAGACACAGAGTAACAGAGTGGATAAAAAAGCAAGACCCATCTATATGCTGCTTACAAGAGACTCACCTCAAACCCAAAGATATACACAGACTAAAAGTGAAGGGATGGAAAAAGATATTTCATGAAACAACAAGAGAAAAAAGCAGGTGTTGCAGTACTTGTATCAGATAAAATAGACTTCAAAATGAAGAAAGCAGCAAGAGATAAAGGACATTATCTAATGATAAAGGGGTCAGTCAAACAAGAAGATATAACCATTATAAATATATATGCACCCAACACAGGAGCATCAGCATATGTGAAACAAATACTAACAGAAGTGAAGGACGAAATAGACAGCAATGCAATTATTCTAGGAGACTTTAACACGCCACTCACTCCAAAGGATAGATCAACCAGGCAGAGGATAAGTAAAGACACAGAGGCACTGAACAACACACTAGAACAGATGGACCTAACAGATATCTACAGAACTCTGCACCCAAAAGCAGCAGGATACACATTCTTCTCAAGTGCACATGGAACATTTTCCAGAATAGACCACATTCTAGGCCACAAAAAGAACCTCAGTAAATTCAAAAATATTGAAATCCTACCAATCAACTTCTCAGATCACAAAGGTATAAAACTAGAAATAAATTTCAGAAAGAAATCAAAAAGGCTCACAAATACATGGAGACTTAACAACATTCTCCTAATGAATCAATGGGTTAACGACCAAATCAAAACAGAAATCAAAGAATATATGGAGACTAATGACAACAACAACACAAAGCCACAACTTCTGTGGGTCGCAGCAAAGGCAGTTCTAAGAGGAAAGTATATTGCAATTCAAGCCTATTTAAAGAAGGAAGAACATTCCCAAATGAACAGTCCAAAGACATAATTATTGAAATTGGACAAAGAAGAACCAATGAGGCCCAAAGTCACCAGAAGGAGAGACATAATAAAGATCAGAGAAGAAATAAATAAAATTGAGAAGAATAAAATAGAAAAAAATCAATGAAACCAAAAGCTGGTTCTTTGAAAAAATAAACAAAATAGACAAACCCCTAGCCAGACTCATTAAGAGAAAAAGAGAATCCATACACATAAACAGAATCAGAAATGAGAAAGGAAAAATAACGACGGACCCCACAGAAATACAAAGAATTATAAGAGAATACTACGAGCATCTATATGCTAACAAACTCTAAAACCTAGAAGAAATGGACAACTTTTTAGAAAAATACAGCCTTCCAAGACTCACCAAGCAGGAAACAGAAAAACTAAACAGACCAATCACCAGCAACGAAATTGAATCGGTAATCAAAAACTACCCAAGAACAAAACCCCGGACATGATGGATTCACCTCTGAATTCTACCAGACATATAGAGAAGAAATAACACCCATTCTCCTTAAAGTTTTCCAAAAAATAGAAGAGGAGGGAATACTTCCAAACTCTTTCCATGAAGCCAGCATCACTCTAATACCAAAACCGGGCAAAGACCTCACTAAAAAAGAAAATTACAGACCAATATCCCTGATGAACGTAGATGCAAAAATACTCAACAAAATATTAGCAAACCGAATTCAAAAATACATCAAGAGGATCATACACCATGATCAAGCAAGTGGGATTCATCCCAGGGATGCAAGGATGGTACAACATTCGAAAATCCATCAACATCATCCATCACATCAATAAAAAGAAGAACAAAAACCACATGATCATCTCCATAGATGCTGAAAAAGCATTTGACAAAATTCAGCATCCATTTTTGATTAAAACTCTCAACAGAATGGGTATAGATGGCAAGTACCTCAACATCATAAAGGCTATATATGACAAACCCACAGCCAACATCATACTTAATAGCGAGAAGCTGAAAGCTTTTCATCTAAGATCGGGAACAAGACAGGGGTGCCCACTCTCTCCACTGTTATTCAACATAGTACTGGAGGTCCTAGCCACAGCAATCAGACAAAGCAAAGACATACAAGGCATCCAGATTGGTAAAGAAGAAGTCAAATTGTCACTATTTGCAGACGACATGATACTGTACATAAAAAACCCTAAAGACTCCACTCCAAAACTACTAGAACTAATATCTGAATTCAGCAAAGTTGCAGGATATAAAATTAACACACAGAAATCTGTTGCTTTCCTATACACTAATGATGAGCTAACAGAAAGAGAAATCAGAAAAACAATTCCATTCACAATTGCATCTAAAAGAATAAAATACCTAGGAATAATCCTAACGAAGGAAGTGAAATACCTGTACTCTGAAAACTACAAGACACTCCTAGGAGAAATTAAGGAAGACACTAACAAATGGAAATGCATCCCATGCTCTTGGCTAGGAAGAATAAATATTGTCCAAATGGCTCTAGTACCTAAAGCAATCTACAGATTCAATGCAATCCCCATCAAACTACCAACAGCTTTCTTCAATGAACTGGAACAAATAATTCTAAAATTCATATGGAAAAAGAAAAGACGCCGAATAGCCAAAGCAATCCTGAGAAGGGGGAATCAAACAGGGGGAATTACGCTCCCTGACTTCAAGCTCTACTACAAAGCCACAGTAATCAAGACAATTTGGTACTGGCACAAAAACAGACCCACAGACCAGTGGAACAGAATAGAAAATCCAAACATTAACCCAAACACCTACAGTCAATTAATATTTGATAAAGGAGCCTTGGATATACAATGGGGAGATGACAGCCTCTTCAGCAACTGGTGTTGGAAAAACTGGACAGCTACATGTAAGAGAATGAAACTGGACTACTGTCTAACCCATACACAAAGGTAAAACAAGGTGGATCAAAGACCTGAATGTAAGTCATGAAACCATAAAACTCTTAGAAAAAAACATAGGCAAAAATCTCCTGGACATAAACATGAGCGACTTCTTCATGAACATATCCCCCCGGGCAAGGGAAACAAAAGCAAAAATGAACAAATGGGACTATATCAAGTTGAAAAGCTTCTGTACAGCAAAGGACACCATCAGTAGAACAAAAAGACATCCTACAATATGGGAAAATATATTCATAAACGATGTATCTGGTAAGGGGTTGACATCCAAAATATACAAAGAACTCACGCACCTTAACAAACAAAAAGCAAATAATCCAATTCAGAAATGGGCAGAGGACATGAATAGACACTTCTCTAAAGAAGAAATTCAGATGGCCAACAGGCACATGAAAAGATGCTCCACATCGCTAATCATCAGAGAAATGCAGATTAAAACCACAATGAGATATCACCTCACACCAGTCAGGATGGCCAACATCCAAAACACAAACAACAACAAATGTTGGTGAGGATGTGGAGAAAAGGGAACCCTCCTACACTGCTGGTGGGAATGCAAATTAGTTCAACCATTGTGGAAAGCAGTATGGAGGTTCCTCAAAAAACTCAAAATAGAAATACCATTTGACCCAGGAATCCCACTCCTAGGAATTTACCCTAAGAATGCAGGAGCCCAGTTTCAAGAAGACAGATGCACCCCTATGTTTATTGCAGCACTATTTACAATAGCCAAGAAATGGAAGCAACCTAAGTGTCCATCAGTAGATGAATGGTTTAAGAAGATGTGGTACATATACACAATGGAATATTATTCAGCCATAAGAAGAAAACAAATCCTACCATTTGCAACAACATGGATGGAGTTAGAGGGTATTATGCTCAGTGAAATAAGCCAAGCCGAAAAAGACAAGTATCAAATGATTTCACTCATATGTGGAATATAAGAACAAAGAAAAAAACTGAAGGAACAAAACAGCAGCAGACTCACAGAACCCAAGAACGGACTAATAGTTACCAAAGGGAAAAGGACTGGGGAGATGGGTGGGAAGGGAGGGATAAGAGGGTAAAGGGGGCATTACGATTAGCAGACGTAAGGTAGGGGGGCACGGGGAGGGCTGCACAACTCAGAGAAGACAAGTAGTGATTCTCATCTCACTACGCTGATGGACAGTGACTGTAATAGGGTTGGTGGGGGGGACCTGATGAAGGGGGTGGTTTAATCACCATAATATTGCACATGTAATTGTAGGTTAAAGATACCAAAATAAATTGTAATAAAAAAAAATATTTACCTGCTCCTCCCAGGAAATATTGTGCTAAGAGAAATTCCCTGCAGTACAACACATGTCGACTTGCCTAAGATAACTGGTGCAATTCACCAATTGACTGCCCTTTTCCCATATGCAGAAACAGTATGATAAAACCCAGAAAGAATCTCTTATTAAAGTGCTTGGAGATCTTTTGAAAAAAAAAAAATACCTGTCACATAGTAATTATTCAATAAACATCTGTTAAGACAAAAAAGAAAAGAAAAAAGAAATGCCTGGCTCAGCTCAGCCCTCTGGTCAGGAGAGGCCACCCTGAACAGTGCTCTGCTGGGGGCTCAGGCTTTCCCCCTCACCCTGACACATAATGCCACCTTTACTAGAGCACTCTGGGCTGACCAGAGGGCATGGTGGTACCCACTCCATGTCAGCTGCTGTGGAAGGTGGGGAAGCCTGTTTCCCACAGCCTTGTCAGTGTTGTGGTGTATCAGTTTCCAGTTGCTGCCAGAACGATCACATGTAATCATGAACTAAGCAGCTTGCATGGCGCCCTTGCAGCACCTGCAGTTCCAGTTCTGGAGGGCAGGAGTGTGGTCTGGGTCCCCCTGGGCTGAGATCCATCTATCAGCAGGATGCCCTCCTTTCTGGAGGCTCTTGAGGGCCCGTTTCTACTGCTCTTTCAGGTGTTGGCAGAATTTAGTTCCTCAAGGCTGTAGGACTGAGGTCCTGTTTGCTTGCTGGCTGTCACCTGAAGGCCATACCTTCCTTCTGGACAGTACTGTGCACCCTGACTCATGGTCCTTCCCCTCCATCTTCTAAGTCAGCGCCAGGAAGGAGCTCTGAAACTGCACCTCTCTGCCCGATAGGAAAGGGTCTCTACCCCATAACCCATAACTGGGTTCCGGGGACCAGGCTGTGGACACCCTTGGGGCTGTTACTCTGCAGGCCCGGCATCTTCCCAGCTTTTCTCATCCACTCCCAGCTGCAGGCAGCATAGCACCCCTCCCCTCTGTCAGGTGCTGATGCACTAACTCCAGATCGACACCCAGGCCTCACTGGCCAACAGAGCTCTTGCCAAGTGGCCAGGCCCTTGACCAGGGGCCACTCTGCACCTTGGCAACAAAGCCCTCACCTCACCATGTTCCCACTTGAGACTGTGGCCATGAACACATCCAGAGGGCCCTGAAAACCTACTCTAAGCTGCTTAGGGGAGGGGTGTCTGAGGGGAGATGGGGCGGTGAGGAGGCCAGTCCCATGAGGACAGAGAAGTCACCCACTCCCTGTCCCCCAGCCCTGGGATTCCAACCCCAGTGGGGTTCCTGGCTTGCCACATGGCCTTTCTCCACCCCAGTGACCTCACCCTGGTATATACTAAGAGCCCCAGATCCCCACACACTCCTGAACCACAGTCCCTGCAGTGCGAGCCCGGCAGTAGACTGTCCTTGTCTTTGAGCAGACTCTGTCCTGTGGCCAGTCAGGAGGGGAAGGCAGAACACACGGGCAGCCGCAGGGGCTGGCGGCAACGTGGCACTGCTGGAGACCCTCCTGGAAGCTGTGCAGCAGCGAGGTAGAATGAGGCCTACAGCCTCACCACCGTGGCTGAGCAGCGCCCTCCCTCGGGCAGGTGCGTGAGGCCTTCGGCTAAGAGTGGTGTCTGTGGTATTGGGCCCTGGGTCCTGTGGAAAGCGGCACACCTTCCTCTTTCTGCCCAGCTGCACGGGAGCTCAGAGTCACCCGGGGACTCGTCCCTCTGGCTCTGCCCTCTCTCTAGCCCTGGTGGCAAGTGGCACTGAGCACTGTGCAGGGAGCACTGCCCAGGTACTCTGGACCCAGTCATTCAGGCCCCCAAGGACCAGGATGGACCTTGAGTCTGGGCCCTCACCACACCTGAGAGGCAGAGTCCTAGGGTCTATGCAGTGCTGGGCTGAGCCTCTGGCCTCAAATCTGGTAGTCAGGGTCACCTGGGCCAGCCTATAGCCCCGGGCATGCTGGCTTGGGCATGCTGAAATGGAAAGCTTCCAAGCCTAGCTTACCAACCAACCCAGCCCTGGCCACACAAGCCATTGTGGGTGGCAGAGCCCTGAGGCTCAAGTGTGGCCAAAGGGAGGCTCCCATCTAGGCTCCAGGCCCGCAGGGCAGGGAGGGGATGTCAGGTGAAAGGCAGGCTAGGGGGGCCTGTGGTGAGGCAGCACCCCAACGTGGTCAACAGAAGTCTCAGGCTTCAGGAGATAGTGAGATGGCACCAAAGCCCTGGGGAGGGGACCAGAGTGAAGACAGTGGCATGAGCGAGGATACCAGGAGGAAGCACAGACCCAGGGATGCTAGCTAGCTCCTATGCAACCTACCTTTTCTCAACTTAAGCCACTGGGGAGTTGAACTCCCCAACAGACCCCCTGTCTCTGCCTGGACCTGGGTCCATCCTGGCATCTGTCTGGGCGCAAATACACTCGCCCACAATCACAGCACATTGCTCCTACATTCCCACAGGGTGAGGAATCCTGAGCCACCCTCAAGGGGGGCTTTGGGGAGGTCTGCGGGACCCTGGGCCTTTGCAGCCTCCTGCTAGCAGTACCAGCCTAGAGCATCTGTGCCTCTTTCTTCCTCTGGATATCTCCCTTGGGATCTGTTCCCAGTTTAAAAAAAAAAAATCTCTCAAAACCACCTGCCAAACGGCTTTCCCAAAAGGGGCAGAATTCACATCAGGAACATCTGGGTACCGACAGCCTCTCAGTTCCTCATTAGAGCCCCTTTAAAAGACACACATTAGTTTGAATTTCCTTAACAATTAATTAGTGAAGCCGAGTGTGATCTTCCCCTTCTACCAATGTGGACTTCAGTGTGAACCGCTCACAGCCACAGTCCACTTATTTTTGTTATTTGGCTGGTGTCTTTGTTGGAAAGAAGTATTCACCGAGCCCAGAGCTCCCAGGGTGGTACCCCATGCACAGGGGTGCCTAAGTGGCACTGAGGGAGGAGCCCAAGGGGGTCCTCCAAAGGTAGGGCAGGAAGTCAGTGGCAGCCTGGGTGCTACCCAGTGACTGTCTCCGTAACTGTCTTGCTGAGTGCTTTTGGGTCCTTGATTGGAGATTCATGAGGCATAGTCTGGCAGGGAAGTGAGCACCAATCCCAGGCAGAAGGTGAACCAGCCTGTCTCCAGCAGAGAACACACAGGCACCCCCTAAATTCAGGCACCTGCCAGCCTCAGCAAAGAGAGGCAAAGAAGAGCCCTCACTGAGCACATCCATGCTGCCACCTGGGGGACACTCCAGGGACACATGCGTGGAGGCTGGGGAGGAGGATGCTTACCACCAACCCAGTTCCCCGAGCTCTCGCGGGGTCTTCCCAGCACATGAGAACCAAGCACAGGTGCAAAGGAGGCAGAGAGACCTTCCCTCCGGGGAAGCCCCTCAGCTCATCAGGTCATGACTCCAGACAGCCTGATTGGCCACATTTACTGCTCCACTCAACAGTGAACGGAAGGACAGGCTGGATGTGCCCCAGGGATGGGACGGCACCCCTCAAAAGCAGTCTGGGTAAGAGTCTGGTGGCACCCCTGTCTTCCCAGCCCCCAGGCCACACAGGAGCAATGAGGGGCCTGCACAGGACTCCACAGCACATCAGGCCCCCAAGAACTACTAAGGTTTACCACTCATCCTTGTCTTTTAATGAGATGCTTTACATTACTTACATCATTTACAGAAATGATGCCACCTGGAATGTGGTGCAAAATAATCTACTTGGGCATGGGCAGCAGGAGGGGGAGAGATGAAACAGTGCCGGATGGCTCCAAACTGGTGAACTGAGGGATGGTTATGTTATTCTATTTTTTTTTTAATTTACCACAAATTTAAAAGTTACAAAATCCACCCATTTCCTGAATCTGGCTGGAAGATTTTGCTACATCTGGAAAGGGCCAGCAGCTGTAAACAGGAGAAGTGAGCGAACACCTGTTTTCCCATCCTTCCCGGGGCTGTGTGCTGTGTCTGTGCGGGGAGGCAGCAGGGGGCTGGTAGGTTGCCGGCTCCCTCTCTCCTCTGTAGGCCCATCCCGTGACCCTCCAAGCTCCTCACCAGCAAACCCAGCATGAAAGCTGCCCACACTGCTGGGGTGGAGAGGGATCTGGGGTCTGCTCTTCTAGTCAGGTGCCCGCCTCCCTGCCCAGAGCCCAGAGAGCTGGACCCAGGCCTGATCCCACAGCTTCATCACGCAGGAGAGGCCAAACCTGCCCTCTGCCCTGACAGGGAGGCCCGCTGCTCATGCCCCAGAGTTCCCCCAGGGTCTCTCCAGGGGCCATGAGGGAGGAGTGGACAGGAGGGCTCCCGGGCTTCTGGCACAGCGGCGGGCTTCTGGCACAGCGGCAGGCTCAAGCCGCTCCCTGGCCCTGCTTACCCAAGGACACCACCGTGTGTGTGTGCTCGCACCTGCATGAGGATGAAGCCAAGGGAAGGGGGCCAGGGCCTGGGGGCACCTCACAGCAGGGCATGGGCCACGCCACCTGTCCAGGGAGGGCGGAAACGTGGCAAGGAGCCAACAGTGAGCCACAGAAAGGAAAGCTTGTGCCCTCAGCCTGCCCACCTCTGGTCAGCACTGCAACCCAGGTCCTGCCTAATACTCACACATCCTCGATCTGCAATCCTGTGGCCACAGGGTCCACCTGAGCTGCGGGACAGGGGGCTGCTGCCCTGTGGCCACCCTCTGAAATCCAGTCACACCACTGGCTTCTCCAGAATCCAGAAGACCAGACCGTCTTCAGAAAACCTGCCTACATCAGGGCGTGTGGAGACATCTTTAAAACCACTGATGGAAAAATAGCTGGATGAACTGGTCCTCATCACGTTACTCTGTGAACTGGATGTCAGCCTGCCCTTGGATCTGAGTGCAGAGCTTGGGCCAGAGCAGTGGGCACACCGCTGACCAGCTTCCCCCTTGCACTACCTTAGGGAACACTAGGTAAACCCCAGGCCCTGAGTAATTACAGCTCGGGGGGATTTCCAGCCCCATATGAAACAAGGAACCAAGACACCGAGCCTCAGTCTGTGAGGCCCCTTGCCTGCCGCTCCCTTTTTCTCCATGCCTCAAGGGTTCCCGCTCGCTCAGGAAGTAAGCTGGATGCGTGCAGCCATGCTGGCAAGGGGAAACCTGGTGCTCCCTGAGGCCTGGGCACCAGTGGGACCAGAGTTGGGGAGCCAGGGCAGGCCTGGCCATCCTGACTCTCCTGGAACCTCCACTTGGGGGCCAAGTCCTTTGGCTTTTCATCCTTGAAACCCTTTACAAATAAGGAAACTGAGGGCCCGGAGTTTCTGAGGTCCAGGGTTCATTGCAGTGCTACAAGGTAGTGCTCCATGGCCTCACACTAGCCTGGTATAGGCTCTGCCTACCACAGATGGACTGGCTTGTACTTTATCAAGTGGGGTGAGGGAGAGCGCCCAGGCACCACCAGGCTGTGACGCTGGCATCCCACCCACATATTCTCTGACCTGCCACAATAGGAAAATGCACAGGTTACACCGGGCAAGGGAAACAAAAGTAAAAATGAACAAATGGGACTATATCAAGTTGAAAAGCTTCTGTACAGCAAAGGACACCATCAGTAGAACAAAAAGACATCCTACAATATGGGAAAATATATTCATAAATGATGCATCTGGTAAGGGGTTGACATCCAAAATATACAAAGAACTCACGCACCTTAACAAACAAAAAGCAAATAACCCAATTAAGAAATGGGCACAGGACATTAATAGACACTTCTCTAAAGAAGAAATTCAGATGGCCAACAGGCACATGAAAAGATGCTCCACATCGCTAATCATCAGAGAAATGCAGATTAAAACCACAACGAGATATCACCTCACACCAGTGAGGATGGCCAACATCCAAAACACAAACAAAAACAAATGTTGGCAAGGATGTGGAGAGAGGGGAACCCTCCTACACTGCTGGTGGGAATGCAAATTAGTTCAACCATTGTGGAAAGCAGTATGGAGGTTGCTCAAAAAACTCAAAATAGAAATACCATATGACCCAGGAATCCCACTCCTAGGAATTTACCCCAAGAATGCAGCAGCCCAGTTTCAAAAAGACAGATGCACCCCTATGTTTATTGCAGCACTATTTACAATAGCCAAGAAATGGAAGCAACCTAAGTGCCCATCAGTAGATGAATGGATTAAGAAGATGTGGTACATATACACAATGGAATATTACGCAGCCATAAGAAAAAAA
>JAQQAC010023519.1:11476931-11525946 GCA_029783875.1 Phataginus tricuspis | reverse complement strand
AAAAAAAAAAAGAAAAGAAAATGCACAGGTTACAAAGAATTCCTTGAGGCCACACAGGGCCAGCAGCTTGGTGCCCAGTAGCACCTCTGGATGGTCTCTGTGCTGCCTCTGCCTTCTCCTCAGGGCAGCCTAGAGCCAGGGAGCCCCATACCACCCCCGCAGCGGGGCTTAGCCAATCCCAGTGCTTGCCTGAGCCACACGCTGCCTGGTAAACAGCACTGGCACTGCAATCTGCTCCCAGGCAGGAGCCTTTCTGTGACTCAGACCTGCCTGAGTCGTGCAGGAGGTGGTGCCTGCATCCTCCAGAGAGCCAGGCCAAGCCCAGCCTGTCCCACCCCCTCTCCCTGAGCGAGGAAAGGAAGTCAGTGCAGCCGGATGCCCCCTCTCGATTCAGCCAGGTGCAGCCCTCTGGCCTGTCCCAGAGCAGCTCAGGAGCAAGGGAGCTCCCCGGGCAGAAGGGTGCCAGCGCTCTGCATGCGTGCTGCCTGAGCAAGGCACCTCCCTCCACCAGGACCCACGGGAGCCCCGCGCCCACACTGGGGGAGTCTCTCATTCACGGCTTCTCAGTGAATGGCACTGGGGTGGGGACGCTGTGTCCCAGCTGCAGCTGCCAAGCTCACCACTTGGAAAAGCACACAGGCACTTCCTCATCTGTGGGGCCTGGCTGCTCCCCAGGAGCATCCACGCTGGGGCGTGCCCACCCCAGACTGCTGTGTGTACGTGCAGTCCGCAAAGCACCCACAGCCACAGCACGCGACTGCAGCTGCACCTCGGCTCCAGGGAAAGAAAACTCCAGCCTGGGCCCATGCAACAGGCAGAGCAGTGCCTGCACTCTGAGAGCGGCCCAGGAGGAAGCTGGGGGCAGCGGCTAGAGCTCTCCATTCCCCATCAGCACGCAAGCACGAGCGGCTGCCATCCACCACATGCCACCTGCCACAGTACTGAGAGGCTTGCGGACAAGGAGGGTAGGGGAAGCAAAGCCCGGTCCTCAAACTGTCCCTTCTCCCTCCTGACTTTACATCTTAGCATCTCTCCCCAATAAAACTATGAATTAGAACTCTCCTGACCCCTGAATCAGGTCAGCAGGACATGCAATTCTTGTTGTAATTTGTTCCTTTTTGAGAACACAAGAGCTCTTAACACGTTATCTGTGAATTGGTTCATCACTACAGATGGAAATGGGAAGTGTGAAAGCCAAGCAGAGTCATTTTATTTCTGCCACACACACTCACACAAGGACCTGGTGGAAAGTGCATCTGATGACAGCATGCTGGTGGGGGTTTCTCCCTCCCAGCCTCACTCTTGCAGGAACAGCCAATAAGAATGGCAGCTGTGCAAGATGGACTGACCCAGTGTCTATGGAGCGGCACACGCAGTGCTGAACCCATGTACATGCAGAATTGGGTGATCCAAAGCCAGCATTTTAAGAACTGACAGGGGCCAACCTCCAGGAGACTGTCAAGTTAAACAGCAAGGTGACAACAGTGCACTCCCGTGCTGCCAACTGAAACCAGCTAGCAGTGGGGCTGGGCAGAGAGTATGTGCACAGATGCAGCAGGGCCAGGCCTGGCCTCCAGCGCTGGCCCAATTCGGACCTATGCAAGACCAGCCACCAACGTGCACCCAGCTCCAACTCCATGGGCCAGGGAGCCCCGGTAGAAAGTTGGGAAAACCACAAATCATGTCTATAGATCCAGAATAGCTTGTTGCCCTCCATCCTAGGAAACTATGTGCCTGTGATGGCCGGGCAAGGCAGCTTCGCAGTCTCCTCCCTCCCCCCCACCAGCACCCAGCAACTCCACTCTGAGCTGCATACCAACAGAGATGTGAGCACGAGTGTGTGGAAAACAGCCGGGGCAGCTGTATTCAGAAAACATCCCCAACTGAAAACCAACCCAATGGCCACCAGTGGTACAATGGATGACTAAATTGTGGTGTATCCATTCAGCACCAAATGAACAATGTACTGCTATGCATGACTTCAAAGATAAATCTCAAAACAGTGTTGTGCGAAAAAGCCAGGTACAAAAGACTACATCTGTACTGGAGCGAAAGTTCAAACACAGGCAAGACTCCTGGATGGTGACACAAGTCAGGGCAGCTGGGGGTGGGGAATTACTAGGAGAAGGAGAAGGAGTGGCTTCTGGGGAAATGCTCTTTTCCTTGGCCTGGATGGGTGTTACTCAGGTGTGTTCGCTTCATAAACATTCACTGAAATGTAAAACTTACAACTTTGTGCACTTTTCTGGATGTATGCTATACTTTAACAAAACGCTAATCTTAGAGGCCATCCCGTCCCAGAGACAGATTCCAGAGCTGCTGGGGTTGAAGAGGTGGCAGAGGCACTTGTGAGTCAGACCCCTGCTCCCACACAGCGGCACAGACCCTTTGAGGGTCCCACACAAGGTCTGAGAACCACTGTGCTGTGAGCCCAGGCTAGCTGATACACAGTGAGCCCCAGGGTGAAACTCCAGCTGGGCCCATAGAACAGGCAGAGCAGTGCCTGCACTCTGTGAGCAGCCCAGGAGGAGGAAGCTGGGGACAGTGGTGACACTGTGTCATAGCTCACAGAGGAACATGTCCAAACCCTCCTGCCGTGGGCAGTGGTCAGTCTGGGGAGGACAAGGCTGAAGGTTCCAGGGAAGGAGAACTCAGTAGCTCAGTGTCCCCAGGAAAGAGCAAGCTCTAAAGTTACTACCTGGGCCCACTATGCCTGCCAGCACTGTGCCTCTGCTCCCACACCGTGGTCTCTTCTGAGACCACAGCCCTCCAGAGTAGGTATCATGCACTTCCCAACAAGGAAGCCAGGGCACCCGCTAAACACCTGGCCACAGGCTCATAACCAACCTAACCTGCTAGTCCTGTGCAGTCAGCCCATTCCTGACTCCATGCAACAGGCCATTAGCATACTGTACTGATGACCTGGGCAGAAATGCACGGCTGGCTTGAAGGAGGGCAATTAGGATAAGGAAGGTCTGCACGCCTACACTGGGAAAGAAGATAGTGAAGAAAGGGAGACTAGAAATTAAAGTGGGGAGGCAGATAACATTTGAAAATCACTGTAATTCACCATATTAAGATGCTAGAAATGAAAACGGCTTATGATTATTACAACAGGTATAGAAAAACATTTGCAAAATTGGACACTTATTCCTGATACACACTCTTCAGCAAACTAGGAATAGAAGAGAACTTCCTTAGCCTGAAAAAGTGCTTCTACAACACCCATAGCTAGGAAGAATGAATGGCCGAATGTTTTCCCCCTAAGAATAGGTACAAAGACAAGGATGTGCACTCACTCCTTCTCTTCGGTCTTGTCAGGAGGTCCAGCCAGTGCAACAAGGCAAGAAGGAAGGAAGGAAGGAAGGAAGGAAAGGGAGGGAGGGAGGAAGGGAGGAAGGAAGGGGAGGGATGGAGGAAGGAAGGAAAGGGAGGGAAGGGAGGAAGGAAGGAGGGAGGAAGGGAGGAAGGAAGTAAAATTTAAAAAATTCCATTTTAAACAGCAATTAAAGCACTTAGAGACAAATTTGACAAGACAGTAAGACTTCAACACTAAAGAGTAAAAAGCATGGCTGAGAGAAATTAAAAGAGGCATCAGTTAATGAAGAAATATACTAAGTTAATGGATCAATCAGAACTACAGTCAATATAGTTAGATGTCAGTCTTCCCCCCAAATTGATCTATAGATTCAATGGACTCCCAATCCATATTCCAGCAGGATCTTTAGCAGAAATTGACAAGTGGATTCTAAAATTTGTATGGAGACATAAAGGTTCAAAAACAGTCAATGAATTTTGAAGAAAAAAGAAGAGAAAACTCATATTACTGATTTTAAGATTTACTATATAAGCAGGACTGTGGTACTACAGCAAAGACAAACAGATCAATGTCAATGGAACAGAACAGAATCCATTTACAGACTGGCACATAACACATATGTGGTCAGTTCATCTTAACAAAGGTGTTCAGGCAATTCAATATGGAATAAATAATCTTTCAACAAACAGTGCTGGAATTATTGGATAGTCTTAGAGAAAAACATTAATACAAAATGGATCATAACCCTAAAATGTAAGGGTTAAAACTATAGAATGTCTAGAAGAAAACAGGAGGGAAATCTTAGTGACCTGAGGCAAAAACTTTAAAAACATAACAAAAAGCACAAAGTATAGAGAAAACATAAATTGGAATTCATCAATTTTCTGAAATCTCCTTATCGAAATTTCAATTTATATGAAAATCTCCTTTCTTCGAAAGACGGCACTGTTATGAAAATGATAAGGCAAGCCCCAGACTGAGAGAAAATATACACAAATCATGTATCTAAGAAAGGACTTGTATCTAAGAATATATATACATAAAAACTCTTTCAAATCAATAATTAGGCAAAGACCCAAAGGAAACAATATGGGCAAGTGATCTAAATATCCATTCAAATCTTTCACCAAAGAGAGCAAGGCAAACAAACATTTGAAGAGATGCTCAGCAGTATTAGTCATTAGAAAAATGCCAATCAAAACCGCCATGAGATACCCTACATGCCCATCAGACTGGCTGGAACTAAACTGACGGACCGTACCAGGTGCTGGCCAAGATCTGGAGAAACTGGGACTTTCATACACTGCTGAGGGGAACATGAAATGGTGCAATCACTTTGGAGGACAGGTTGGCAGATTCTTAACCCAAAAGCCCACTCTAAGTGAATGGTGAATGGATAAACGAATTGTGGTATATCCATAAAATACCACTCCCAACAAAAAGGAACGACTGAAATACACAGCATGCATGAATCTCAAAATAAACGTGCTGAATGAAAGAAGAGTACAGACCCAAATAAAACAAAAAAGAGTATACACTGCATGGTTTCACAAAATTCTAGGAAAGTCAGACCAACCTATAGTGACAGCGTATCAAGAGTTGCCTGGGGTAAGGGTGGGCTGGAGGGAAGATTACAAAGGGAAAAGGAAATTTCTGGAAATAATGGGTATGTTTATTACCTTGATTGTGGTGATGGTTTCTCAGATATATTTATAGTTCAAATATATCAAATTGTACACCTTAAACGTGTGTAATTTACTGTATGTCAATTATGCCTCAATAAAGCTGTAAAATAACTGTGGAGGCAGATGAGCGATACGACAAAGCCCTAGAAAAAGGAGGGTTGGAAGGCAAGGAGAAGGGACACTGCTGTGTTGGGAGATGAGCATCGGCCCACCTGGGGTGCAGGGAGGGCCAGAGTCCCTTCTCTCCTCAGTAAAATGAAGAGGACTGTCATGCCTGGCTACCCAGGAGTCTTGTGTGTCCTGAGTGACACTCCTCCTAACAGGCTGGGCTCCAGTAGGTGTCAATAAACCAGAATTTCTTTCTGGGACATTCTGCACGCCCCCACAGACGCCTGTGCACAGGACAGACTGTGTCTCCTGACCGCGGGTTTGGAAACGATGATCCTTTGGACTGCTGGTCCCCTACCCTCAGAGGACATATCATGGCTGAAGCTGGGTAACAGTGTCTTGCAGGTGGTGAAACAAAGGCTCAGCAGCTCCCAAGGGCAGAAGTTGAGGACACATGCCCTCCTCAGCCCGCATGCAGGATTTCCGGCTGGAGACCCAGGAGAGGGAGCCAACGTCTCTGGCTCACAGGAGAAAGGCCAGCAGCTACAAACGTCTACAGCAAGTCTTGGACAAATGAGTCTGTTTCTCCCAGTCAGTTGTGAGCATACCCTGTATGCATCCTCCTGATGTGAAACAGCCTCTATGCATCTGGCAGCTTCTTTTCCCTCCTCTCTGCATGGGTTTCTCCAGGTGGAATTAAGCTCCTGTGACCAAATCTCCCTGAAATCCTGATTTTCCCCTTCCAGACAGCTGAGCTACTCCCTCCTAACTCTCCTGTGTAACCTGGGGCCAGCAGCACACGGGGAGCTGCTTGGACATACACGCGCTTGGCTCCAGTGCAAACCCCTGGATCAGAGGCACCTGAACAAGGTGATTCATAACAGGGGTGATGGACAGAATGACCCTCCCCATGATGGTGAGCTCTGCCTGGGACGTCGTGCCTGGCCATTCCAGATACTCCCCAGCAGTAATGCCACCAGCACTAGCTGCAGTCTGCTTTCCAGAGCTTAAGACCCTTCACAGGTTGGCCTCACCCATCTTATGATAACCCCTAAATCCAGACAAGGATGTGCTCTGCCCAAAGGCACATGTCTGCAGACCAGACAGGTCACTGTACTACCACTGCCAGTGGAGAGCTGCAGAGCCCGTGAATGCAGAGATCCCACTGCCCATCCCACACTGCCCAAGAGGAGGTCCTGCCCAGAGGTGTTGCGACAGGACCTAGATGAACCAGCACAGGACTGAAGGACAGTTAATGGCCAGGCCGGCAGGGGATATGCTGCCACCTGCCAGTGGTGCTCTCAGCCCTGTGCACTGCTCAGCCCCTCCCAGCTGAGGGCAAACTGTGCCACACACGTCCCTTCCAAACAGGAGCCCGATAGCAGCGAGCCTCAACTGCTTGCCCCTGGTGTGACTCACTAAGCCTGTCACGCACACACCCACCCACCAACTCCACAACCTGTGGCAGCTCCCACCCTCCTCCTGGGGCCCAGGCCTCCTCCATTCCCAGAGCTCATGCCCAGAAAAGCACCCCACTCCCTCACTTTCTAAACCCCAAAGCCAGGGTTTTTAAGATAATTCTGCTTCAGCTCCAACATGGACCACGGCTTCTGTGGGCTGGACTGATGACCAGTTACACGTCAGTGATGCTTTCTAAGGGTACATGACATCTTCCAGGTTCCAATCAACTGCCTTACAAACCACTGCCTTGGAACTCAACTGTTCAGAAGATGACAGGTGTTATGATGTTATGAAACCCTGTTTTGAGAACACAAGTCAACTGAAATAAAAACTCACACATACACCCCACACTCACAGCCAAACCCCCTTCCAGGGCTTGACCACAGTCAGCCTGCACCTGGCTGGTGCTGCCTCTGCCATGGATTCCTACCCCCATCTCCAACTCTAGGCTCTGGGAGGGCCACTAGCCCATGGCCTGCAAGGAGAAAAGCACAAAAGTCCCCAAATGGGGAAGGACTTCAAACAACCTTCAGCGATACCTCCCAGATCCAAGCACCTGGTGCCAAGGAAGCTACCTGGAGGTCCTAGCCATCTCACCGGCCCCCTTCCCCCAGCAAGGCCAGGTGCTCAGGAAAGCAAGCCCTTTCCAGCAAGGGGAGGGTGCTCTGCGAGCAGCCCCTGCACCTGCTCTGTCCTGCCTTGGCCCTCACTGCTGGCAACATTCAGCCTGTTGTCTGTCCCCGAACCAGGTACATACACTCCACAAGAGCAGGGGCCTTTGTCTTGCTCACTGTTACCTCCTCAGTGCCTGGCAAAGAGCTGGGACTGGATGCATGCTGACTGATGAATGAGTGAGTGAATGGATGGTAGATGAGTGAAGTCCCACCTTCCTGTCCTCGGATGCTGGGCACCACATTTACTCCAATATTTAACAAACATCTTGGGGGGCTCCTAGGCAAGTCATAATCTGCTGCCATGAAGTTAGTGTCTGGAGAACAAGCATGCCTGGTCCTGTTTCCAGCTGTCACTTGCACTGGCCAACCCCCTAGGGTTACGGGAACAGGGCGGTCAGACTTAGTGGTCCTCACATCCCCCCCAAAGAGGAAAGTAAAGGGCTCTAGGTCTGGGTGGGCTACGCAGGTACAGGCTGAGCTACTTCTCCAGGCAAGCATGTTTGGTCAGCAGGGCCCAAAGGCTTTGGGGTAAGCCCTCCATTTTCAACACAGTGGTCGCGGAAGTTAACATCACAATATTTTCTCCAACTTACCTTCTTGGCAACTCTGAAATTATTCCAAAGGGTTACATAAGGAGAGAGAAGCAGCCATGTGAGATTTTCACAAAGCCAGATATAAAAGCAATGTGGAAAGCAAACATCACAATCCACCACGGTAACCTGGTGACAGGACTCTGGGCCAGGTGGCGGCTCTGCTTGGTCATGGCAGGGGAGTAGAAGGCTGCTGCCGGAAGGTGAGGGCGCAATGGAGGGTCACCATAGCTCTCAGGCCATTGCCACCAAGGGCCTGACAAATGCTTCCTCCCAACCTTCCCTGTGGGCTGTGGGGTGGGGAGGAGATGCCACCAGCCCACAGCAGCCCCCGCTGGGCTGGAGTGGGCCCAGGGGCACTTCCTGCCTCACTCGGAACTACCTGCATCCCATGGGAGGAGAAGGGGGGGCAAAATCTGCCCTGAGGCCAGGAGCCTACCCCATGGTTAAATGTCATTAGACAGAGCCCCTGCAGAGACTCAAGGTCTCTGCCATCAAACATCCAGAGTGAGGTGGGGTTCCAGCTGGGTTCCGGGAGACACAAGCCTCCTCCTTGTCTTAAATGCTCTAGGGCAGAGAACCCTGGGGGTAGGGTGGGGGTGGGGCATTGGACAGAGAGGGTCTCACTTTCACTCTATTTCCTCCTAGGTATCATTTGATAGTTCTGCTTCCTCGATATTTTAAACCTATTTTTTTAAACATGTTTTCTCAAGTCTGTTTTCCTTTTTCGTCCTCACCATACAGGTGGGCACCAAACACACTGGACCATGGCCACGGAAGAGGCGATAGCACAACCAGGGAGAGAGCATGCAGGTTTTTACTGCAACAACCTACAGTGAGATGAAAAAGATCCCGCCTGATCTCTACCTGCTACCTCACCAGCTGGCCACCTCTTACCAAGCCAGGGCCCTGCCAGCCCCTCCTCATCTCCTGTCTCTGGCCTCCGCAGCCTCCTCTTTCTCCCTGCACCCCAGCTCCTTGAGCCCCAACCCCAGAGCTGGTCCTTCTCCTACTACTTCTCTGCTCTTCCTGGGCAGTCCCACCTCAGGCAGCTACAAATCCGTACCACAAACCGAGGACTTGCCTCTGGACTCCAGCTGCCCACCTGGCACTCACAGTGCCCACAGAACCCTGACCAATACCCCTGTGCCCCAAGGCTTGTGCTCCGGGAGTCTCCCTCCATCTCCCCTGCTGCAGGCACTGCGCCTCCAGACAAACCCACCCTGCTAACCCTGGGAGCTGTGTCCTTCAGGCCCCAGCTTCAACCCCAGTATAGGCTCAGGCCCACCTCTCAGCCACCTGTGACAGACGCTTTAAGCATGCCTGCTTATGGCTCCAGAACTCTGGACGCAGTCCAATGACATATGAGCTAAAGCAGTGCTGGCTGAGCACACTGAGGGCCCAAGGCCTGATGGTAGGCGCGATCCTCACCCTGAACACAGAGATGAAGTCTCCCCCACTCCTTTGGTCTTCCCCTACTCCGAGAGCAGCTCTGAGCCACTGCTTTTGCTACACATGTCCTCTGGGACCCCAACAGCCCAGGAGACAGATACCAAGGTCATGGTTCAGGTCTGACTCAAAAGGCCAGACTCTGCCTGTCTCATCTGAGTCCCTCATGCGCCCACCAGCCTGAGCCAAGGTAACATCCCTCTGGGGGACTTTCCCACCCCGGTCAGAGACTGCAACAATTATGTAGTACAAACTGCATCACAGATACCATTTTTTCATTTAACACTTACTTCTTCCTGTTGCTACATAATCTTCATAATCACCATGTTTAACAGCGACATGTTCCATCAATGCATCATAACTTCCTTGACCTTCTCCAGCTACTGGACACTCCATTTCCTTCCAGGTTCTCCTACTGCAACCAGTGTCACAGTGAATATCTTCAAACACACAACTGCCTTCTCTCAATTTTCCTTAGGAATAAATTCCCAGGTGTTCAACTTTGCTCCAAGGAGCCAAACACTTCAGTGGCAGCTGGTACTGCCTCAACTGTTTTTCACTCCCAGCTTGCACAATACAGTGACCGAGGAGTTATTACCAAGGGGAGAAGGCAGCCAAGGGCCTGGAGAGGGGGGCCACCTGTCTGGAAAAACCACACACAGCTCACTGATCATCCATGAAATGCATGAGTATGAGGGTGTCCCCAAATGTGACCACCAGCAGGGGAGGAAAAGAGGACCCAGTGCAGAAAACTCTCCAGGTCTGGCACTGAGGCCACCTCCATGCACAGACAGGCAGAGAGAGGAACTGGCTCCCTCCTCAACAGGTTCTAACACGGAAGCTGTGGGCGAGACAGGGCACACATCAATGAGGCTGTCACTTTGCCTCGGAGGGCTATGACATATCTGCAGGGACATGATGGCACCGGGCCTGGGAATCTGGGAAGTCTGTACACTTGAAGCAGCAGTGACAAGAGCAGATCTAGCCCCTCTGCAAATCTCTCTCTTGCACCCCTCCAAAAAGGAACAGGGTCCACAGGATCTGGGGTGAGGTTCCTGGAGACTCCTCTGGAGGTCTTGGGCAAACTGAGGCCCAAGACGGGATACCATGGCTTGTTGTCTCTGTCTGCCCTGCCTCTTGGCCCATGGTCCTTGTTTGGCATACCCTGTCACAGCCCCAAACTGGAAAACAACTGGCCATGAGCTGGGTCAGACTGTGGCATTTCAAGCCAAACCTCACAAGACCTGGCAACCCTGCCCGCGCGGTCTGCGTCCTGTACACCG
Organism: Phataginus tricuspis; assembly: GCA_029783875.1. Taxonomy (NCBI): domain Eukaryota; kingdom Metazoa; phylum Chordata; class Mammalia; order Pholidota; family Manidae; genus Phataginus; species Phataginus tricuspis. The sequence continues at coordinate 11,515,377 of JAQQAC010023519.1, read as the reverse complement.
TGCCCCGAGAAGCTGGCCCGTTCATGCCCACACAGAAGAGGACATCAAAGGGTAACAAGCACCGTCCAGGCCCAGGAGGACAGCAAGCATGAGCCCCTGGGCGCATCCACCAGATGTGGTCCAGACAGTGGTAATTCCTGGCTCTTTGTCCAGGAGCTCTGGGTGCTCTTAGGACCTCTGTATGGTGTGTGAGCCGCAGTTAAGAGAACACAATCCTAGCTACTGTGCTGTCTCTGGCCCAGTGCTACTGGCTGGCGACCACAGCCTCAATTAAGAACAGCCTTGAGGCAGGGTTAATTCTCCCCACCTCACAGATGAGGAGACAGGGCTCAGGGAACCGGAAGGACTTGCCCAAGACCAGACCAGGTGAGGCAAGACCTGAACCCACACGTGTCTGATTCCAAATCTAAGGGCTTTGGGACTGCTACATTTTATATCTCATCCCAGTCTAACGAATTCCCCACTGTTTCCATTTTTCAAAGTCTCTTTTGGAGGTCTATCTCTTTGGAGGCAAAAAGTCAACTTCCCACTGTTGTTTAATGTCCATAAATATTTAAGATTAGAAATCAGAAACAGCCAACCAAGATAATAATCATGTAAGGGCAAACACCAGCACAAGCTTATTTTCAAAAATCGACACTGGATAACATTGGAGAAAGCAATCTGAACACCTCCTGAGCTCGCCTCTCCATCCTGGTCCCCGTGGGCACAGACAAGTGCCCTGACTCTGTGGGCTGCTTGGTGGTCCTCAGCCAGGGCCTGTCCTGTGTTCCCGTGGCGACACTGCATGGCCACGTTCTAAGGCTGTTTTCAAGCTGGCTCCATGGAGGTCCCAGAGCCCAGGCCCATCCCAACCAGACTATCCCTTTGGCTCAGGTTCCAGGTGGGTTTTGGGAACATGATGTTGACGCTCCAGACTGCCTCATAATCCTCATTAACCAAGCAGCACCTGCTGGTAACACGCTCTGCCCTGGGGTCCTGAACCCCATTTTTCTCTCTCCCCAACACAGCAAACAAAATCTATGAAACTTGTTAACACCGAGGAGTCACATCAGCACTTAACATGCCCTGCACCCCCTCTGGAGGCTGACAGTTGCGGCCCCCAAGCCCCCAGCCACCTGCAGCACAGGGCAGACACCTCACCTCTGACCCGCTGAGCCATGCCCATCACCCATAATGAGCACGAGCACGAGCACGAGCTGGAGGGAGAAAATGTGCTAAGATGACAAACACATTAAATATAATGAGTTCAGCAGGAGCTGAAAACTCAGGTACTGTTGCTGAGTATAAATCTAATGGCTAAACAAAAGCATTAAAACATACGGTATGGTGACTGGGAAAAACAACTGATTCCAAATCCGGGGCTGCACTCAAACTGACTGAGCCCAGCCCCTCCCAAGGGACACACATCCCCAGACAGGGCCCATGCTCCCCTGGACCCTGAGGCAGGAAGAGGCCTTGCAGATAGGACACCCATCAGGCCAGGGTTTCAGACAGCACCTGAACGTCTGCCCTTCACATTGCTTCCTCTTGACTTCTGTCCTAAACCACAGCACCTGGACTTTGGGGAGGTTATAATTTTTCTAGTACTATCAAAATAAATGCATAGCTATCAGAATAAACCACAGTTGCCTCCAAACCTGTAAACTCTTTCCTGTGGTGGGAATTACTGGTCCTCTAGCCCACAGTCTTTGTTTCATTTATTGGCAGCTTCTTCAATTCACAGCTAAGCTTGAGTTTCTGCCCGTCCAAAACAGATGCCACGAACCCACAGCCAACATCATACTTAACAGCGAGAAGCTTTAAGATCGGGAACAAAACAAGGATGCCCACTCTCCCCACTGTTATTCAACATAGTACTGGAGGTCCTAGCCATGGCAATCAGACAACACAAAGAAATAAAAGGCATCCAGATTGGCAAAGAAGAAGTCAAACTGTCCCTGTTTGCAGACGACATGATATTGTACATAAAAACCTCTAATGAATCCACTCCAAAACTACTAGATCTAATATCTGAATTCAGTAAAGTTGCAGGATACAAACTTAATACACAGAAATCCGTTGCATTCCTATACACTAACGATGAACTAGCAGAAAGGAATCAGGAAAACAATTGCATTCACAGTTGCATCAAAAATAATACCTAGGAAAAAGCCTAACCAAGGAAGTGAAAGGCCTATACCCTGAAAACTACAAGACACTCATGAGAGAAATTAAAGATACCAATAAATGGAAATACATCCCATGCTTATGGATAGGAAGAATTAATACTGTCAAAATGGCCATCCTGCCTAAAGCAATCTACAGATTCAACGCAATCCCTATCAAAATACCAACAGCATTCTTCAAGGAACTAGACCAAATAGTTCTAAAATTCATATGGAACCACAAAAGACCCCAAATAGCCAAAGTAATCCTGAGAAGGAAGAATAAAGCAGAGGGGATCTCACTTCCCAACTTTAAGCGCTACTACAAAGCCATAGTAATCAAGACAATTTGGTACTGGCATAGGAACAGACCCATAGACCAGTGGAACAGAATAGAGAGTCCAGATACTAACCCAAGAATATATGATCAATTAATATATGATAAAGGAGCCATGGATATACAATGGGGAAATGACAGCCTCTTCAACAACTGGTGTTGGCAACACTGGACAGCTACATGTAAGGGAATGAAACTGGATTATTGTCTAACCCCATACACAAAAGTAAACTTGAAATGGATCAAAGACCTGAATGTAAGTCATGAAACCATAAAGCTCTTATAAGAAAACATAGGCAAAAATATCTTGAATATAAACACAAGCAACTTTTTCCTAAATGCATCTCCTCGGGCAAAGGAAAAAAAAACAAAAATGAGCAAATGGGACAACATCAAGCTAAAAAGCTTCTGTACAGCAAAGGACACCATCAACAGAACAAAAAGGCATCCTACAATATGGGAGAATATATTTGTAAACGACTTATCCAACAAGGGGTTAACATCCAAAATATATAAAGAACTCACACACCTCAACATCCAAAAGCAAATAACTTGATTAAAAACTGGGTGGAGGATATGAACAGACAATTCTCCAAAGAAGAAATTCAGATGGCCAACAGGCACATGGAAAGATGTTCCACATCGCTAATTATCAGGGAAATAAATGCAAATTAAAACCACAATGAGATATCACCTCACACCAGTTAGGATGGCCAACATTGAAAAGACTAGGAACAAATGCTGGTAAGGATGCGGAGAAAGGGGAACCCTCCTACACTGCTGGTGGGAATGTAAACTAGTTCAACCATTGTGGAAGCAATATGGAGGTTCCTCAAAAAACTAAAAATAGAAATACCATTTGACCCAGGAATGCCACTCCTAGGAATTTACCCAAAGAAAACAAGTTCTCTCAGATTCAAAAAGACATATGCACCCCTATGTTTATCACAGCACTATTTACAATAGCCAAGATATGGAAGCAACCTAAGTGTCCATCAGTAGATGAATGGATAAAGAAGATGTGGTACATATACACAATGGAATATTATTCAGCCTTAAGAAAGAAACAAATCCTACCATTTGCAACAACATGGATGGAGCTAGAGGGTATTATGCTCAGTGAAATAAGCCAGGCGGAGAAAGACAAGTGCCAAATGATTTCCCTCATTTGTGGAGTATAACAACGAAGTAAATCTGAAGGACCAAAACAGCAGCAGACTCACAGACTCCAAGAAGGGACTAGCGATTACCAAAGGGGAGGGGTGTGGGAGGGCGGGTGGGGAGGGAGGGAGAAGGGGATTGAGGGGAATTATGATTAGTACACATGGTGTGGGGGGTCAAGGGGGAGACAGTGTAGCACAGAGAGGACAAGTAGTGACTCTGTGGCATCTTCCTACACCAATCGACAGTGACTGCAATGCGGTATGGGGGGACTCAATATGAGTGAATGTAGTAACCACATTGTTTTTCATGTGAAACCTTCATAAGAGTGTATATCAATGATACCTTATTAAAAAAAACCCACTGCTTTAGGTCAAAAAAAAAAAAAGATACCACAAGTCTCACAAAACGATCATAAATACGATGTGAGGTGCTTCCAGTCCTGCAGGAGGCAGATGTGTGGGAGCAGCAGCTAGGGAAGAGCAGACCACGCTTCCCTACTTTTCTCTGACCCTGAACCCCACATGAAGTCAGGGATCGGGGCAGAGAAGATCCCTTCAGATGCTGCTGTATTTCTGCTCTGCCAAGCTCCTCACCAGGGGACTCTCTCCCTTCCTGTTTCTCCCGGACTTTGGGTGGGGGTGGCAGTAATTCCTCTCATCCACTTTCAGCGCCCGTTATGGTCAGATTCTGCACTGGGGGCGGGTGGGATGGGAGAGTCCTCAAACTCTGGCTCACAGTTCCAGCCTTGTGCTGGAGACAGGCGAGCGCCCTAGCAGGGTTATGGGGACGGCGCTGCAGAGGGGCCTTCACCAGCATGGCACTCATGCAGAAGAATGCACATCAGACACCATGGGTCTGGGAGGTGAGGAGGGTGAGCCAGGCAGAGGTGCCATGGCCTGTGACACAAGTTTGGGAGCACAGCTTTGCTTCTGTGGTAGCCGGGGCGCCCCAGGAGGCCTGCAGTGAGTGGGGTTGGGGGTGCGAGTTGGGCTGCAGTTCCCATCACCCCCAAGGAGCAACCTGAACTCCTCTGATTCCCTTGGCTGAAGCCCCTGCTGAGCCCCTCCACATGTTGCTGACATGGTTTCCTGCATCCTTCCTCTGGGCCCAGGGCACATCCTCTGTCTGATGGCTGGAGACAGTATGCGCTAAGCCTGGGCCCCAGGGCCCTACACACAAGCCTCACTGCCCAAGGCCACAGGTGCTCTGGCTCCGCTTCTGCTGCCTTCTTGGCATCGTCCTGAGTTTCCACCAGGCTGAGTGAAGGGACAGCAGATACCACCCTCATCCCCACCAGACATCAAATCATGATCACTGACTGGGATCCCTGCTCTTGAACCTGGATTTGGCCTCAGAATCCGTTACCCAGAACTCCAGGCAGGTGGCGTGCTGGACACTGTGGGGCAGAGGGAGCCTGGTCTTGCCCCTTTGGTCATGCCCAACAGCCCCTCCACCAGCTGGGCCCCTCTAACCCGCCAACAATACCCAAGGCAGTCCCTGCATCAGAGGGTCTGACCAAGAATCTGAGACACACACTTCACCAGACTCCCTCAGAGGCCATCGGGAAGTCTTGGCCCTTCCCTCTACGCCCGCATCAGCTCGCCAGGCTCGCTGCCCCTTACGGCGGCCGAGCAAGTGCAAGGAGGTCCCTGGGCTCTCCTCCCCAGCCTGCTACTCCCAGCAAGAAGCCAGCAGCCCCGCTTGTTGCAGGTGCTTCGCTGGGAGATGCACTAGGAAGAGCTGGCTTCTTCACAGGCTCAGTCAGACCAATTAGGCACTGCTGGATTCATTAGAAATTTCTTGCACAGAGCTCTACTAATGATCACCCCCACGCTGCACGCTCTCTCGGCTCCCTTTCACAGGGAAGAAGGTAAGGCAGAGAGGTCAACTAATCTGCCTGAGGTCACACAGCTGGTCTGGGGCCCAGGCATCCTGCTTGACCACATGCTAGGCTGCCTCTTACAGAAACGTATAAAGCAGCCGTGGCTTTGAAGGCACTCCTGGCCTGGCTGGGCAGGTACCCCTGATTAGGGAGCTTCTAATGGCTCAGGCAGGCAAGACCACGGGATGTTCAGGGCATTCTGCAGTTTTTAAAGAGGGGATGGATGGAGTGAAGGGGGTCTCCAAGGAAGCGTGAAGAGTATGCAGAGGTCTGCAGGTCAGAGCAGGAAGGTAAGGACGCAGCAGGAGCAAAGGGCCAGGGGCGCAGAGCAGCAGAGAGCGTACAGGGAACACAGATAAGAGCAGGAGGTGGCAACAGGGAAGGGCCACATGATGGATCCCAGGCCATGCTCTGAGCAGGAAGTGGCCATGCACAGGCTGCAAGTTTAAATAGCTGAACTCATGGTTGAGGCAGAGAGATCAATCTGCAGGTAAGGGGCAGGATGGGTAGGTGTGAAGCAAAGGGGGTCACTGAGACAGGGAGGACCCAAAAGCAGGGCACAGAGATGTCATTGACAGGAGGGAGGGTGGGGTGGCCAACAAAGCCGGGAGGGGCAAGGCCTGCCCAAGGAGTGGTGAGGGACCAGAGCAAGGGTCTGCGGCTGGACTGTAGGGAGCTGTGACAGTCCTGTCCCACCAAGTGCAGCCCTGTGTTCGCTCACTTTGTAAGGCTCTGAGCACTGACTGTGGGCCACCACATTCCAGCAGCTGGGGTGTAGCTGGGTATCTTCAGCTACTAACACAGACAAATGGTGCCAACTGGGAGATGTGGTCTGATCCAGAAACACTGGGATGTGACTGAAAGGGACACACACCCTCCTCATAGAGACCCTGGGCGTCTGAGGCAGACAGAGACACACAGTCTCCCTCACACCCAACACACCACCATGGACCAGATGGCGTCCCCAACTGTATCCTCCCCTCAATCTCGACCGGATCAGTCCCAAGGCTGACATCCCCAGCTTCTCCCGTCCCATCAGGGCCAGGACAGCAGCACACCTAATTGTCACCCCCTCCTGCCCAGCTGGCCCCCAACCCCACCAGCAACCTTCGCAGGCTCAATTCAGAAACAGCTCTGGGGCCCTGGCGGTAGAAGCCCCACATGCCTGAGGTCCCAGGAGGTCACTGCCTGGGCTTCCCGCCCTCAAGGCTGCCTCTTGCCTGCCCGGCCACCTCACCCACCAGCATTCTTCTGCTCCCTTCTACACAGAGCCACTACACTATCACCATGTCATCACACTCAGGCCCACAGGCACCGCATGTGCAAACACACAAGGCAGCCAAAGGAACGGTGGGGTGGGGGGGTGGGCTGGTCTCGGAACCCAGAACCAGCTACTGAAAGGTCATGAGCAAGTTGCCTCCCTGGCCGCTTCTGTGTCTCTGAGGATGGCATGCTACCCTACAGGACTGTGTGAGATAATCTTTCTGGCACATGGTCAAGTGCTGGCCAGCCAGGGTCCCGTTCCATGCAATGGGAATATCATCACAACCATCACTTCTCAAGAAAGACTACTGCTAACCAGTTATGATCCTGAGTGCCCATGGGCATTTCTGAGTGCTCCATGACATCTGGTGGGAGCCCCAGAAGATCCAGGGCAACGGACGTCAGCAGCCTTCCAGTAGGTGAAGGGGAGGCCCCAGCAGAACCCCTGGAGCCAATGCCGGCTTCACCTGCACCTGCCTTTGCACACCTGACCTTGGTTTCTGAGAAACGGAGTGGCAGGAAGGGTGCTGTGGCTTCAGGGAAGGTCTCTGGCCCAGCCAGGCTCCAGGCACTGCTGGTAGTCCTGAGGCTGGAGGGCAACGCTGCCTTGGCCCAACCCTCATCCTGGGAGCCTCAGCTCTGAGCCGAGCCATGGAGGCGGCCGCCTGCCCACTGCAGGAAAGGAAGCTGTGCTCCATACCTGCCACTGTTAAAACCACCACACTCCACACTTGCACTGTCCAACAGGCATACTCGAGCAGAGATCCAGTGGCGACATGCAAACAAATGTTCAAAAAGCATCGTTCTAGTGGCAAAATCCTGGAAGCCAGCTCCATGACCATGAAACAGGGAGCATATTAGACTCACATGGAACAAAGACCAAGTACCCAGGCGCGCTGAGGGAAATGAGCTGGTTGCAAATGACAGGCTTGCGTGTCAGAATTTACTTAACAACCACATACAGTGTTCTGGGATGTATCTCTACACACACAGGAGATGTACTCCAGACTCGATAGGGCTTCTCTCCAGAGTGACAGAAGAAACTGCCTCAGCAATAAGGCCAAAAGAACCTCAGCTGTAACTCAGACATTAAAATTTTTAGGGGAGGAAGATGTATTTACTGCTTGTGTCCCAACAAATCAGTAAGAACAAAAGGAAAGACCACACAACACTTCAGGCAGAGGACAGGGCAAAGGAAAACCCAAATGTGTGGGCCACACGTGAGTGCGCAGGCTGTGAAGGGCCCTGAGGCTCTGGGGGACCCTGAGCTGCTCAAGTCCATTTGTTCTGCAGAGGGGACACCAGCTTTCAGACAGACACATGGGTGTGGAAGGCGACCCTACACCTGGTTTTCCAGAATACACACTTAAACCTATTGTCCAGGGAGAGGTTTAATAGTGCCTCGTTCACTCTCACAGTGTCCTGGTCTGGATGAGAAAACATACAGTCGCCCTGGCTACAAGGACAGGGAGGGAGTCACGGCTAGGCCTCTTGGCACACTCTGCACCTCTGCTTCCACATTTACGGTGGACCACACCCAGTGCCACCATGGTAAGGACACCAACCCATGGAGTCCTAGAGCTGCACGGGGGTGGGGCATTTTATATATCTGGAAACCGAGCATCAGCAATGAAATTCCTGCCCCAGGTGACATAGCCCACACAGAGTTTGAGATACCAGCGTCAGAGAGACTTCAACAAGGCCCTGGGGTCCTCGATTGAGACATGGGCTGAAGGGCCCGATGACCAGGTGAATAAAAAGAAGAAATGGGTGTAAGACAGACAAGAGATGCAGGAGCCTGCATCCACAGGGAGGAGGTGCAGGAAACCCCACTGGCCTCTGCAGCCCATGACTGCTGCTGCCCACCTGAGCTACTGCAGGGCAGGTAGGGTGGGCCAGGCTGTCCCATGTCGCCCCCCCAAAGACTGGCACAGGGGCACCCTGCAGGAGGTGGCATCCCCAAGTTGCCAAGGCCAGCGTGGAGTCTCCATGCTGGTGCTGCTCGACCCTAATGGAGAGAAGGTGGACGACTCAGGTGAATGGTGGCTGGGGAGGTGCCGGCGTGAGGACCAGGGCAGGTGGAAGACACCCAGAAGTCAGATTCCACAGTGCAGGAAGGGAAGGAGCTAAATGGCTCGGCCTGCAAATGGGAGCCCCTCAGAAAGGAGCAGCTGAAGGCTGCACCAAGCCCTTGGTGACTCTGGCAAATCTGTCAATCAGGCCCGCTTTCCCCCTTCTGCCCTCACTTCCTGCACACACACTGCCTCACTTCCACTTTCCTGCAGAGGGATGGGTGTTGGATCACCACCCTACCAGGCAGCTCAACAGCGCGAACCTGTGGGTCTGCCTCACCCTGAGAGGCCCACCTGGGCAGGGCTCCTCAGGGGCAGGCAGTAGTTCGGCCTCTGGGGGCTGCCATTTTCCCACACCCAACAAGGTCGACCATGTGACAGCTCTTAATCTGGGTCCCCAAAAGTGCGAGCATCTTCACCTAACTGGGAATGGTGCGAGTGTGCATGCCTGGCCGGACCTTCCATCTCCCTGAGCTGGCAGCATGACTCAGTAAAGCACTGATGCTGGCCCCGCGGATCGCTGCAGAGAGACAGCCAAGGCTCTGGACTCTCCCAAGCCTGGCTCACAAAGCAGCTTCAGGATGCAGTGGGCATGGGTTTCATTCTCTCCTTCTGAGGGAGTAGAGACCAGGATGGCACAGGCCATCGATAGTGACTTCTGACCAGAGAGGAGAAAGCATCATGCAGTTTGCTTAAGTCTCCAAGGGGCTGGGTGCCTGCACCCACTGAGCAGAAACGGCGCCTCAGACGTCAGGAAGCCTTGGTCGTGGGAGCCTGACCAACCTGGACCTCACACTGCCACCCTGCTCCTCAGCAGTAGCCATTTATACACAGGGAAAGCTGCACCGGCACATGCTCAGAAGGAAGGCAGGGAGCAACCAGGCTTGCTATTGGAGAAGGCAGCACCACACAAGCCAACAGGACAGCATGACTGAAGGCTAGGGAGACAGCAAACGGTGCGCACGCCAGAGGCAAGCTTCCTCCTGACCCCTGGGCAGGAGAGGTAGTCCCCTCAGCCCCAGAGATCCAGAGAGAACCGGGGCAGCCAAACACCTGGAGCAGAGGGTCGGCCCCCACCTTCAAGGCACTGGCTCATCAGGCCCCCTTGAGGGACTCTGAGCATGGCCTTGCGATATTCGAACCAAGACAGCTGTCCAGCAGGCAGTGAGCCACAAAGGCACTGGTGCCACCACGAACAAGGGGCCTGTGGCCTGCAGTCCAGGTCTCCATCTGCACACCCACCACTATGTCTTTCTCTCTGGGGCTGCTGCGCCCTGCAGCTGTGAGGGGTACGGAGTCTACCTGGGACTGAGAAAGAGCCAGCTCACACCAGCCCGGGAGAGCCCATGGTGAAACTTCCAGGGATCCCGGGAGCTAGCTGTAAAAACACAGCCATTTTAAAAAATGCAATGATACAAATTTACAATAAGTTATATTGAAAACAAGGTGATGAAATACTCGAAATTCATCACTGCCCATTTATCTTTCTGCAGTTACTATTACCTAGGCTTTTGAGTTTATTACTGACTATTGTATCTGTAATGGTGAAAACTGAGCTACTAAGGGATCTCTTCCCAACTCCAGATTTGGTGACATCATGTTAGCGGCTTGAAATCCGCCCAGGTGGAAGTATTTATGCCATAGAAATGAGCAAACACTACAAATCAGGGTTTGATTTATTGTCAGGTTGGTGGACCTTTAACCAAGAGTCTGCAAATTTCCAGGCCATACCCTGTTCGCTGCCTACTTTTGTAAATAAAGCGTTCTTCTTTTGTGTGTTTTATATATTTCTTATTGAAGTGAAATTCACATAACATAAAATTAACCATGTAAATAAAGTATTATTGGAACACAGCTACACTCATTCTTTTTTACATTGTCTATGGCTGCTTCTGTGCTTTTATAACAAAAGGGGAGTTGTGACAGTGACTGTATGGCTGACATATTTACTATCTGGCCCTTTACAGAACTAGTTTGCCAAACCCTGGGGTTTAGATTTAAGAAAGTGATGAATAAAACAATGCAGATTAAACTTAAAAAGGTGTCATGCCTGGAGCCACTACTTTAGGAACGGCACAAACAACTGAAGCAATATTCTCCCAGTATTTGAAAACTATTATCTGATTCAGCAAAGACATCACCTGACTCAGTAAACATAAACAAAAAATATCAATCGACATTCATATGGAACTATGCTTGTAAGTTGACTACATAGACAAAAAATTCAACAAAAATCAAGGAAAGCTGTCTATGAGAAACAACTGGTTACGTGAAGTTGACAATAAAATATCATGTACTTCATTATTATTTGTAAATTGTGCCACCCATCCTTTGTATCAGTAAAATTTATAAAACTTATATGGGTGTGTACATGCATACATTCTTCCAAAAAGCCAGTTGTCAGACATTTAATGGCACATCACGTAGAGTAAATCAGAGTTCCTCATTATTTCAAAGTACTTGAAATGAAGTTTGAATGCAACTAAAAATCCATCTGCATTACTGCATTTCAACTTTAGACATAAATGAAAAGAGAGAAGAACCTGGATTCTTAAGAGATGCCAACTCTTGCCAATTATTGAATGTTTAGTAAAAAATGGCTCTAATTTTATTATCTCCACATTCAAACAATTCCTCTGCTTGTCAAAGTCAAGCAAAAAAATCCAACCTAATACATAAAAGTTATGTTCATGGACACAGTGCTCCCTTTTATAAAAATCAATTTGGGAAAGTCAATACAAGGTCAGGATTTAATAATTCCCCTTCACTTCAGACCGTCTTAAAGTTACACTGAAGCACTGGAATGCTCATTCCCCTCCAGGCCCACTCCCGGGTTCCCAGGGCAGTGTCTGGATGCCATCATTCCCGAGGTGCGCTCTGACAGGCAGGAGCAAGGAGGCCTGTGCCAGGATGGAGGGGACAAGGCTCTTCGCTGTGGGTGGCCAGGAGAGGCCTCTGGACTCTGATGGTTGCAGGTCTGGGGAGGGAGCTCACACAGCCATGGATAAAGGACAGAGAAGCATAGATTGAAATGTGAAAGGAAAGAAGGGAGCAAGTCACAGAGTGCCTGAAGACCACGCCACTGAGGAGCAGGGGATGTCTAAGGGCGTGGGATCTCAGCTGGCCAGACTGAGGTGATCGGCACTGGTTTGGAAGAGGCAACAGTGAAGTTTGCCAAGAGGGAGATGGCCAAGCACGGGCTAGAGATGGAGGAAAGAAGATGAGCAGAGAATGTACACTTCTGGTGGGAGAGCCACCAGGATCATGGGTGGACTGGACAGAGTTAAGGTGGGGAAAAGCGGGGAGTGAGGAGACTTGGGAGCTGACAGAGCCAACGGCTCCACTGATGGAGGGGAGGAAAAGCCCAGAGTCCCCATGTGTCCCCACTGTCCTGGTGGGCTGCACCCAGTGCTCTGAGAGCACGAGGAATGTGGCTCATGGGCATGGCTGGCAAAGTGCTGTGCACCCCTGCTCTGAGTCCCCCAGAGACACACGAGTGGAGTTAACCCTCTGCTCTCCACTGGTTACAGTGCAGAGGCCCCGCCAGCCACTCACAGTTGATTGCTCTCAGTAGTTCTTGAGGACTCTTCAGGTTAAAGCAGTCTACTTTTATTTTCTTGCTTTTTTAAAAAAGTGTTTAATTGAAAAGACAATGAAGCAGAGGAAAAACAAACACTGTTCCTACTGCCCCCACACAAGTGCTTCCCATTTTACACAGAGGTCGAGTTTTTGTGCCTTTCCCCTGTGCTCAGCAGAACACTTATTTTCTTCATCATGGCAAGGCCTGTCCACTTTTCCACAGAGCCTTCAGGATTGTTCTTCCTGGCTCTGTGCTACTAGACTCTGTGGACACACTGTGCTTCTCTCATGCTGTTTGATTAATGACATTAACAATGATTATTACATTAACATAGCCATTAACATTGTTATTAAAAATCGTCATGCATCTGTCCTATGCACTTGGGTAGGAAGAATTAATATTGTCAAAATGGCCATCCTGCCTAAAGCAATCTACAGATTCAAAGCAATCCCTATCAAAATACCAACAGCATTCTTCAAGGAACTAGAGCAAACAGTTCTAAAGTTCATATGGAACCACAAAAGATCCTGAACAGCCAAAGCAATCCTGAGAAGGAAGAATAAAGCAGGGGGGAATCTCACTTCCCGACTTCAAGCTCTACTACAAAGCTACAGTAATCAAGACAATTTGGTACTGGCACAGGAACAGACCCATAGACCAGTGGAATACACTAGAGAGCCCAGATATAAACCCAAGCATATATGGTCAATTAATATACAATAAAGTAGCCATGGATATACAATAGGGAAATGACAGCCTCTTCAACGGTTGGTGTTGGCAAAACTGGACAGCTACATGTAAGAAAATGAAACTGGACTACTGTCTAACCCCATACACAAAAGTAAACTCAAAATGGATCAAAGACCTGAATGTAAGTCATGAAACCATAAAACTCTTAAAAGAAAACAGGTAAAACTCTCTTGAGTATAAACATGAGCAACTTCTGCATGAACATATCTCCCCGGGCAAGGGAAACAAAAGCAAAAATGAACAAGTGGGACTATATCAAACTAAAAAGCTTCTGTACAGCAAAGGACACCACCAGTAGAACAAAAAGATATCCTACAGTATGGGAGAATATATTCATAAATGACATATCCAATAAGGGGTTGACATCCAAAAATAGATAAAGAGCTCACGTGTCTCGACAAACAAAAAGCAAATAATCCAATTAAAAAATGGGCAGAGGATCTGAACAGACAGTTCTCCAAAGAAGAAATTCAGATGGCCAATAGGCACATGAAAAGATACTCCACATCACTAATCATCAGGGAAATGCAAATTAAAACCACAATGAGATATCACCTCACACCAGTGAGGATGGCTAACATCCAAAAGACAAACAACAACAAATGTTGGCGAGGTTGTGGAGAAAGGGGAACCCTCCTACACTGCTGGTGGGAATGTAAATTAGTTCAACCATTGTAGAAAGCAGTATGGAGGTTCCTCAAAAAACTCAAAATAGAAATACCATTTAACCCAGGAATTCCACTCCTAGGACTGCAGGATCCCAGTTTCATAAAGACATATGCACCCCTATGTTTATCGCAGCACTATTTACACTAGCCAAGAAATGGAAGAAACCTAAGTGTCCATCAGTAGATGAATGGATAAAGAAGATGTGGTACATATACACAATGGAATACTATTCAGCCATTAAGAAGAAAACAAATCCTACCATTTGCAACTACATGGATGGAGCTAGAGGTATTATGCTCAGTGAAATAAGCCAAGCAGAGAAAGACAAGTACCAAACGATTTCACTCATCTGTGGAGTATAAGAACAAAGAGAAACTGAAGGAACAAAACAGCAGCAGACTCACAGAACCCAAGAATGGACTAACACTCACCAAAGGGAAAGGGCCTAGGGAGGGTGGGTGAGAAGGGAGGGACAAGGGAGGAAAAGGGGCATCATGATTAGCACGTATAATGTGGGGGGGGGACACAGGGAAGGCAGTATAACATAGAGAAGACAAGTAGTGACTCTACAGCATCTCACTACGCTGATGGACAGTGACTGTAATGGGGTACGTGGTGGGGAGTTGATAATGGGGGAAATCTAGAAACCACAATGTTGCTCATGTGATTGTATATTAATGATACCAAAAAAATAATCGTCGTGCATCTGTAAATAAATTTCCAAGAGCAAAATGACTAGATAGAAGTACACAAACATGGCCATGCTTCTTGCTACATGGGTATTTTTAAAAAGGGTGAGGAATGAAGTAGCTCCTGGGTCCTGCCAGCAGAGCCATGTGGACTGAGGGGGGTAGTGTGGGAGATGGACCAGGAGTCATCAGATAGCAACAGGGAGGTAAATGCCTCGTCCTGATTACCTGCCAACACCATTCTTCCCACATGTTTGAGTAGAAGATGTATTTTCTCATTACATGTATTAACCATTCTCTGTCTGGCAATGTCTCTTGCGATCTTGCCATTAATAGTTCTGAACACATTCTCCATACAGAAAGGATGCTGCTTCCTGAAGGTGATTTTGCACACACAAATTTACATTTTTATCACCCCAACTTGCAACCACAGTACAGAGGGATTCGGAAACAGTCAGGTTTTAAACCTGGTTGGGCATTCCAACCCAAGCACCTCTTCCAAAGAATTGGGCCTTTCCTTCTGCAAGTCTGGGATTTCAGTTCTACAACCCATTTCTTCCTGTCCTCCTCACCACCTGCCACCCCTGCAACCCCTGCCCCAGGGAGCTTTTAGAAATGTGCAAAATTACACAATGCTGTCTGGTAACTGTTCATTGCTCACGCTAAAGGGAAGACTCTCTCTCAAAACGGCATCTGTGAAAACTGAAGTTAAACATCTACAAACTCATTCAGGGGAATAACTGTCCTCACCCTCATCCCCAGAAAAGTAGGGAGGGGGCTAATAAATGTTCAGTGCCTACCCCTTACCCAGCAATTTCCCTTCAGGCATTATTTGCCCTTTGGTAGGGTAAGGCTTGTTCTCACTTTATAGAGGACAGAAAACTTGACAGCTTGACAGCAAATATTTGATGTGATTTGTCTAACGACAAAGATCTCAAGAGAAAGAGCTGAAGAGATCTGAACCCAGGTCTAACTCCAAAACCTGAACTCTACCTACAGGGCAGTTACCCACTGACAGGATAAAAATCCCCTTTCCGGTCCCTCCAGCTGAAGGGCCTCGGGCAAGGACACCCTCCCTTACTCCTGGCCTCACCCATAACACAGATAGTATCAGATGCCCCACCTGATCATTTCCATGATCAGACAGAGGCAGGGCACTGTAGCAGGCACTGGACACACCAGGCCCCAGGAGCCCCACATCACCGAAAGAGAGACTGAAGCTTGGAGACACCGAGTGATTTGCCCAGAAGCCACCCAGGCAAAAGCAACTGGGTAGGCCTGAAGCTCTGCTCTTCCAGCGCAGCTGGGGTTCAGGGTGCAGCAGCCTGCCAGAGTGGGTCCTGGGGCCTAGCCTGAGGAGACAGGAGGCACTCACACTCCTGGGAGAGGGGCCTCACACGTTCACCAAGCACTGGGACACCTACAGCTCCCCCCCCCCCACTCCACTGGGCTCTGTTGGCAGCCTCTGGAATCCCCAGACTCCCAGAACTGAGTGATGCTCATGAACAGGCTCAGTACCTAATGCTAACCACACCAATATGTCTCCAGAGAACCCACACACCACAGGACGACCCCAAAGGGCTGGGATCGGGGAGGGCCAAGCAGCTATTATAGGAAGCTTTATATTATATAGATAATATAATTATATATAATATAATAGAATAGAATTATATTCCTATTGTCCTCCAGGAAACCAGCCATTCCAATACTCATGAGCAGAGCAGCTGCCTCTGTCTAGACCCCAATACACTTGAGGTCTTACCCCGACCCCACCTCGGTCCTCCCAATTTAGGTTTTACTTGTGTTCATCTGTAGCTTGAAATCAGAGATGGACCCACATCCTTTCATAAACTGGCTGCTGGCTCTGACAGAATGAATGGGCTTACTGTGCACCAGCAAGAAAAGAACTTGGGGGCTGGAGCGGATGACACAGGCATGTCATACAGGTTAAAGGTGACGTGGGAAAGACAAGCCAGGATTCCAGGAACAGCCAGAAGACAGGTGACTCTGGAACAGCGGGGAGGGAGGGAGGGCAGGCAGGCCACGCAGGTCAGGAGCTGCCTGCTGAGCAGCATGGGAGAGTGGATACCTGAGCCGGAGGCGGGGGCTGGGGTACAATGTGCTTGGCTGATTCTGTCTAAACGTTCATGGTTGCAAGGAACAGAAAAGCCAGCTCAAATGGGCTTCCTCAGGAAAAGCAGCCCCTGGCTCACCTCGCTGAAAAGTTCAGAGCAGGGCTCACCATGGCCAGCCAGGCCATGGCAACTTAGTCCTTCCCACCCCTCTGGGCTGGTCTCACTCCTGGGCAGGCTGTCCTTAGGCAGCAGACCCCAGCAGCCAGCAGCTTATATGCTCTCCCATTCAAATCTCCCCAGCTGCCCCAGCAGTGTTAAAACATTCCCAGGCTCTGACTGGGTCACAGGTCCATCTCTGAACCAATCACTGGACAGGAAGATGCAGCCTCATGATTGGCCAGTCTCCACTTATTATACAATGGGCATGGACGGGAGGGAGGGAGAATGGGCCAAGAAATGAATGGGAGCAGGATGGGCTACCCATCACCTAGAAGCCTGTGAACTGTTAGCTGAGGCACCTCAGCACCCAGGACACCAGGCCCAGGGCCACATCCTATCCTTAGCTGCACATGTACATCTCCCAGAGAAAACTAAGGCCGCAGACCTAACTTCATCTGCGGCTCACTGGTGAGCAGCACACAATTCCCAACTCAGCTCTGCCCAACAAAATCCAAGTTTTCCACCTAGAAAAAGACTTTCTTCCCTATAATATGCCACCTAAAGAACTCAGACTTTATCCAGTCAGCCACATGGCCACACAGAGGGCATGAAACATCCTGTCTGCGTTCGGGGGCCAGTGCAGAGAGGAAAGCAGAAGGCAGGAGACGGATGGTGAGCAGCTGCACTTGACCTCCCTGGAGATCCCCTTTGCGGAAAGGGAGCTACCACAGGAGGGGACCCCAGGGTGGCTCTGAGGTGGCCCACTGAGTGTGGCACCACCAACTAACAACACAGCTTGCAGAGGGCAGGAGGGAAGAAGGTGCCTCTGCTTTGAACCAGGCTGCCTGAGGGCAGTCAGCTGGAGAGAGGGCCCAGGTGCCACTGGAAGCCATGGCCCTGAAAGCATCTGGAAGAGCCCTGAAGTCCAGAAGGACCAACCAGTGCCAGGCAAAGTGAAACCCGCAGGGGAAGGAGGTGCTGTGGGCAGGGTGTTTGGGAAGAACAGAAAGGCCGACGGCGCAAGGGGGCTGGGGAACAACAGGCACCGCTCAGTGTCAGGCCTCGAGCCTTATTTTTCCCATGGAGGCACACCCAGCGCCAACCCCACAGTGAGCACTGAAGACAGCGCCACGACCCAGAAGGACAGCCCAGAGCGACAAGCACAGGCATGCTGCGGCACTCAGGGTCAGCGCATCTTACAAAGCGGATGACACCACTTCCTGTTCCCCAATTTGGAGGAGCCCACTACTGACTGCATAGAAACCCCACCCACTGTACTCCTATCACAGGAACCTCATCTACAGGGCAACAAACAGGTGCCCGCTCCCCTCACTCCCAGCGGGGCTGATGAGCAGGTTCCCCAGCAACCCAAGACAGCCCCAGCCCTGCGCCCCTGCCGCACGGGAGGGCTGCAGCAGCCCGGGGGCACCTACTGTTGTTTCTGTCAGCACAGCAGACGCTACTTCTGCGAGCTCCTCCCTGGCTTCCTGTGGGCACTGCCACCTTCTCACAAGCCCCCTTCACTTCTCCGCAGGCCAAGCTAGAACGACTCCCAGCAGCTTTTAAACAGGAAGCAAGTGAGTGAATCCCTTCTCCTTCAATGGCGTAGCCTTCAAGGGGTCAACTCGGGAGCTGCTGCGTTTCCCACCACCAGGAACAAGTCTGTCCACAGGACATACACGTGCGCACACACACAGTGTTGAAGACGAAGCACAGAACCTCCTGTGTCCTTCTCGGTTCTCCCAGCCCAATTTCAACCCCAAACAGCATCTGACTCAGTGAGGAGACAAGTGAAGGACTCGGGCAGAGGTTAGGCTTCTGCCGTCCACAGCAGCCCTGGCTTGTCCACCAACCTTCAAAGTGAGAACTTCAAATGCTGAGAAGCTCCTTTAAAATAGCAGTGAAAGTGAAAGGGAAACACCCATTCACAGACCTTCCCCCACCCCTACTGCACCCAAAACATAACATGTGGCCCACTTGGGATGCATGCTGAGAGCCCCCAGGAACAGGGAGGAAGGAATGGAGGAGGCCCTGCCCGACCTACCGCTCTCAGTTAATCACAGTGGAAGAAGCCAGGCCTGGAATGCAGGTACCCGTTACCAGTTCTCCAGGTCACCCTGGGGACAGGATAGACAAGAGGGAACAGGCAGGACAATCAGACCCAACCAACACTCCCCGTCCCTGAGCCCAGAGGACAGAAGCCCAGAGGCCTCAGCTCTTCTCTGGGTCACAGGCGCTGATGGTTGTGGGGCCCCTGGGCCACACGGCCTGCTCCTGCCTAGCCGGGTCCAGGCTGTCACCAGCGCCGGGAGAGGCAACGGGCAAGGGACAGCGAGCAGCACCAAGGCAGGTTCCCCCACACCAAGGGCTCCTCTGTCTAGGGTGGGTGAGGCGGCTGCAACCGCACCTGCACCGACCCAAGACAGCAGCAGCAAGGTGCCCGAGTGTGACTGAAGGCACATCAGAGTCTGTGGGTTCAGCCAGAAGGAATGGGTACTCAGAACCCTGTGCTGTGACCTCGCACCATCCACACCTCCCAGTCGCTCTAGACCTGACATTTCAATAATGCCCATTTTGTCATCTGGACCCAAGTCTCTGAGGCCCAGCACCATGCCCAACCATTTGATGGTGCTCTCACATCGAAGAGGCAGTTACGCCAGCATGCACGCAGGGGACACTGTCAGTTCGCTGCACGCCCCACTTCCCCCTCCTTCTCCGACAGACAGGACCCTGATGTGGCCTGGGGACATCCCCTCTGTTCTGGGCCTGTCCAGGGAGAAATGACACCACACCCAGATTTAGGGATGAACCAATCTAAACAATGCCATCAAAGCCCAGAGGAGGCATGAGGAAATGTCTGCTGGGGCTTCTGGGGAACAGCCACCTTCCCATTCTTCCCCGGGACAGTGGTCAACAAAGGTGAGTCCTGAAGCTGCAGGGACTTGAGCGGGGGCAGAAGAGAGGGAAGACCCCACCGTGTGAGGGCAGCACTGCAAAAGCCAGGCCCTCGCCTCTGGGTCTCGGAGTGACATGAGCTGATGAGCCCCTTTGCCTCTAAGCTCCAGTCAATAGCAGAGAGCTATCTCTCCTCATGGGGGAGACAAGACGGGCCAACAGAATTAGTAAAGGGAAGCAGAAGACAGGTGCTCTGCCGGGCACTTGAAGGAAGCAATGTGGAACAACTGGCAGAAAGGGAAGATGAAAACTGTTCCTGCCTCACATGCCCACAGATCAGGGTCACAACCCCCACAGACAACATTAAAAGTCAACTTACCAACTGCTTGCCCTGCACAAATGCAAGAGGCACCCACTGGGTGAATAAAGTTGGGAACTGTCTACCGGCAGTGGCTTCTAGGAGGACTGGCCATAAGAAGAGGAGGGCAGTTTGCTACCTTAGGGGTCACCCAGGGGAAAGAGGATGTGGCCACCACCCCGCACCCCAGCCCAAGCTGGGCCAGGGACCTCATGGCAACAAGTGTCAAGAGAGCTGATGGAATCGGGGGGTAAGACATATCAAAATAGTCATCGAGGGGATAAGAAGAGCCCAGACTCCAGTGTGGGCAGGCGGAGCTATGGCCAGCTTGATGGGTCAGGTTGCTGTCCAGAGTGCCAAGTGTGACCAGGGGACAGAACAGAAGATGGGAGCAGGACAGCTATGCCCCCAGTGCCTGCAAGTGGGCTCCTGGTATGAGCCACAGGCACATACACCTGAGTCCTCCATCAGTGACCCACCTGATGGCTCATGCCTGCACCAAAGAGCACCCCACGAGTCCAGGCCACCCGCATCCAGCCACCTACGAAATCAGTCTATGCACAGAGTGGTCAAATGACTAGGGTCTCCACAGAAGCCACAAGGCTGACCAACCACAGGATGCATCTGGCTTGGAGAAAAAAATCATCCCCCACTTTCTAGCCCTGAGGGATGAAACCCAGGGGAGAGGGAGTCCAGGAAGGGTCTGGTGTGTCCCATGATCAAAAAAGGCTCCAGAGCCCCCGGGTGGCATCTGAACAGCACCACCAGGGGCCACACACAGGCAGGGACTAAGAACTGTTGTTTCTCTGTCAGGAGTGAAAAATGCAGCCGAGACACAAAAAAGAGAACTGCCTCACACCTTTTCCTCAGCACAAAGCATTTTAGGTATAGCTTCCCTCCTGGCCTGGCACCAGGGTGACGTGGAAGCCAGCAGCAGGTCAGTGAGCACTGGAATGGGTTCCAATCCCAGGGCAATCCCTTCTAGCTGTGTGTCTGCTGAGCCTCCGTTTCTGCAGTGGTACCTGTCTCCCACCTACCGGGCTGCTGTACGGGATCAGTGGGTCTGAATGCACAAGAAGTGCTGGCCCCGGAGTCCACTCAGTGAGCGCTGACAGTCAGTTCCTAAGACTGCCTTTTCACAGGAAAATGAACAAGCATCTGAGCACCCACTCACCCACCCACTCCACTACCAAGGAGCTTGCAATCCCATGGGAAATGCAATCAACAGACCTGTTGTTATCTGCAGGAATGTAGGGTTTAAAGCTTTATGTACAGTGCCTGAGGGAGAGTGTTTTGGATTAAAGCAGGAAAGGTTTCTGGAAAAGGGAGAACAGTAGAGACAACAAGGGGCACCCAATGGGGATGGCACAGAGGGCCCAATCCTAGATGTCACACACATACAAGAAAGGCTAGCTTGCAGATTAAGTAGATGTTGTTTTGCTGACAAGATATAACTTCATTTCAAAGCATGACTATATTAGGAATAGCTTCTGTCCTTGAATTTTCTAAGAAAAACAGCTACTCAAAGTACACCTGTCATTATGTGGAAGTTGCTGAATGTTTATGATCATAAAAAACGGATCCAGGCATGCAAAGAAACTAAGGTAGAAGATTTTAAGGAGGAAAGGTGGTAGGAACTGGGAAGGAAATGGAAATGAAAACCTTAACATTTAGAAACACATGTGTTTGTGAAGTTAAACCTCATGCGATGCACTGGAGCCCAGCTTTCCTGTGGGTACTGCTGATGTGGGGGGCGGGAGACTGTCACTGTTTAGCCCACCAGCACTGGGTTTAGGCCTCCTCTGTGATACTGGACAGATCACTCTGCACTCCCCTAAAATGGAGATGGAGCATCTACCTCTAGGAGTAGTTCAGAGAACCAATGAGGATGCACAGTGTGTCACACCGCACAGAGTACGTGCTCAGTAAACGGCAGTCTCCAGCGGATGGATACCAGAAACTTCGTCGCGGTCCCCAGAGCATTTGAAGGCTTTAACCCCACCTACCTACAGTGACGCATCACCTCACAAGATCCTCCTCCTTTTCAGTAGGCTCCATACACAATTCCAGAACCCCCAGGGAACTCAAGGTCAGGAGTCTGGCGGTCTGATGGAGGGCCCAGGCCGGTCTGCACACCCACTGGCAAGGTGGCCCTGGACTGTCTTGTCAGCTCTGATGAAAACCAAGGGCTCCCGCACAAGCAGCAGGGCCCCCCTCTCAGGACTCCTGCCTTTCCCTCCTAAGCCACATAGAGCAAACCTAACCCCAGGGGTACAGGAGCACTTCATAAACACTTGAAAACAGTCCCACAGGCCCTTCACAGAGCCTGACCAGTGCCCCCTTTCCATCCTACTGCCGACACAGGGCAAACTGTTCAAGCATTTGCCAGCCAGCCATCCCTCCAGACTTTGTTCCCCTCAGGTCAGAGACAAACCAAACACTGACTTCCTGCACCTGGCTGTAAAACTTTTCATTCTGAAAACTCAAATGATGAAGTATTCTGGAAAGCCATTTCAGTCTCTCAAGAATTCTGAACCAACTTTGAATAAGATGCGTGGAGGGCTGTTCCATTTGGACCTGAGAGTCGTAGCCCTGTAAGGCCGCCCCCCTGCCCCACCAGGTTGTCTGTGTGCACGCTGGGCATGCTCCAGTTCTCAAGGACAAGGGCCGGGCATCTGCAGCTGCATGGGGGGCACCTGCTGGCATTATTTATTCATCGGGGGCCAGTGTTCTCAGTTTTACCACATTTCTCATGAACAGTCAGTGATGGAGATGTACATGTACTGCCTACCAAGACCGGGGTTCATTCAGAGAGTACTTTTAAATACAGCATGCAGGACACTGGTATGTCTTCCTCATGCAGGAAATGCTCCGCAGTGTGTGGAATTCCTGTGTCAACACTTGCTCAGCTCTACACGTGCGCCCCAAGAATGAAAAGCAGCAAAACCAGAAGGGGGTCCTGAGCCTGGGCACGCGCAAGGACCCGCTGACCCACAAACTCAGTCATCCACTCTGACAACCAGCTAGGGCACCCCAAAGAGACCAGGTGGACTCAGAACAGCCCACCACCAGGAAGAAAAACAAAAAGCCTGACTTCTATCTACTGACAGAGACAAAGACGCCAGCTTCAAGGAGGTGATTCACAGTGGTAGAGTGGAGTGGGGCAGGAGACTTGCCCACTGGCCTGCAGTCACCTTGAGATGGGGGTGGGGCCCGGTTTCTGGTTACACTGGAGCTCTAACTAAGAAAGTACACACACAGATCCCAAGATCGAGGCACAGGTGGGCACAGCTCCACTCCTTCCCTTTAACCCTGAGCCTGGCACCCTGAGGTCTGTGTCCTGCCACCCACGGCTGCATCTTGAGCCCAGGAACCTTTTTACATCTGTGTCAGGACAAAAGCCCCTTCCCACAGACTGCTCTTGGACAGTCCTCCAGGCCCCCGTGACCTCTAGCCAGGACAGCACACTCAGGTCATGGTTAAAGCCACCTGAGGACCACCTGGAGACCTGCATGAGAACAGAATGTAAAGCCCACCCTCCTCTGAGGAAGAGTCACAATAAGGCTCACATCTGCTTCACAAGTGACACTGTTACTGCCTGTTTCCAAAAGTCATGAAGTGCCCCACTGCTCTCCCCACACACCCCAGCTACATATAAAGAGCAAAGGCAGGAATGCCACTGAGTCTGGGCAACCGGCGTGATCAGGCAGAGTTCACATATTTACATTTCATCTCTTCTAATATACTGGGGAGAATCAGAACCAACACTTGCATTTTGTAATTTATAAAAGGCCTCTCTTCTGCAGGATCAATGTCATTTTAACACCAAAAGTGTCATATATTGAAGCAGAAAAAGACGCTGGAACACGAGATTCACGAGAAGTTCCATGTCCATGGACAGTTGCCACACTATGGTATGGTCTGGCCCAGGACTCCATCACTGTCAGAGACCTTAGGATGTTTCCGGGACAGGCCATCTGCTATCACCAATCTGATAGATCGCAGGTATATGCAACCCAACCTGTACTCTTCTATAAACTTGTGTGGGAGAAAAGAGGCCCCACATCTTTTCTCACCAGCTTAAGAATGCTGCCCTCTCAGGCCTCTTCAGAAGCCGTCTCTCCACCCTGGAGAGCAGTGCAGTGTCATTCAGAGTTGGAAGCAATATCACTTAATAACTTTGGGGCATCACCTCTGTTAAGTCATCTTGCCCTCTTCTGGCCACAGAAGACACTCACTAAACAGCACCTGCTCTCACCACACCATCAGCTTTGCCACCTGCAGAGAGGGGTGACAGGGTGCTCATCCCACCTCCCTTACAGGGCTGGTGGCGGGAAGCAGAAGGTGCTGTGAAATGCTGCACAAAGTCATGCAAAGTGTCTATCCCTGTAGAATGTTGTTAGTTTACAAAGTTTACACAATCCACCTTGCATTGGAAGAAAAAGCTTCTAGAACAATTCACACTAGCCTCTGTTGCCCCTTCTGGAATCGGAAGCCTGAATATGGAAGGAGCTTTATGGGCCACAAACATCGGGGTTCCCATCCCACTTTGCTGATGAGGAACCTGCACCCCAGCAAAGCTAAACAGCATTTCAACCTTCAAATTCCTAGGCAGGAAAATTTTCCTCCTTGAGTATGTCTCTCTGCAGAGGCCACCTACCCTTAGTTCCTGAGGCTTCCTGCTGGAGAGGATTGGCCACTGAGAGACATTGACACAGCCATCCAAGGCAAGTTCAAGGCCCTCTTCCCCTCGGAGCCTTCTCTGGCTTCTCCATGCTCAGATTACAGGGATGCTCGCCATCCTGAGCAAGGCCTGCCTTGTGCTTGTTATCCAACTTGTCACAAGGATGTGGTACCCGCTCCACCGTTTCAGCAGATCTTTGATCATACCCCAGACTACATCTGTGTTCCTCACAGGTCTACAGAATTCTGCATTAGAATATTCCACGGGTATAGCAATCATGAGGGCTTTTGGTAAAAGGGGACTCAAATGCAGCTCTTCAGTCATAGGTCCAAGAAGGATTCTAAGATTCAATCAGTTTAAGCAGGACTTAGAAAGTGCGCCTAATGCTTCTGCTCTAGAGAGAGAAG
Source organism: Phataginus tricuspis (assembly GCA_029783875.1). Lineage (NCBI taxonomy): Eukaryota > Metazoa > Chordata > Mammalia > Pholidota > Manidae > Phataginus > Phataginus tricuspis. The sequence goes on along the minus strand of JAQQAC010023519.1, from coordinate 11,490,246 downwards.
ATGAGAATCAAACCATGCTAGTGAAGCCTGCATTCTGGTCAGGAAGACAAAGTCCCAACTTCAGTGAAACGAATGTTGGACACAAATGGGAACCTAATCACCTACTGAGGAGACTATGTTTGAATGCACTGACTCTGTTTTCTGGACAGGAGGTAGATAGCTCTCAATTCCATCCATACTGAAGCAAGATTAAAGCTGGGACAAATATGCATACTGCATTTCAGAGAGATGTTTCAACACCCCTGGGCTGCCACAGGCCAAGAGAAGAGTAAGGCTTCAACTGTTGTGAAAAACTGCGAATTGCTTTTCGAAAAGGAGTGTGGAGGATTTACTTTGTTACTGAGTTGGCAGAAATTATCAACTCAGAGCCTGCTGCTATAGAAATTCAAATACTCCAGAGACTAGAATTTAGAGCACAGAAACAACTTTCCTCTTTTTCTCAAGGAGATGGTCAATAAATGTTATTTTGTTGCTTCCCTCGTTTTCAGATACTTGTGGATATTAGGTCAGCTGCCTGACATCGACTTTTTCAAGCAGAAACTAAGTTTGTTAACTATAATTGCACACCCATAAAGGTAAGCACTACATGACACAATTCTCTACCGCTTCTCTCAGAAGAGGTTTAATTTTAGTGTTGGCTCTTCAACACTGTCCCCGTTTTTTTTTCCATGAGCATCTTAAATATGTGTCAACTAACTATCCCAAAGTGTAGTTCATAATTGGGCAAGGCAGAGCGGAGCAGCTGCAGGCCAGCAAGGCCTTGTTGGAGCCACCTCACTCTCACCTGAGCCGAGGTCACACAAGTAGCTGCAGAATTATAGTACCACCATCTCTGCCAGCAACCTATTCTCTGCTCTGACTCTATATGGAGTTTACTCCTGTCAAATGACTCTTAGGGCTCTCGATGGTCACTGACTATGGCAGCATTTAAAGGAGGCATTTTTCCTTATCACTTACATGCACAGTTTCCCAATTCCATCCATCACACTTGTGTTAGTAGGATGCTAAGCACACCTAGCAGTAGGGTCCCCCACGACCAGCCACATGAAACATGAATTCCACACCATGTAACAACCACCTTGGGCTTACACAAGTGTTTTCTGCATATGCCAAGACACCCAAAACTGAGGTCTGTTCCTGCCTCCTGCTTCTGGCTGGCCCCTCTTCCTCCTCTACTTCTAGGAACCCTTTATATTTGAGCCCTACACAACACTGGAACCCCTGAGGTCACTGCCCCACCTCATTTACAACATTGTGACGACTGTCAGAGCACCTCCTGATCTCAAAGCTCTCCTAGGAGGCATTAAGGATCAATGCTAGAATCTTAGCAACCTCTCAAGATTTTCCCAAGGCAAGCAGCCATGTGGAAGTCAAGAAATTACGAGTTGCAGCAGCACCAGTTACTACAAAAATTCTGGAAGGTTTTAAATAGCTCGTGCCTACTCCCCCACCAAAGTTATAACAAAAATGTAGACATTTGTTAAAGACAATTACCATCCAATCCCAACTGGGCTTGAAACCAGGTTTAAGAGAATTACTTGTGATACAGAAACCGGTCTTACAAAGATCATACTCAATTTCTATCAAAATTATACAATGCAATATGATTTATTTCAAAAGAGCCAGGCTAAAGCATACTGATAAGAGTGATTAGCCAAATTCATGTAAAGGAAAAGCAAGAGCCCCTAAAGCGACAGAAACTGATTTACCTGACCAATTCCAAGGTGATTTTTTTCTTCCATTCCTAGCATATTAAAAAGGGACTTCAATGGCCATTCCTGGTCTCCCAGAAAATGCAGGGGCTCACTTCATACCTGGATGCCACGGCATCTTCCTATCGCTCAACGCGCACCAAGCCACAGGGGAAAATGACCCCTATTGCCAACCACCCCTTGGAGAAAATATGAGAACACGATGAGTCTTCCTGGACACACACAGCGGGGAGCAGGGCGGTCCATCCGCAAACAGCAGCCATGGTGGAGGACCATCTGAGAAAGCGACACCCAGGAGTTAACCCTGACTGTCATGGTCATGAACCACCAGGCTGGGACCCCCAGGTCCGGGGAAGGAAGAGCCGAAGGAGGGCGCTAGAGTGTACGGGAGAGAAAACATTCACTTTAATGCACTACCAAAAAGCGGGGCTCTGGTTAGTGAGAGACGCCAATGGACACTCAGGCCCAGAACGGTACAGGATGGATCCCACCCTCCCTAAGTTGTTCTTCCGTAGGCACCGACCCCAAGAGTAATTTGGCAAAGGCATGCTCACTCCCATAACCAAGAGGGACGCTCCGCACACCCTGGGCACCTGGCTAGGGGCAAAGCAGGCCAGGGGTTCCCTCCGAAGCCAGGAAGGTGCCTCCAGCCAGGAGGAGAGGAAAGGAGGACTTCCCTGATCCCCCAGAAGCCCGAGACGCGGGTGGCAAGGGCTTCACGGGTCATGCCCCGGACACCAGTTGCTCCACAGCTTTTCTCCCTCCCCACCTCCCGCCGGGAAGGCTTCCCGGGGGTCGTGGGTCCCCAAGGAAGGACGAGGCGGGTGAGCTCCGTCAGGAAGAGCAAGGGTCGTAGGGCTGGAGTGGAAGAGGAGGGAATGTTCTGGCCCTAGCTCCCGTCTGCTCCCTCCGCCCAGGCCGCACGGAAGCCTCGGCCTCACGTACCGAGCGCCGCCGGGCTGTCCGACCTGCCCCCGGCCCGGGCCTAGGGGGCGACAGGCCGGGATGGCAGCGGCCCTCGGGGTGAGGTGGGCGTCGGGCGGATCCCCCAGAGCCCGGCGGGCAAGGGGCACTGGGGAGGGGGAGGGTCCCAGGCCCACGCGGCCTCCGTCCCGGCCCGCGCGGCGAGTACTTACGTTGCTCTGGGGGTCGATGGCCTGCAGCAGCCGGTCCCTGATCTGCTGCGGAGACGCCGGAGCCGCTGTCATTGCCTGGGCGAGGCGGGGGGGAGCGGCCGGGCCAGCGGGCGGGCAGGCTGAGGCGGGGGACGGGGGTCACTCACTCGCCGACCTCCAGGAGCGGAGCTTCATGTTCCCCGCGGCGCCGGGGGAGGAGGGGACGCGCGGAGGCGGCGGAAAGGGGAGCGGGGCCAGGGCTCGGGCCCGGGGCGCCGCCGCCACTAGAGGAGGAGGAGCCACCGGAGCCGCCGCCACCGCCGCCTCGAGAACCAAACTCCAGTGAGCTGCCCCCGCGCGGAGCACTCTGGGTAACCCGCGCCGCACGCAGCGTCGGCGCCACGCTGAGGTGGTTGGGAGATGGGGCGGGCGGAGACGCCGGGGCTGGGCAGGGCCACGAACAGGCCCCGCCTCGTACCTCCACGCATGCGCGCGCAGGCGCGCTGGCATGCGCCTCAGCCCCGCCCCGCTGTCTGGAGGCCCCGCCCCTGCCTGGGCCCCGTGGGGCGGAGGCTTCTGACGGGCGGTGCGCGCCGAGTCCTTGAACTCTCGGCGCTGTGAACCGCCGCGGCGCGGGAGAGGACCCCCACTCCGCGGTGCAAAAAGCCTTCCCAGCACTGACGGAGGTGATGGGAGTCACTGCCAAGGTCTCCGAGCCCGGAGGTCCTTCTCAGCCCCCGATCGGCCTTCCTGGGGGCGAGGAAGACAGACATACACATTGTGATGCGCAAGGAACGGTCATCCGTTGGGCGCCGCCCGCCCCTCCAGGGGGCGCGGGTCCAGGGCAAGGGGTCTGCAGCGCCTCGTGCTCCCGAATCACAAAACAGGAGCCAGCAAAGCGTCCCTGGGAGGAGCCGACACCCGAGCTGGGGAGGCCCTAAAACCAGCCTCATGACCCCACCCCACGGCTGCAAACCTGTGCGCCAAGGTTTCTCGGCCTGGGCACCAGTGACACTGGGGCTGTATCACTCTGTCCTTAGGGGCTGTCCTGTGCATCGTGGAACGTTCAGCATCATCTCGGTCTCTACCCATGAGATGCTCGCAGCACCCTCCTCCAGTCATTGCCAGATGTCCCCTGGCGGGCAGTACCGCCCCCTACTGAGAACTACTGGTTTAAAACACTATCCCGCTCAGCCTTGCTTGGAGATGCTGGGAAACTAAGCGCCTCATTGCCTGAACCAACGTTTCACAAAAGAGGAAACTGAGGCTCACGTTCACCCAGAGTTACGGGTCAACCCCAGAATTGTTAACTATAAGGGCTCTCCTCCTGCCCTCCACCTTACTGCCGTATTTTGCTGTTGACTCCTCTCTCTAGAAGCTCTGTTAGAAATACTGTTAGGAGAAGGGGTGAAAGGTAGGCTGAGCAACTATTAGCTGCAGCCTTGAGAGAAGTAACTTTTTTCCTTGTTACAGGAAGACCTAGCTTTAAAACAGGAGAGAGGCAGCTGATGAGAAACACATGTGCTCTTTGGCACTGCACTACACCTGCAAGTCTTGCATTTGTCATGCTTCTGGGAAGCATTTTTATTTGCAAAAATGGCTTTCTTCACGTGGTTGTGGTTGCTTCTGCACATGTGAAAAGTTTTACATCACGCTTGTGGGAGGAAATAAACACCGTCAAAATGCTTTTCTCCCTCCCAAAGTGAGGTGCTTTGTGTACAGGGCCCAAGTTGGAATCCCGCCCATTTGGAGGCACTCTGTCTCACTTCAGATAAGCAAAATAAACAAACTCTCCCCTAAGCATATCCCGGTCCTGCTGTTCTTTTAATTTCTAAGTCAGATATGCAATATCTTATTTCTTTAATCAAGAATTACATAGAAATAAGCAATTTGTTTTGCATGGGTCAGGTTACTTCAGAAAAATTTGGAAAGCACTCAACTTATCTGCTCTTTTATCTGCTCTTTTTAAACTACAAAGAAGAAACATTAAGATGGCCGTGAACTCTGCAAGGGCACTGACTCCACCCTGTGTCCCCAGAAGGCAGAGGAGCGCTTATTAAATATATCTGTGAATTAAGTGAATGAACATCTCATCAGATACAGGGACACACCCCCAGACAGACAGTTCAGTTCCAAATATCTGGCACCTAGCGGTGCTCATCAAGTATTTAATGAATGAAAGAAATATGAAATATAAATACTATATACACATGAGGATACACAGATATTTAGTTTTATTCCACATTTAACATATGCAAAAGGGTGTTGTAATGGTAAAGACTAAATAAGACAGCCACTGAACAGTCTTGAAAATGTAAGCAGCATTTCTTAGGCCCAGGAAAGTTCTGTAGTTCATCTAGCAGACTTTCTGCTTCGAGGAACACAGTTAAAATGGCTCCTATCAGTTTACACAAAGGCGGGCTTGAGGTAAATCCTCTTGCTGTAATGGTTCTTCCTCAGCAATCGTCTCTTAAATTCACTGGCCCCACTGGCCTGAGAAGACAAGATCTTTTGTACTTGGAACAAAAAGGCTTGGGAGGCTACCTCGCCTCTTAGCAAAGAGGCAGGGAGAAGTGGCTCAGGACCCACGACTTGCTCCTGCTGTGGGAAGTGGCAGGAAGGTGTTCTCAGGAGCCTGAGCGCAGAGGAGCCTCAGTCAAGCTGGGCATTGAGGCTGTGGGCTCACTCCCTCCTGACGAAATGCAGCGGCCGAGCCAGACGAGCAAGAGCATCACAGGAGGAAGGCGGGAGCAGACCAGTTCCCGCCCCTGCACAGGACCAGTCCTCAACAGCGACACCACGTGGTGGCAAGAACAGCGGGAAGGCACTGGGCAACGGGGGCGCTGGGTCTAAGGCCTGAAGTGAAAAGCAGCTGTGGCCATTTAGCCATATAAACCCCTGGGAGTTGGGCAATTTAAAGGAGAGGAAGTTACTGGATTTACCCCAGGACGGTACGTGGGGGCTCCAGTGATTAACAGGGAAGACAAATGTGAGCAAATCCACCACCCCACTTCAGCCCATATGTTTGCTGAGCTTAGCAGGCTGATGCACATTTTAAAAAATAACTCTCTCATATATTAACTCATTCAACCATATCAATGACCTCAGAAGTACGTAGAGATGGGTTTCAGAGTTCTGTGGGGCTTTACAGCAAGTCCTGTTTACTCAAAGTGAAACCACTGCCAATTGGTTTTGAACAGCCACTGAAATGTCCTACTTTTAGGAAGGGGTTAAAGATAGACAAGAGAATTCAATTTGTATCACGTCTCTGAGTCAGGGGAATACAAAGATGCACACAGACTGATCCTGAGGCTCTCATTTGGAAGTCAAGCACTAGAAACGGATTGGAAGCCATGAATACAAAACTGTAATTGTACTCTGTGAGCAAAGTGCAGCAGGAACACCAAGGGGGGGAAAAGCCATTCTGGACAGGAGTACCGGGAAAGATGTTTAACAAGGAGGCACATAGCAACTGAGAGCTTTTCCATATGTTCATATCCTCTGATACAGTGTTTTACGATGTCTTAAGAGATTTATAGAAGGAAACAACCAGTTGTAGACAACCATGTATGGACAAGGGAAGTTCAGGACAGCATCATTTGTAAGGGCAAAAGACTGGAAGCAACCTGTGTATCCAGTAATAGGGGAGTATGTAAATAAATTGGAGATTGTGAAAAAGGGAAGGTTATGGACTGGGAGGGAGTCTTGCTTTATGGGTATATGCAACCTGTAGAAATTCACTAAGCTGTACATAACTGTAGACTAAACTTCAAAAATAATAAAGGATAAAGATAAAGAGACAGATATTCTAGCCATTAGAAACCAGTATTGCATAACATGGAAAAATGCTAACTTAATAAAATAATAAGTGACAAAATGAATGTAATATGACAAAATGCATATAGCATGTAAACTATATACATTGCAATCTTAATTTCAGTTTTATAAGATATATATATACTTATGCACATGATGCATAGAAAAAATAATGGAAGAAAAGAAACCAAAATATGTACAGTAGGTCTTCTCTGCCCATAGACAGGGGATTTTTCTTCTGACGCTTCTGCCCACAGTCCCACATTTTCTAGAATAAATGTGTGGCGCCTCCAGTCATTTTGTCTAATCCTGGGGTTACCGTGATCTCTAGTTCTCACCTTCTGACTCACGTACAGCTTATTTGAAGTGTGCCTGTAACCCCCAAAATTCTGAAGATGGATTTGCTATCAGGCCAACTGATGGGCCAATAGACTGATGGATGTCAATCTAAGTCCAGAGAGTTTGTGTTTTCCCTGCTGCCCAGGTTTGCATTATTCTTGGTAATAGTAACTCTAAGGTGTAACATTTACGGAGCACCTGCTACGTGTCAGGTTCCACGCTCAGGGCTTCACATGAGGACCCTGATGAAGAATCAGGCCCTTGTGTCGGCCCCTCCCCTTGGCTCTGAGGAGGGCTTACAATTTGCTATAGCCTAGAGAATGCAACGGAAGCCTCACTGCCTGGTCAAGTCTAAAGCTTTATGAAGGCCTGAAAGATACCATCCAACCCAGCAATTCCATTCCTTCAAATCTCCCCAAAACTCTCACACAAATTCATACAGGTAAATGCCCACAGCAACACTGTTCTCAATAGGTACAAGGTGCAAGTACAAAGTGCCCATCAACTGGTGAATGAATGAAACGCACATCCACATAGAACATTACTCAGCCATAAAGAACAAAGCCCTGACACACACTACAACGTGGCTGGACCTCAAAACCATCATGCTGAGTGAGAGAAGCCAGACACAAAATGACACGTATTCTGTGATTCCGTTTATATGAAACATCCAGAACAGGTAAATCCCAAAGACAGAAAGTAGACTGGTGGCTGCTAGGGGCAGGAAGGGGAGAATGGGGAGTGAGTGTTCATGGGAAGGTGCCAGGTATGAGAGTCAAGAAGCCCCCTCAGGGCTCCAGGACAGCCCCACTGTGCCTGTCCAATTTCCTGCCCAGAGACTAAATAATAGATGTTTTAAACCACTTAGTACAAGGGGCCATTTGTTACACAGCACCAGCTGAAACACAATTGCTACTGTAATCCTCAAATGTTCACTCAAAGAGGAGCCTGAGGCTGAAGAGCAAGGAGGCCTGCCATGGCTACTTAGCCCCTGTGGTGTAGTTGGGAGTCTAGGCTGGATCTTTCTGATTCCAGAGCATTGTTCTCCCACCTTCAAAGCTCCTTAATGCCTGTGTCCCTCCTACCTTGGGTCTGTGGCCACATGTCCCCCGTGTTCCTGTCCTCTTCTGAATCAGGCCCTGCCCCAAAATTCTCTCCTTTTGACGTTTTCTCCTCCAATGTGCGGTACACATGTCCAGAAAGCTTTTTTGTGTGTTAACTATCTTATTTATTGCACTGACCCTCAATCAGCTGAGTACAGGGTAGAAAATATTCATACACGGAACAACACAGTACACATAATCTTAACACACACACACACTAGAGAAATAAAGGATCAATTCCACTTTTCCAATGCTATCCACATTTTTTTTCTAGTAGCTATGGGAACACCTGTGTCAATCTCTTTAATTACATTTAATTCTTCAGAAACCCAGGTAATACACTTTGGAAATTGTAGAACTGACTATCTGTTTTAGATTTGTAGTCATAAATTTATTCTTCTTGCTTTATTAATTTTTTTAGATCTCAAAAAACTTGCTGAAATAATGTCATCTATCTGAAAGCTTCGAGTAATGATCTGATCATTTGTTACATTAGATTAGAGGCCATTATTCTGTTTAATGCCATTTTATATTCTCAGTTACTCCCATGAAGCAAAGAAACACTATCAGAGGCTGTTTTAATTCTCTAATGAATGATTTTGATAAACATTTTATTTAAGTATCTACAGAAATAAAGAAGAAGATAATCATTTTCTTTTCTTGGTAAAGGAAATGCAGAATAAACTATAAATTTATTGTAGTTTTCATCCTTGATTGGCCTGTCCTGCTCCAGGCAGGGTTTGCGTCTTCCTGTCCCCTGCTCTGAAAACTCAGTGGTCTCCCACTGAAGCTCGCCTACACCCTTGGCCTTGGGAGGTCCTCCACACACATCACACACTTACGTGCCGTACCTACGTGCTGCCCATATTCCTGGCCAGCCTTAATTCTCACCATCCCTAAGTGGGTCTTCTCCACTCCTGGCATACCAGCCACCTAAACAGCTACCCAGGCGACTTGGTCCTTGCTCCTCAGAGGACCTGGCCAAAGTCATGTGGCTGGATTTGGGGCAGGATGAGGAGGGAGGCCCAGAGCTCAGGGTTCCCAGACTCAAAGGGAAGCACACGAACCAAATCAGGTACAAGCCGTTCCCCAAGGAGGAGACAAGGGCTGGGGGCTAGTGTCAAAAATCAAGTCAGAGCAGCTGGAAGCAGGAGGAAGCTACTCTGGAAGACCTCAACTTGGCCAGTGCGACATCTCACATACAAAGGCGCTGTGTGGTTCTCCAGCACACAAAATAGCATGGAGGTAATATTCTCCCCAAAGCATTTCCTACAGGCATTAAAGGCTAACCAGAGAGACAAGAGAGTGCCAAGTCCTGGTGCATACCTGGCCCCAAGCTGTCCCTGTTACAGACAGCCACACAGGGGGGACAACTTCCCCAAGAGAATGTCCTGAGCTCTGCTCAATCCCCAGGCTCGTGGAAGACAAGTGTGGAAAAAGATCAATCTTCTTCTGCAGGCTCTATTTCTCTTCTCTTTTTAACCGCAAAAATAGTGTTGGTTTTCCTCTTGCTTTGTGGATGCTCAGATGCTTACTTCTTTGTGTGTTTTTCTCCCCCCTGACTATGAGAGTAATAGATGTTTCATGTAGACAATCAAACACAGTAAAGCATAAGGCAAGATTTAGAAACCACTGATGGGTAACGGGAAACCACTGCACTAGTCTTACCTTTATGCATGTCTGAAATTTTCCATAGGAAAGTTAAAGGTGAGAAAAGGAAAAAAAAAAATCACACAGTCAGGCCTGTTTGTTTATGTGCTGTGTCTGGCTGTTTTCAACAATGGCAGTTTCGTAGTTGAGGAGACTGGTGTGGTCCACACAGCGAAAAGCACTGGCTGGCTGGCCCTGTGTCAGGCGGCATAATGTCTCTCAGCCCCTGTGCCCAAAGAGGCCTGGTCCTAATCCCCGGAGTCTCTAAGTAAATCATGACACATGGCAAGGGAGAATTAAGGCTGCAGATGGAAGTGAGGGTGCTCATCAGATGACCTTAAGATAGGGAGATGACCCTGGACCATCCTGGTGGGCCCAAGGGAATCACAAGGATCCTTAACCGGGGAAAGTGGAAGCAGAAGAGTCAGAATTAGAGAGATGGCATCATGTGAAAGACTCGACCAGCCACTACTGGCTTGGAAGGTGGAGGAGGGGCCCATGAACCCAGGCTGCAGGTGGCCTCCAGACACTGGAAAAGGCAAAAGAACGTTCTCCCACAGGGCCTCCAGAGGAGCAGCTCTGCCAACACCTTGATTTGAGCCCAGTGAGGCCACTATGGACTTCTGACTGCCAGCACTGTGACGTCATAAATTTGCGTTGTATTAAGCCATGACATTTATGACCATTTGTCATAGCAGCCACAGGGAAACTCACGCAGGCCCTGACTAAAAAAACTTACCATCCTCTCCTTCACATCCAGCACCACCCAACTGGAGCTTTCTACAGTGAAATGGGCCCAAAATGTAGCTGCTGTGCCTGAGGTTATTAATCATAGTGAACTGAGATGGAGACTGAAATAGCTACATGGGGCTAGTTGGCTACTGAATGGACAGCAGAGGCTCTGCCTACTCAAAGTGTGGTCTCCGGGGACCAGCAGTTTGGGCACCACCTGGGAGCTGGTTAGAAATGCAGAATCACAGCCTGCTATGTGCAATGCTCAGTTCGCCAAGACCCACAGGGGATGCACAGGGACATGGCAGTCTAGGATGCTATGGTCAAAGCTACCATCCATCTCCACACAAATATTCTATTATGGAAACAGGAGGCAAAGTCCCTTCATAGCAATTGTCAGGATCAGTTTTCCTAGACCACATGGAGGCTTTTTTAGTTTGTAATGCCTTGAAACATACTGTTAGCTAAGAACATAAGCCAACAGCTAATGAGTATCTCCTACAGGCGACACCCTTGACCATCAGTTATGGATACTTGTGCCCCACTCCCTCCCCCCAAAAATTTGTATGTTGAAGCCTTAACCTCCCCCCCAATGTGACTGTATGTGGAGATGGGGCCTTTTTAAAGAGTAACTAAGGTTAAATGAGGTCATAAGGGCGGGTCCCTGATCCAATACAGCTTATAAGATCCTCGGGAGACACCAGGGATGCAAAGGAAGGGCCGTGTGAGGACACAGTGAGAAGGTGGCTGTCTGTAAGCCAGGAAGAGAGCCCTCACCAGGGGCCAATCCTGCCACCACCTTGATCTTGAACTTCCAGCCCCCAGAACTACAGGAAAATAAATGTCTATTGCTTAAACCACCCAGTTGGTGACATTTTGTTATGGGGGCCTGAGCAGACTAAGACACCATCTCATTTAAGCCTCACAAAACCTCTTCAAGGAGGTTTTTAAAATTAAAGTAGTAGCACAGACACCACTATTTGAGTGCCTGCTGCACATCAGACTATAGGCTGACTCGCTCTCTATACAGGTTATCCACATGTCAAGGTTCTCTCCCTTACTGTCCCCATGTCACAGATGAGGATGTGGATGCACAGAGAGGCCACGATGCTGCCCCATGTCACACTCTAAGGGACAGAACCCAGATCTGGCCCAGATGTCTGCTTTGCTTTCTGCCGCAGCTGCCCTTTCCAACTTTTTCCCAATTTACATAGTAAACGCTAATTAGATGAACCAATGCTTCATTTTCCCTAAAATAACTTCTACGGATACCCCAGCACAGTCTATACTCTTGTGGCCCACATTTGCCAATAAGGTCACGACAATCATGTGAACTCAACACAGAGGAGCAGGATTCGCCATAAGATGTCTTTTTTTTTTTTTTTAACCGTCTAATCCAGGGGTTGACAAACTTTTCCGTAAAGAGTTAGAGAGCAAATACATTGTTTTGTGCCAGATGGTCTCTGTTGCAAGGACCTGATTCTGTCTTTGGAGCTCAAGGGGAGCCACTGATAGTACATTAAAAAATGGGTGTGGCAGCGTTCCAATAAAACTTTATGGACAAAGAAACTTGAATTTCCTTTCATTTGCATGTTGACTTTTTTTTCAACCATTAAAAAATGTAAAAGCCATTTCACCTCATAGGCCGTGGAAAGACAGGTGTCAAGAAATACAGAATCGCAGCCTGTACCCCTAGCCTGTTACATTGGAATCTGCACTTTGCCAAGACCTACAGGGGATCCACATAGACATGAAAGTTTGAGACATTATGGTCAAAGCCAAAAACATGAACTGCCAAATGTGGGCTGCAGTTTGTTAACATCAGTCTGATCCAAAACAACCCACTGGTCAAAATAAAGTCACAGAGCCATATATACAATGAACTAATTCTTGCCATTTTTTAGTTGAAAAATGTGGGTTTTGAATTTCCAATTTCTGCAGGTCCTTTTGCCCGATTTCTCATCTAGGAATCCTTGCTATTACCAAACTCTTATTTTCACTGAACTCTCGAGTGCCAGAGAGTGGCTTGAAGTGGATCAAGTGCTTTTCTCTCCATAATAATGAAAGTCGAGAGAATGGTGGAAACAAACCCCCAGTAGAATTTGCGTCTTTTGTTAAAAAAAAATAACATGACTTTTGCTTTATATACAAAAACTGCTACATCCTTCATCAACACAGGAAAACATCAGGAGGTTTGTCAAATATTTCATAAACTCAAATATGGTTAAGAAGGAGATAATGAAATGGTTGAAATGAAAAGAAAATGTCTCACTAATGACAGCCTTGCTGGCTTTTCAAATCTCAGCACTTCAGAGGGAAGTGGCTGTCTCCCTCCCTCCCATTACCATATTGTGCTGCTGCTTAGAGGAGCTCCTGCTGGGAGGAAAGGCAGGGAGCCTAGGAGGGATCTTACCCCTAACCATCAAGAGAAATAAAATTGGGTTTTGCTCTATTAACCATATCACTTGAAAATGGCTTGCTCAATTTTCAGCAGACTTGAAAAACCTGTTTGCAAATGGGTATTAAAATCCAGACCACAAGGCATGCAGACATTTCCACCTGAATGGCTTTGGGAGAAAGAGATTCTCCATCATCCCCTAGGCTCAGGGGTCAGCAAATCTGTCCCATAAATGGGCAAGATAGGCAGTATTTCAGCTCTTCAGGCCAGATGGTCTCTGCCACAACTCTGGCAGCCAAAGCAGTGTTAGATAATACACACTCAAAGGAGTGGAGCTGGAGACTCACAGAACCCAAGAACGGACTAATAGTTACCAAAGGGAAAGGGACTGGGGAAGAAGGGCGGGAAGGGAGGGATAAGAGGGTAAAAGGGGCATTACGATTGGCAGAC
>JAQQAC010023519.1:11457248-11476831 GCA_029783875.1 Phataginus tricuspis | reverse complement strand
GGGGTAGTTTAATCATCACAATATTGCTCATGTAATTGTAGGTTAATGATACTAAAATAAAATAAATTGTAAAAAAAAAAAAAAACAAAGGAGTGGAGCTGGATGCCGATAAAACTTTATTCACAAAATGGACAGCAGGCTGCACTTGGCCTGGGGGTCATAGTTTCTGACTTCTGCTCGATAGCAGCTGGAACTAAACATGAGAAATCCATGCCAAAGAGGTGCACATCCCATGTCTCAAGATGACAAGGGTGGAGGAAGCAAAGGGGGGTTTCCAATACGAATCCCAAAGTCTGCGGCCGGGACAGGTGCTGCAAATCTCAGCCTGCTTTTCATTCTTCATCTAAGCTTCTCACCTTGGCTGTAACTCCATGGAACACGCGTCAGGACTAGCAGTGGCGGGCAATTCTTATTTAGATGGCTGTTAAGCTCCTTAACCATCAAGACGGAGGCGGACAGCCAGCAGGTGCGATGCCAGCCACTGCTGCTTGCACAAAGGAACAGTTATCTGGGAGGAGCTGAAATCCTCGTCCTTGCTCACAGGTTAAGCAAACTGAAGTGGCCTAGTAACCCTCCTGGGTCAGTGCTGATGGGGCTCTAGAACTGACCTCTCCAGTGTGCATGTACAGACAAACGAATGAACAAATTAATTCAGACAGACAAGGATGTATCTTGTCCAATATGCATTTTTCTTTGGGGTTCTTGGCCCAAAGCTGTCAAGGTAGATCTCTTTTTAAGAGAGACCCAAAAATGCCACCAGGGATGACTCACTGAGATGTTCATCATGGTGTTACTTATAATAGACAAAAACTGGAGACAACCCAAGTCTTCATCAGCTGGGGACTAGGTAAATTAATTATGGAACATCCTTACAACAAATCATTTATAGCTCTTAGGAATGGTATGTTAGGAAAAAATACAGAAAATGTGTCATATCATCACATAAGACAAGCAAGCAAGCAGGCCAGAAGATAAAAAGATACAACCTGTGCAAAGAAAATGGGTGCCCCACATCCAATGCACAGTGCAGAAAAGGAGCCAGAGCCAGAAGGAGGTGTCCCTTGGGCAATGCTCTCTGAGGGAGTGTGATTATGGGTGGTTTTTTCCTTCAAAGCAAAGCTGTTATCTTAGGGGTTTTCTACAAGGAATGCACATTGGTAGTTAAAACTCTTTAAGACAAAATATAACAAACAAAAGCCGCTAAAGCTACAATGGTGGCACATGACGATGCAGCCTTCCAGGGCAGCACCAGTGAGGGATGCTGGCAAAGGCCACCACAATGGGGACGGCAGTGGCATTTTGTAACAGTGGACAAAGTACAAGTTCAAAGTACATACAAGAGACCAGCGAGCAGGCCAAGGTCAGAAAGATTTATTGACGCCACACGGTAACTAAAAATGAGAACCAAGAAGCCTCTCTGGTGGCTCAGAGAACATGAAGGAAATGATGCCAGAATAAAAACAGACTGCTCTATCCACTCCAGGACCTATGTTGTTTAGACCAATATGTGAAGAGAAAATTCTGGAAAGGGAATGGGAAGACAAAGAAAAGTTTTCCATGCTGGGAACAGTTCCCAGTATTTTTAAATGAAAATGATGTGATCGCTCTTTAATGGTGGATATGCCGAATGCATAAATGAATGTAGACTAGAAGAAGAAAATTCAGGCAGTGAGGGCATCCACAGGTCAAGCACCTGGCCCACAATTCTCTTTGCACACCCTTACAACCACCCCAGGCAGGTAGAACTTTCAGGCCCATTTTACAGGTACAGAAACTGAGGCTTCAAGAGGGGAAGCAACCAACCAAAGAGAAGAGATGGTATTTGAACCTACATCAAACTAACCCAAACGTGAGTGCTTACATGCTGAGGGACCCTATGCACCTAAGTTCAAACTTCCATAACCTTTGATACCAATGAGCATTCTCGAAAAGCCTTGTAAAGATACACATCGGTGAGATGTAACTTAAAATGTACAGCAGCCTCTGCTATGCGCTGCTAAAGGTCACACACAGCTTGTAAGAACTTAACAATGAGATAGTAGTTCTCTGGAGAAAAATATAACTATTGGAACAGAATCTCAATGATGGCATTCTCTCCTCAGAGAACAACTCATCCCCAGTCCCCACAAATGCCTTGCCTCATTGAAACCTCAGAGCCGGTCTGAATAAGGCAGAGAGGCTCCCTCACACCATTCACACAGCTCAACAACTGACCAGCAGAGATCCTGGCACGTCTGTTCTTGCCGTCAAGATAACACACCCAGGCAAAGCTCAACTCAGCAGCTACGTTCCCTGCTACTTATAAACCACGGGGTGTTTTTTGGCCCAGATTTAACAAAGGAATAAATTATAGAAGCAATGAAGTAGAATGACATTAGCTGAGCAGTAGTAAAAGAAGACATGACCCTGGCCCAGCAAGGCCCCACTGATACCACTGGCTCTTTCACTACTTCCAAGCTGGATCAAAATCGTATTTGCCCAGTTCCTGTCTGACGTGTACCAAGCAAAATCTGATATGAAGAATCTAAGATTGCCTCTTTTCTAACTTTATGACAGCCTCCAAAATGAATCCTACTGTTTCCCACAAAGTAATTCTAAATGGCTCAAGTTGGAAGTCAAGCTCTTGGCTAAAGATATACATAAACAACAGCTCTTCAGAAACGAGCTTTATTTTCAACCCCATTTAGTTCTAAAAGTCTGCACATTTCCTTTCCCTCCCACCAGGTTCACCTGCAAGTCAGGATTTCATGAACCACAACAAACAAATCAAACACTTGGGGGATGTGGCCACCAGCCACGAGCACTTCATTTTGGTAATTAAAACAGGACTCACTTTCAAAGAAACTTCTCTGCAAAACGCTGTATTTCATCGACTGAGGCCCATTGTTCTGCAACCTTGAAATTGCCCACTTGAAGAGCAGACCCAAAAACAAAAACCCAAGGTTTCGGGACTGGGTCCCAATATCACCACATAAATCAGATCATTCTGAAAACTGTACAATTAATGGCCCCCAAAGTTACTTTCTTTAACAGAATGCTTCAAGGCAAGTCAAAATTTCTCACAACCCGGCCCCTCCCCTACCCCAACCAGCCCTGCCAACTGTTCAGCACCTCCCTTTCGTAGGAATCAACCATACTTCACCCTTAAAGACCTGGGCACAACCTCGGCTGCCCTGATCAGCCAAGCAGAGCCCACGAGGACAGGGAAGGAATCTAGACACAAACCCAACACTGTTGTCAGACCCAGCAATGACAAACTTGCTTGTTATTCATAAACACACTCCAATATAGAAGCTGCATCAAACTTAAAAAAACCAACCTGTTTCAGATCTCTGGATGAAAATGGCTTTTAAAAATCTGTGTAATTCGAACCAAAAAGGGTGGTTATTAAAAATTAAAGAACAAATATCCAGAATCGGGTTTCTAGGGAAAGCCTGGTAGAAGAGTACACCAGACCAAACAATTTAGACGTGTTCTCTTGTGAGTGGGAAGGGCAACATTACCACACAGTCCCTTACATAAACCCTCCTGAAACTCCTTAAGCAGACAGCATTTCAATGCAGAAACCAAAATGAAAGTATCTTTGTCAAGAAAAGGGTCGTAGCTGGGAAACCGTGTGCATCTTGGCAAACATTTTTTCCACCCACCACGAGCTTGGGCTTTCTGGGGAGGTCACTGGTTTTCAGGTCAAAGCCATTCTTTAAGTCATCAGGAGTGGAGGAAGGAAGGCTTGGCATCTGGGAGGTTGATTCCTGGTTCTGTATGTGGGGCTCAGGAGCCAAACAGCCTGGAAAAGTCAGAGGGTAGAAATGTCCATGAGGATGGGAAGCTATCACTCTGACAACACATTTTACATTACTATTACTAAGATTATTTTATATCATTGTCTTGTAATTCTTCTGTTATACAATGTGAATATACTTCACACTACCCAACTGTACACTTAAAAAAAAAAGGTTCTAACAAAGCATCTACTTCATATGACTCTACATTTTATGTTTGCTCATTCTGTTATTGCAAACAACTTTCATAAATAAAAATGACCTTTGAGAAAATAAAGGATTACAGTTAACTCTGCTCATTGAAGAAAATCTAGAATAGAAAAGTCCTGGAAACTATAAATGTTGGTGAAATTTGGGAATGGGTACATAAATTATGACACAGGCCTACATGGGGAAAAAAACAGCTGTTAAAAAGATATATATAGGGGAAAGGCTTAAAGATGGAGGCTTGAGAGGTGAGATAGAAACCTCCTCCCAAAACCACATATAATATGAAAATATAGCAAATACAACTAATCCTGAAAGACCAACAGGGAAGAAGGCTGCAACAGACGGCCTACTGGGGAAAGGAGCACACCTCACAGAAAAGGGTAAAGTACCACCACCACCCAGCGGGACCCAAGCCCTTCCCCCACCCCAGCTCACTGGCAGGAGGAAGAAAAACCGAGCAGGGAGGGGGTGGAGGCCGAGGACTGCTGAACATCCAGCCCTGAAGATATGCTCTGGGAGCACGAACCTACATTACATGGTGCTCTGGAGATTAGAGGGGGTGGAAAGAAAAGACAGGCAGAATACTCAGAGAGACTGAGATTCCAGCCACTTGTGGAGAACAGTACCAACAAATGCCTGCTCTGGGACAAAAGAAAGGTGGGCAGTCTGAGAGACTTCCCAACAGCAAGAGGGCTGCTAAAGGGGCAGGGAGGGGAGTGCACAGAGCTTGCTGCTCAGGAGAAAGGACAGGTGGACAAAACTGTCCTAGGGCAATCAGCCCAGCAGGCTGGGAACTTTCACGAGCTTCAGGCTTTCCACCCCCTGGCTGGCAACGCAGCTCTGAGGCCCTCAACCACGAAATGCAGCCTGCCACTCCTTCCTCCCGGCTGGCACAGGCTTGCAAACCTACTGCCCCAGTCATTGCGCCAGGCCAGCCAGAGGGTGGCGCCAACTACAGCAGCTACAAGAGCTCCTCCCTGCATGCTCAGCCCACTGGCCCTGGCAGTGCAGGTAGGCACTGCAGCAGGGAAGCAGGAAAGAGCTCTCTCCTCCAGGCAGGCACCAGTGCCACTTGCCAGTGACCCCCACCATCACTCCAGGGCCTGAGCACCTCCAGAGAGTAGAGCTTCTGGGTGCTATAGGGCACTATCTACACAAAGTTTTTATTACAAATATGAAACGTCAAAAGAACCTGGTACAACCCAAAATCCAACAAACAACGGAAAGAGGGACAGGTGAAACTGAACTCACCAATCTTCCTGAAAAAATAATTCAAAATAAAAATAATAAATATGCTCATGGAGCTAGAGAAAAATATTCAAGACCTCAGGGAGGAATTCAAGAAAGAGAAACTGAAAACTACAGTATCTGAAATGAAACATACAATGGAGGGATTTAAAAGCAGATTAGATGAAGTGAAGGAGGCGGTAAATGAAATAAAAATTAGAGAACAGAGAGAACAGAGAGAAAAAAGGATCTCTAGGAATGAAAGAATGTTAATAAGAGAATTGTGTAACCAATCCAAATGGAACAATATTCGCATTATAGGGGTATCAGAAGAAGAAGAGAGAGAAAAGGGGATAGGAAGCGTCTTTGAGGAGGTAGTTGCTGAAAACTTCCCCAATCTGGGGAAGGAGATAGTCTCTCAGGCCATGGAGATGTACAGCTCTTCCAACACAAGGGACCCAAGGAAGACAACACCAAGACATATAGTAACTAAAATGGCAAAGATCAAGGATAAGGACAGACTATTAAAAGCAGCTGGAGAGAGAAATAAGATCACATATAAAGGAAAACCCAACAGGCTATCACCAGACTTCTCAACAGAACCCTTACAGGCCAGAAGGGAGTGGCATGATATATTTAATGCAATGAAACAGAAGGGTCTCAAACCAAGAATACTCTACCCAGCAGGATTATCATTTAAATTTGAAGGAGGGACAAAACAATTTTAGATAAGCAAAAGTTGAGAGAACTTACCTCCCACAAACCAACAGTGTATTCTGGAAGGACTGCTATAGATGGAAGTGCTCCTAAGGCTAAATTGCTGTCACCAGAGAAAATAAAACCACAGTAAAGGAAGTAGACCAATTAATTACTAATCAAATGCAAAGTTCTATTAACTACCCCAAAAGTCAGTCAAGGAATACCAAAGAGTATAGAATATGACACCTAATATATAAAGAATGGAGGAAGAAGAAAAAGAAGGGAGGAAAAAAAAGAACCTTTTAGACTGTGTTTGAAATAGCATACCAAGTGAGTTGAGTTAGACTCTTAGATAGTATGGAAGTTAACCTTGAACTTTTGGTAACCATGAATCTAAATCCAGCAATGGCAATAAGTACATACCTATCGATAATCACCCTAAATGTAAATGGTCTGAAGGCACCAATCAAAAGACACAGAGTCACTGAATGGATAAAAAAAACAAGACCCATCTATATGCTGCCTACAAGAGACTCACTTCAAACCCTAAGACATACACAGACTAAAAGTGAAGGGATGAAAAAAGATATTTCATGCAACAAATAGGGAGAAAAAAGCAGGAGTTGCAGTATTTGTATCAGACAAAATTGATTTCAAAACAAAGAAAGTAACAAGAGACAAAGAAGGATATTACATAATGATAAAGGGGTCAGTCCAACAAGAAGATATAACCATTATAAATATCTATGCACCCAATACAGGAGCACCTACATATGTGAAACAAATACTAACAGAATTAAAGGGAAAAACAGAATGCAATGCATTCAATTTATGAGACTTCCAACACACCACTCACTCAAAAGGACAGATTAACCAGGCAGAAAATAAGTAACACAGATGCAAAAATACTCAACGAAATATTAGCAAACTGAATTCAAAAATACATCAAAAAGATCATCCATGATGATCAAGTAGGATTTATTCCAGGGATGCAAGGATGGTACAATATTCAAAAATCCATCAACATTATACACCACATCAACAAAAAGGACAAAATCCATATGATCATCTCCAGAGATGCTGAAAAAGCATTCAACAAAATTCAACATCTGTTCATGATAAAAACTCTCAACAAAATGGGTACAGAGGTCAAGTACCTCAACATAATAAAGGCCACATATGATAAACCCAAAGCCAACATCATACTTAACATCGAGAAGCTGAAAACTCTTCCTTTAAGATCAGGAACAAGACAACGATGCCCACTCTCCCCACTTTTATTCAACATAGTTCTGGAGGTCCTAGCCACGGCAATCAGGCAACACAAAGAAATAAAAGGCATTCAGATTGGTAAGGACGAAGTTAAACTGTCACTGTTTGCAGAATGACAAGATATTGTACATAAAAAACCCTAAAGAATCCACTCCAAAACTACTAGAATAACTGAATTCAGCAAAGTTGCAGGATACAAAATCAATACACAGATATCTGTTGCATTCCTATATACTAAGGATGAACTAGCAGAAAGAGAAATCAGGAAAACAATTCCATTCACAATTGCATCAAAAAGAATAAAATAAAATAAAAAAGAATAAAATACCTAGGAATAAAGCTAACCAAGGAAGTGAAAGATTTATACTCTGAAAACTACAAGACACTCATGAGAGAAATTAAAGAAGATACCAATAAATGGAAACACATCCCATGCTCATAGATAGGAAGAATTAATATTGTCAAAATGGCCATCCTGCCTAAAGCAATCTACAAATTCAATGCAATCTGTATCAAAATACCAAGAGGATTCTTCAATGAACTGGAACAAATAGTCTAAAATTCATATGGAACTACAAAAGACCCCAAATAGCCAAAGCAATCCTGAGAAGGAAGAATAAAGCGGGGGGGGGGGGAGGGGGATTGTGCTCCCCGACTTCAAGCTCTACTACAAAACCACAGTAATCAAGACAATTTGGTACTGGCACAAGAACAGACCCATAGACCAATGGAACAGACCACAGAGCCCAGATATAAACCCAAGCATATATGGTCAATTAATATATGATAAAGGAGCCATGGATATACAATGGGGAAATGACAGCCTCTTCAACAATTGGTGTTGGCAAAACTGGACACCTACATGCAAGAGAATAAAACTGGATTATTGTCTAACCCCATACACAACAGTAAACTCAAAATGGATTAAAGACCTAAATGTAAGCCATGAAACCATAAAACCCTTAGAAGAAAACACAGGCAAAAATCTCTTGAGTATAAACATGAGCAACTTTTTCCAGAAGCATTTTCTCAGGCAAAGGAAACAAAATAAAAAATGAACAAATGGGACTACATCAAGCTAAAAAGCTTCTGTACAGCAAAGGACACCATCAGCAGAAGAAAAGGGCATCCTACAGTATGGGAGAATATATTTGTAAAGGACATATCTGACAAGGGGTTAACATTCAAAATATATAAAGAAATCACACACCTCAACACCCAAAAAGCAAATAACTTGATTAAAAAATGGGCGGACAACATGAACAGACACTTCTTCAAAGAAGAAATTCCGATGACCAACAGGTACATGAAAAGATGCTCCACATGGCTAATTATCAGGGAAATGCAAATTAAAACCACAATGAGGTATCACCTCACAGCAGTTAGGACAGCCAACATCCAAAAGACAAAGAGCAACAAATGCTGGTGAGGATGCAGAAAAAGGGGATCCCTCCTACACTGCTGGTGGGAATGTAAATTAGTTCAACCATTGTGGAAAGCAGTATGGAGGTTCCTCAAAAAACTAAACATAGAAATAGCATTTGACCCAGGAATTCCACTCCTAGGAATTTACCCAAAGAAAACAACTTCTCAGATTCAAAAACACATATGCACCCCTATGTTTATCACAGCACTATTTACAACAGCCAAGATATGGAAGCAACCTTAGTGTCCATCAGTAGATGAATGGATAAAGAAGAGGTGGTACATATACACAATGGAATACTACTCAGCCATAAGAAACAAATTCTACCATTTGCAACAACATGGATGGAGCTAGACGGTATTATGCTCTGTGAAATAAGCAAGGCAGAGAAAGAGAAGTACCAAATGATTTTCCTCATTTGTGGAGTAAAACAACAAAGCAAAACTGAAGGAACAGAACAACTGCAGACTCACAGACTCCAAGAAGGAACTAGTGGTTACCAAAGGGGAGGCATAGGGGAAGGTTGGTGGGAAGGGAGGAAGAGAGGATTGAAGGGCATTATGATTGGTGCACATGGTGTGTGGGGGGTCATGGGGAAGACAGTGTAGCACAGAGAAGACAAGTAGTGACTCTGTGGCATCTTATTACACTGATGGACAGTGACTACAATAGGGTGTGGGGGGACTTGATAATATGGGTGACTGTAGTAACCACATTGTTTTTCATGTGAAACTTATTTATAAGAGTGTATATCAATGATACCTTAATTAAGTAAGTAAGTAAGATATATGTAGGAACTCTCTGTTTAATCTTTACAACATTTCTGTAAGTCTAAACTCTTTCCAAAATGAAAGGACTATTTGAAAAAATACGAGACAGAGGCAGGAACAATTGCCATTGCAAAAGAATGCAGTTGGAGCCCTACCTCACACCATATACAAAAATTAACTCAAAATGGATCACAGACCTGACTATTAAAATGACAACTATAAAACTCTTTGAAGAAAACTGAGGCATAAATCTTTATAACCTTGGGTTAGGCAATGACTTCTTAGCTATAACACAAAAAGCATAAGTAACACAAGAAAAAATAGGCTGGACTTCATCAAAATGAAAAATGTTTGTGCTTCTACTGACATCAAGAAAGTAAAAAGACAACCCACTGAATGAGAGAAAATACTTGCAAATCATATATTTGATAAGACTCTGGTATCCAGAATACAAAAGAACTCTTACAATGCAGTAATAACCTAATTTAAAAATGGGCAAAGAATCTGAACAGACCCTCCTCCAACAAAGACATACAAATGGGCAATAAGCTCATGAAAAGAGTCTCAGCATCATTAACCATCACAGAAATGCCAATCAACCTTCATACCCACTCGGATGGCTATCGTCAAAAAGACTGACAATATCAAGTGTTGGTGAGATGTGGGGAAAATGGAGCCGCCAAACAACGCTGGTAGGAATGTCAGCTGCTGTAGTTACTTTGGAAAATAGTCTGCCAGTTCCTCGAAATGATAAATACAGAGTTACCATATGACCCAGCAATTGCATTTCTGAATATATCAGAGAGAACAGAAAAGTTCATTCTGTACAAACACAAATGTTTGTATCAGCATTATTCATAACAGCCAAGAAATGGAGACATCCCTAATATCCATCAACTAATGGATGGGTGGACAAAAAAATTCTGGCACATCCAGACAATGGACTATTACTTGGCCACAGAATAGAATGAAATGCTGATGCATGCTTTATCATGGAAGAACCTAGAAGACATCATGCTGAGTGAAAGAAGCCAGACACAAAAGGCCACATGTTGCATGATCCCATGTAGATGAAATGTCCAGAACAAGCAAATTCATATAGACAAAAAGCACACCAGCAGTTGCCAGGGGCCTGGGGCAGGGGGAGGGGGAGTAACTACTTAATGGGTATAGGGTTCCCTTTGGGGTGATGAAAATATTCTAGAATTAGATTACGGTGATAGTTGCATAACCCCATGAATAGACTGCAAAATTCTGAACTGTGAAGACTTCCACTTTTTACTTACTAATTCTTCTCCGTGGTTTGCACCTTCATTTTCTCCCTATCTTTCCTGACCAATATCTTATTATGAAGATTCAAAGTGAGTTGCAGTTATCAGTACCCTTAGTCCCTAAAGGTTCAGGCATGTTTCTCCCCTTATTTCAAGTTTTTCATGACTTTTAAAGTAGCTCAGTTCAAACAATACACAAGTGAGTGCCTTTTAAAGCAGCTCAGTTCAAACGACACATAAGTGGGCGCCAGGGAATAGTGAACCACCCTCTGGACCTACTAACTTCCCCAGCAATCACAGCATGGTCTCCTCCATGGACAGCCTGGAATAGATCTTTCCAACTCCCTTGCTAGCAGTGTTCCCTCACAGACTTCAGGAACTCAGTCAGCATTTATTCAACGTTTACTGGGTGCAGTCACAACCGAGGCTGGAGTGTGCACACAGGTGACATCCAGTCTTCTCTACTTTCAAAAGATTCCCCTATGTGGACAGAACCTTTCAGCATAACAACAGTGATGCGTCATGACGGCTGGTTATGAGGGCGTCACCCTTCAAGTTACCTGACTCTTCCCATTCTTGGACATTTAGGTGATTTCCAGCTTTTTAAAAGCCTGGGAAAGCCAGTCACTGCCTCCCTGACAAAGCCCTTTCTGGAGAGAATCTTCTCCCACTTATGGTCCCTGATGGTAGAGCTGGCCCATGTCAGGGGTCAGAACAGTTTCTGCAAAAAGTCACACAGTAAGTATTTTAGGCTTTGCAGGTCAGGAAGACTCTGTCACATCACCTCAAACCTGCTTGCTGTTGTTATGAAAACAATCACAGACATGGGTATGGCTGCATGACAATAAAACTTCATTCGTGAAAACAGGCAGTGGGCCCATGAGCTGTGGTGGGGAACGGTGACCTATGTAGTTACGTTGGAACCAGGACAACCCCAATCCAGTTGAACCTGGATGACACCTAGCTAGGCCAATCAGACTCTGCTCCCAGGAAATGATCAGGACATTGGTCTACTGACTAAGCAGGCCTTGGGCTAAACTGGGGGGGGGTCCGACAGCCTGAAGCTACCATCCTGGTTACAGGCCAGCAGATAAGCAGTGAAGGAAGCTGTTTGGGCAAGAGAGGACAAAGAAGCCAATGGACAGAAGAGAATGATAAAAACATATCAAGTTCTTCTCCACCCCAGGACCTTTGCACATGCTGCTTCCAGTGCTACCATGCCTCTCCCCAGCTCTGCAAATGGCAGGCTTCCCCTTCATTCTTTAGTTCCTGACTTAGATGGCAGTTTTTTAGAGACTATCCCTCATCACCCCCTAAACTGGGAGCCCCTCTCCTGTTTGCCATCTTGCAATTTAATTTTTTTCTCTCATTTGCTTGTTTTCTGTCTGTTCCTCCTGTTATACTGGACATTTTCTGATGGCAGGAACAATGGCTGTCCTGGTCTCAGCTGCAAGCCCATGATGGACAGTTATGATGAAAAAATCAACAGGCAGGTGGGAACATACAGTGGCAAAGGCTATAGGAGACCCCCCCCAACAGCACTCTACTTCCTGTGAGTCCTAGTTTCACTTCCTCTATGATTCTGCAAATTCCCTTATCTCTTCACAAGCCCTCTTTGTACCTGGGTGGACCTCACCTGAGCTCCCCAGAAAGGGACTCTCACTAATTCTGGGCTCTAAGACACTTTTCAGGGGCACAGTGAAACCCCTCTTCCCCAGATTTCCTAAGTCCTGGAATCATCTCCTCAAATGGCCACTAAGCTGGAACAAGACCACCCAGCAACCGAATTCAGCATCTCAATTATTCAGGACAGCTGACTTCATTCTCTTCCTCTTTGGGGGAAACACCTGGGGATGGGCCAAGCATGGCCAAGAATTTCAGATTTTCCTGTTATTTCTTTCCTTGGGGCTGTTTACTATAAGTCTCACAATTCACTAACAGCAGTAGTGGAAGGAATCATGGCCCCAGCGCTGGAAGGAAAACAAGCTGAGTGGGTTTTTTTAAATCTAATGAAAAAATGGAACTGGGTAGAAAAAGGACATAAAGTCTGAATACGCTTCTGCTGGCTTCCAGCAGGGCAGAAGCAGGACCCAACAGCACGCTGGCCGTTCAAGTCACATTTTCCACCTTGGCAGATGCCAAGTGTATGCTAAGCACAACAGAGCCAGCAAGAGGTAACAGGGCCATGGGCTCAGGGGACGGCATTTCTTGGCAACCCCTGTGAGGCTCCAGGGAAGCCAGGACATGGGAACACCGTGTTCCAATTGAAACTCCGGCCTGGATCATCGGACACAGTTTAACCCCTGTAGACCCCAGCTCCAACTCTAGCTTGCAGAGTTCTTATTTTGAAAGCAGAAAGCAGGACACAAAACTGCAGACTGAGGAGACAGAGAATAACTGTCAGGTGGGTCACTCTGGAGAACAGCACTGTAGGACAACGAAGGGGACGAGCAGGCTGGACTTACACAATCATGCAGAACATCATGAAGACATTCCACAGGGCGATGAAGATTCGGAAGTACCTGAGGCTGAGTAAGAACTCTCGGATGTTGTCACCTGGAAAGTCAGAAAGCATTTTTACAAGCACTGTTAACATTTCTGCCATCATGGCTGCCCTGTGCTGCTGCAGTTTCTGCCCACCCCGACTCCATTGCCCCCCATGTTCCAGTGACAGTGCAGCTTTCCCCCACCCTCAGCACTCAGGCTGGAGCAGCCACTACCACCCTGAGAGCACTAAGCCCCCATCCTGATCAGCTCAGAGAGGGACATGTGACTCACATCTGCCCAATGAAAGTCAGCCCTGGAACTTTTGCTCCAACTACTAGGAAAGAGGCACTTACTTTCTGCCGGGCTTGCTGGGCTGGGGAGATATAAGCCCAGTCTCCTGAGGCAGGGGTCAGCAAACTATGACCTATGAGCCAAGGCCAGGCCCTGCCACCTGTTTCTGTGTGGCCCATGAAGTGAGAATGTTTTTTATAATTTTAAATAGTTAAAAGAAAATAAGTCAACAGTATTTTGTGAGACATAGAAATTATACGAAATTCAAATTCCAGGGTCTATAAATAAAGTCTTACTAAAGTACACCATGCCCATTCATTTACATATGTCCATGGCTGCTTTCAAGCTACAGAGTTGAATTGCACCACAGATTGTTTGACTCCCAAAGCCCTTAGTATTTATGATCTGGCCCATCACAGAAAAACCCTATTCCAGGACTACCTTTGTCAATGCAAGCCAACCTGATAGGAAAACCAGTGCAGAAGGAGAAAGAGAACTGCAGAGGGTCCCACGCTGGAGGGCTGGTTTGAATCCAGAATCCAGTTGTGACTGAGAACAATTCTCCCCATGGAGGATTCCATTGGTTTTAACCACTCTGAGACGGATTTTCAGTGTTGACAACTGAAAAAGCATACTGATTCAGGCAAGTAAAATGGGGTGATGGCTGACTCTAGTCTCCTCTGATGCCATGGATCAGAAACCACTCCAAAAAGAGACAGTTTGCTACATTAAGACTCCAGAGACACACAAAGAAATAAAAGGCATCCAGATTGGCAAGGAAGAAGTCAAACTGTCCCTGTTTGCAGATGACATGATATTGTACATAACAAACCCTTAAGACTCCACTCAAACTGCTAGAACTAATATCTGAATTCAGCAAAGTTGCAGGATACAAAATTAATACACCGGAATCTGTTGCACTCCAATACACTAATGATGAACTAGCAGAGAGAGAAATCAGGAAAACAATTCCATTCAAAATTGCATCAAAAAGAAAAAAATACCTAGGAATAAAGCTAACCAAGGAAATGAAAGACCTATACTCTGAAAACTATAAGACACTCTTAAGAGAAATTAAAGAGGATACTAATAAATGGAAATTTATCCCATGCTCTTGGGTAGGAAGAATTAATATTGTCAAAATGGCCATCCTGCCTAAAGCAATCTACAGACTCAATGCAATCCCTATCAAAATACTAACAGCATTCTTCAACGAACTGGAACAAATAGTTCTAAAATTCACATGGAACCACAAAAGACCCCAAATAGTCAAAGCAATCCTGAAAAGGAAGAATAAAGCAGGGGGGAATCTCGCTTCTCAACTTCAACCTCTACTACAAAGCCACAGTAATCAAGACAATTTGGTACTGGCACAAGAACAGACCCATAGACCAATGGAACAGAATAGAGAGTCCAGATATTAAGCCAAGCATATACGGTCAATTAATATACAATAAAGAACCATGGATATACAATGGGGAAATGACAGCCTCTTCAACAACTGGTGTTGGCAAAACTAGACAGCCACATGCAAGAGAATGAAACTGGATTGTCTAACCCCGTACACAAAAGTAAACTCAAAATGGATCAAAGACCTGAATGTAAGTCATGAAACCATAAAACTCTTAGACAAAAATATAGGCAAAAATCTCTTGGACATAAACATGAGCAACTTCTTCAAAAGCAAAAATGAACAAGTGGGACTATATCAAACTAAAAAGCTTCTGCACAGCAAAGGACACCATCAGTAGAACAAAAAGACATCCTACAGTATGGGAGAATATATTCATAAATGACATATCCGATAAGGGGTTGACATCCAAATTATATAAAGAGCTCATGCACCTCAACAAAAAAAAGCAAATAATCCAATTAAAAAATGGGCAGAGGACATGAATAGACACTTCTCCAAAGAAGAAATTCAGATGGCCTACAGGCACATGAAAAGATGCTCCACATCGCTAATCATCAGAGAAATGCAAATTAAAACCACAATGAGGTATCACCTCACACCTGTGAGGATGGCCAACATCCAAAACACAAACAACAAATGTTGGCGAGGATGTGGAGAAAAGGGAACCCTCCTACACTGCTGATGGGAATGCAAATTAGTTCAACCATTGTGGAAAGCAGTATGGAGGTTCCTCAAAAAACTCAAAATAGAAATACCACTTGACCCAGGAATCCCACTCCTAGGAATTTACCCTAAGAATGCAGCAGCCCAGTTTGAAAAAGACAGATGCACCCCTATGTTTATCGCAGCACTATTTACAATAGCCAAGAAATGGAAGCAACCTAAGTGTCCATCAGTAGATGAATGGATAAAGATGTGGTACATATATACAATATAATAATAAATTCAGCCATAAGAAGAAAACAAATCCTACCATTTGCAACAACATGGATGGAGTTAGAGGGTATTATGCTTAGTGAAATAAGCCAAGCAGTAAAAGACAAATATCAAACGATTTCACTCATATGTGGAGTATAAGAACAAAGGAAAAAAAAAACTGCAGGAACAAAACAGCAGCAGACTCACAGAACCCAAGAATGGACTAATATTTACCAAAGGGAAAGGAACTGAGGAGAGTAGGTGGGAAGGGAGGGACAAGGGGGAAAAAGGGGCATTACGATTAGCAGACATAATGTTGGGGGGGCGCGGGTAGGGCTGTACAACTTAGAGAAGACAAGTAGTGATTCTATAGCATCTCACTATGCTGATGGACAGTGACTGTAATGGGCTTGGGGGGGACCTGATGAAGGGGGTAGTTTAATAACCATAATATTGCACATGTAATTGTAGATTAATGATACGAAAATAAATTATATATATTAAAAAAAATTTTTTTAATAATAAAAGTAAAAAATGGGCAGAGGATCTGAACAGACACTTCTCCAAAGAAATTCAGCATGCTCCACATTGCTAATGATCAGAGAAATACAAATTTAAACCACAATAAGATATCACCTCACACCAGTTAGAATGGCCAACATCCAAAAGACAAACAACAACAAATGTTGGTAAGGATGTGGAGAAACGGAAACCCTCCTACACTGCTGGTGGGAATGCAAATTAGTTCAACTATTGTGGAAAGCAGTATGGAGCTTCCTCAAAAAACTCAAAATAGAAATACCATTTGACACAGGAATTCCACTCCTAGGAATTTACCCTAAGAATGCAGCAGCCCAGTTTGAAAAAGACATATGCACCCCTATGTTTATCACAGCACTATTTACAATAGTCAAGAAATGGAAGCAATCTAAGTGTCCATCAGTAGATGAATGGATAAAGAAGATGTGGTACATATACACAATGGAATACTATTCAGCCATAAGGAGAAAAGAAATCCTACCATTTGCAACAACATGGATGGTGCTAGAGGGTATTATGCTCAGTGAAATAAGCCAGGCAGAGAAAGAGAAGTGCCAAATGATTTCATTCATCTGTGGAGTATAAGAACAAAGAAAAAACTGAAGGAACAAAACAGCAGCAGACTCACAGAACCCAAGAATGGACTAACAGTTACCAAAGGGAAAGGGAAAGGGAAAGGGACTGGAGAGGGTGGGTGGGAGGGAGGGAGAAGGGGAAAAAGGGATATTATGATTAGCACACATAATGTGTGTGTGGGGGGGACGGGGAAGACAATATAACAGAGAAGACAAGTAGTGATTCTATAGCATCTCACTACACTGGACAGTGACTGTGCTGTAGTGGGGTATGGGGTGGGGACTTGATAATGGGGGGAGTCTAGTAACCATAATGTTGCTCATGTAATTGTACATTAATGATACAAAAAAAAAGACTCCAGAGACTAGATCCCAGAATTCTTCCAGGGTTTAGAGTCAATCACCCACCCTCTCTAGACCTCCAGAATGAAAAGAAAAGGTCCAAATTAGATATCTACAGTGGTGCCACCAAAGTGCCATCCACAGATCACAGCTGTCTAGTACGTATGGAATATCTGGCAGTCAGATATTTTCATAGCAACCCCACGTGACATCCACCTGGCACTGCTGCACCATCCAAGCATGTTATCAGCACACGGTCTGGCTAAAGATGAGTCTGGCACAGTCCAACCCATGGGGTTAGCTGTGTGCGGCAAAGCCCACATAAGTACTGGCCTGGCATGGACTGCCAAGGTCAGCGATGGGCCATCCCAGGATATCTGAGAGGAACTGCTTGGCAAGGCCCTTCTGAGCCCAGGACCACAGAAACTCAGCACTCTGGCCATTAACAGATGCTGACCAAAGGCCAGTCACTGCAGGGAGCAGGGAGAAAGGAGAGAGGTGTCCCTACCCTAAGGCGCTCACACAGAGGACAAACACTAAACAAGCAATCACACACCTGGTTATCCACCATGACAAGGGCCCCAGAAACTTACAACATGGGGATCTAATATGCTGCACGCTGGGAAGAGAGATCAGAAAAAAGCTGAAGTAACGCATGAGCTTTGACCTTAAGTGGAGGCAGAGTTTACTGCCCTTCCATGCTGATGACCTGCACCACTTCCTGGCCTCTGTGTGTCCCAGTTTCCCACTTCTAAGTGGGCGTGGTGAGGAACTGGGAAGACCTGAGCACAGTGCCCAGCACACAGGGAGCTTTCAACGGATGCAGGCCCTGTGGTACCAGGGACTGGCCAAGCTGAGGATGGAAGGAGAGGAATGTTCTCTGCAGGGGCAGCAGCAGGCGCAGACTCGTGGCTGGAAGTTACCTCACAGGGAGCTCCTGGTCGAGGGGAGCCACTGATCTGACTGTCCTCGTCACTGATGCTCCTGGCCCTTCCAGGCCCTCAGCCCAAACCTCCCACCCACCACCGCTCCAATCCGATCTGCAGACCACAGCACCAGGGGCTGGTACAGAGCCTTCACAATATGGGCAAGCAGTGTCTACTGTTGCTGAACGAACATATGAACGAATAAGCGGATGGTCAAGTGATGGAGAATATAACCTCTGGGGTCAGAAAATGCAGGTTCGAATCCTGACACTGTCACTGATTGCTGTGTGGTCCTGAGAAGTCAAGCCACATCTCTGAGCCTGTTTTCTCACCTGTAAAATGTGAGAATGCCCTTCACCTGTTAGGGATGGAGATGGAAGCACCCAATGAGGCAGCCACCACTGGGCAGGACCCTAGTCAAGGAGACCTGTCAGACTGTCTTCAAATTCACTGCTCCTCAGGGTTCTTGTCATCCTCGCGCAACACTCCATCGCAACTCCCACTGTCTTGGCTGCGACACCACCTCCTCAGACAGCCTTCCCACCATATGCTCCAGCCAGAGCAGCAACCTCATCACCATCCTCACCTGATACCTCCTCCTTTGCCACTTGTTCCTTGTTTTAGGAGCTATCTGCCCACCCCATGGTAGTACAGCCCACAAGGTAGGAATCATATCTGTCTTGCTCCCTGCTGTCTCCCCAGCAGCCAGCACAGTGGCTGGCATGTGGCAAGTACTCCATAAATACTTAGTAAATGAATGAGTGAATAAATGAATTCAATAGTCATGTAGAGGTCCCAGCAGAGTCCAAATAGTCACAAATAAATTTAGCAGCAAATGTAAATTCCAGGGCCTCCAGAGACCAGGCAGGAGAGATGACATAAAGATGACGGGGTTGGGCCTGGGATGAGGTACAGGCCACAGGCCCTGCCTCAATGGGGTCCTGCTTCTCAACCCCATCCAGAAGGTGCCAAAAGATTGCTTGAACCCTGAGTTTGTCAACTGTTCCAATATTTCTCGAAAAACCAGACATCTGAATTTCTATGTGACATCTCCAGATTTACTTGGAAGCTCTAATATTTTAAAAAACAGGTCTGCAGCATTCTGAATGCAACAGCTACTTGTGAGGCTATTTGTCCATTCAGTCATTCATGCTGGAAGGCTGACACAGCAAGGACCCAGGAATGGACCAAAATACACTGGAGCCTCTTGTCTGGCAGCTTAAGGTCAAGTGTGACAGGCAGATATTCACCAAGATAACATACATAAAGGAAAAATATATCTGTAGAAAGTGATCCGAGTGCTCATCTATACAGTGAGGTCTGGTAGGAAAGAGAAGTGGGGGGCAGAGGTGGGCAGAAGGAACAGTACATCCTCAGACCCATCTTACACACACACACACACACACACACACACACACACACACACACACACA
>JAQQAC010023519.1:11422299-11457238 GCA_029783875.1 Phataginus tricuspis | reverse complement strand
CACACACACACACACACACACACACACACACACACACACACACACACTTGAAAAGAAATCTGTGGTAGGCCTTGGTGAAAAAGAACTGTCCTCTCTGAAATGACCCAATTCCAGAATCCAGAAAGGAGGCCTTACCTGTGCTGGGCTCCTTTGATTCCTCCCCAAAACCCTGGGTGTCCTTCTTTTTCCTGCAAAGAGAAGCAGTGTCCACCTTCAATGGGACAGAAAGACGGCTCAGTCTCCTGGCCCTGACCCCGAGCTCTGTGGGCACTCAGCCCTACGGCCGACCTGCTGGGTGGTCTCGGGCTAGTCAACGCCCCTCTATAGCCACCACCTCCCCTGCCAATCACAGCTAGGCTGCAGCCCACGACTAGGTGGAGAGAGTGGTCTGTGGGTCCAGGGTAGGGACAAGAATTTCTTGACGGAGAGGGACCCCAAGGGAATGGAAAGTCGGGATTTCTAATAGCTTAGGGAGGCGAAGATGTACCAGGGTGGAGGCGGGGCCAGAGGACGGGCGGCCCTTGAGGCGGGGCTTGGGGCGGGGGCGGGGTCGCGCACGCGGGGGCCGGGCTACGGGCCCCTCGGGTGGAGCCGCGGTTCAAAGGGGCCTACTCACAGCTTAAAGTTGAGCACCGCCCCGGCGTTCATCAGCAGCGTCCTGCGGAGGGGGAATGCGATTACTTGGGCTGCCCCGTCCCTTTAGGCCCTCGCGCCCCAGTCTCTGGTCCCCCTAGTTACCCGAACAGCAGAACGTCCCCGATCATCTTTACGGCCGAAGCGTCCGTCAGAACCGGAAGCGGAAACCGGGGGGGGAGGGAGGGACGAGGAGCACGAGCTGACCATTCTCGAAGCAGCGCTGGCTAGGGCTAAGCCAATCGAAGCCCGAGTCAGGCCGGGTGCCGCCCACTGCAGATCTCATTCTGGGAAGAGCTAACGCCCCTCCTCGCGGGGGAGGCTCGGAGCGCCGCGAGGGAAGGGCGGGACGAGCCTGTGACGTGATGTAAGGGGCGGAACCATTTGCGGCGGGATTGGATGATGCGTGGGAGGCGTGCCGCGCATGCGTGAGGGTCCGCGCTCTGGAGACCGAGCGCAGTGACTTTTGCTTTTCCTGTCGGGGTGGTCTTCAGTGGGACTCTGGAAAAACAGAGCCCCAGATCGCTGAGCTGCACAAGGGAATGAGTCCTGGTGCAGTGGGCTCCCCAGGCGTGAACGCCGCAACTGGCTTCCAAAAGGGGGGCGGTCCCTTTGGGGGCCTGGGAGGCGGGGATCGCGATCGCCACTAGGCTGGCACTATGCGTGGGATGGTGGACTACCAAACAACCCTTTCGGAGGACAGGGGTCCCTATGGAGGACGGGGGTCATGACTTGAGACCCACGGAGGGCGGGGTCATGACAGCTTCAGAGATGACAGGAGTCGCTCCCGCACGGATCCCCCTGGGGCGTGGGAAAATGGGGTTCACAACTGGCCGGGCCCCACAGGGGATGGATCGCGATCCAGGGGCTCCACAGAGGACATGGGCCCTAATCGAGCCCCACCGGCAGAGTCCTGTCAGACCCGTTCTGCCAGGGTGGGCTCCACGCGGGAGGGATCCCCCCACAACGGACAGCTCCCCTGTCCACCCCGCGCTCCCCAGGGGTCACTAGCTCGGCTGAATGGGGTTGTGATAGTCCACGGGACAGGGTCCTGGACGCGCAACCGGACACCGTGGCACAGGACGGCCCTACGACCCGCCCCGGGGCCGCCGTCGCCCCGCCTCTCCTGCAGCGGCCGGGTTGGAGGCGGCGCCTGGCGGGCGGGGGCGGGCCCGGTGGCGGGGGTGCAGTCGCCGGGCCGCGGGCGGCTGGAAGCACCGGGCCGGGGGCTAGGGCTGGGACCCGGCGGGCGCCATGGATCTGCTCTCGGCGCTGAGCCTAGGCGAACTGGCGCTCAGCTTCTCGCGGGTACCGCTCTTCCCGGTCTTCGACCTCAGCTACTTCATCGTCTCCATTCTCTACCTCAAGTATGAGCCAGGTGAGCTGGGGCCGGGAGCTGGAGGGGGCTGGCATCGTGCGGCGGGGAGCAGGCTGGGGATCACGAGAAGGTAGAAGCCCTGGATCAGGGGTAGGAGGTGGGGGGAGGGGGCAGTCTCAGGGGCTGGTTCGGAGGAGCAGGCTGGTGCTGAGATCCTCCGGTTCTCCCACACGGGGGTGGGCAGAGGGCAGAGAGAGAAGACCCCGGGATGGTGGGGTTGGGGGAGGGGAAGCATTTGCAGGTTGAAGGTGTGGAGAGGGAAGCGATTGTTCAGAGGAGAGGAACAGGTGTTGGGGAAGGGGCCAGGGAAAGAAGTTCAGGGGTCCTGGCAGGGGTGGGTCGCGTGAACTTGAGCAAGTCGTGGTGAGGGCGCAGGCCGGGGGTTGGCGCTGTTCCGTTGGCCAGAGGTCCAGGCTGCCCGCAGCCATGACCTCCCTTCTTGTCCTTGGCGCGCGCAGCGGGAGCGGCAGCTGAGTGTCCATATAAGGGCCAGCAATGCTGGGGGCTGTCATCAGATTCAGAGAAAAGTGACACCAGTGCCCCCTCGCCGCTATGGCCATCGGGCAAACTCCCCTACCTTCTCCCTAGTGCTGGATCTCCGCGCCCTGCGGGAATTCTTCCAGCCCTGGCCTTGATCCCTTCTCCACTTACTGAGCAGAACCGGCCGTACGGTAGGGTGATTTGGGGTCAGCCTCCGCCTACCAGCTCCACAGGAGGGAGGGAAGACCCCCACTTCTCAGCTGTTTTAAAAATATATTTTTTAAGGATGGTAAATGGCCTCCTTAGAATGTGTTCTATTTTTATGCAAGGTTCACCGAACATTTCTTGTTCATCTCCTAGTAATTATTCTAGCACAACAGCAAACTAAAAGGACAAGAGAATTTAGCTTTAAAGAAAAGGTCTATCACCTGGAAACTTTGTGACCCTTTCTCCCACTTAGATGTTAATTACCCCTTTATTATCTTCTAAGAATTGAAATAACTTTTTCTTTTCAGATGATAAAAATAGGTGGTAGTGTATATTAAACTATCAAGCTGAGAAGCACCAAGTGGAAAAGATAATTACAGTTGATGTGTCGTTGACTCTTCCAGACCTCTCTTCTATGCACCTATACCCCATACTTATAGATGTAAACACATGCTCTTATGCACATACAATCATACTCTGCTTGCCAAGCATTTTTCTTTTAATTTTATTTTTGCTCGTCTATATGCCAGAGTCTATTTCTTTAAAAGCTATTCTGGAGATCAGTTATTTTGCAAGGCAAAATATGCTTGTATTGTCTTAGTGTGACCATATTTCCTGTCTGGGGACAAATTCCTGTTGGTTCAGACCAAGTCCCCTGGGCAAGTACAGGACCTAACATATTTTGGGAGCCCCATAGGGATGCAAGACAAGTGTCCAGGGGAAAGAGGTCTGCAGGCTGGCTGGGAGCATGTAAGGAGAGGTTGGAAGATTCTGGCTGGAGTCATAGTGGAAGTCATCTGAACTAGAAGTCCCAAAGGTTGAGAAAGTTCAGAGATTCTGAACCCTTGCTACACATTAGAGGCTCCTGGGGGCTCTTAAAACCCCATCTGAGCTCCACCCTGGACCAGTTGAATATCTGGGATGGGACCCAGGCACACTCATGTTTCAAGCCCCCCGCCACCAATGACTGCTGTCTTCTGTCAAGGTTGAGGATCCCCTGCCCAGTTCAATCCTCTCCTTTTGTGACCAGGGAAATGGGAAATAGAGGCTAAGCTCATTTGCATATGCAATGAACCTGCAGTTTTATGGTGACAGATGACAGCCTTGGGATTCAAACCCCAGTTTTCTTGATCCCAAGGATTACTAGGATTGCTCTGGGATACTAACTTCTTAGAAAAGGGAGGGTTGGGCTTAGCTTTTAGCCCCCCCCCCCCCAGTTTGGTGTTCCTGCCGAGCCTCTATAGAGGTTTCTTCTTAGAATCCATGTGCTGTTTACAGAACCACCTGCAGAATTTGCAGATCCCCTTGTTCAGTAATTAAGAATTTCAAGACAGTAACAGCAGAGCATTAAACTGAACCTGGGACCATTTTGAGCACAGGGCTCCTGGGTGGCTGCCCAGATAGCATATGAAGCTGAGAACCAAGCTGGCTTTTAGGAAAAATCTCTGAATTAGGAGTCAGTTCTGCCTCAAGCCCTGAGTAAACACCAGGCTGGTTACTGTGCCTCCATAAGCTTCAGTTTGCACACCTGTACAACGGGCTCAGTGGTGAATAATTCTGGAAGTACCATTCCTGGCTATCATGAAGATCTATTGAGAACTTTGTCAGCGGCAGGATCTATGGCACTTGTGAGAGGTAGTTAAAATTATTTGTAATGTGTTTCCTGGGATGCAGGCACTTTCTGGATCAGGCTTCCTTGAGAGTCCTAGATGAGGATGAAGCTCAAGGTGTGGTGCTCAGGTAAACAGCATCCATGTCTCCTAGGAGCTGATTAAGAAGTACAGCATGCCAGCCCACTCCCACCCTGAGGCACAGTCTGATCCACAGAAGTACACTAACATTTGAGAAGAAGTAGAACAGGTCCTTATTAAACCTAGAGCTGCTCAGTCAGGCAGGGATGACCAGGTGTGGCTCACCTCCAGGACCCTTGCTCTGTGAAAGAAGAGAAGAGAAGAGAAATCATCAGGTGCTGACTGTGTGAATGAACTGATGAATGAATGATTGAATGGTAATCCTGGATACTTTAAGCCCTGATCCAACCAAAGAACCTTCCAGACCAGTTGTTCTCAATTTATGGCTACACATTAGACTCACCTGGGGTGATTTTAAGACCCCCCTTGTATCTTGGCAGCATCCTTCCACCATTTAAATCAGGATCACTGGAGGTGGCACCCCATCAGCATTTTTCGAAGTTCCCCAGATGAGAACCTGCTCTCTGCACCCATCTCAGCACTACTGACCGTTAGGGCGACATCATTCTCTGCAGTTGGGGCCATCGTGTACTTTTCAGGATATTTCGCAGCATCCCTGGCCTCAATCCACTAGATGCCAGTAATGCATCTCTGTAGTGATAACCAGAAATGTCTCCAGATGTAGTCATCCCCAGTTGAGAACTCCTGGTCTAGACTGAGTCTCAAATTCTGGTACTTCCAAGGCTCAGGCAGGTGATACATGGGAAGCAGTAAGCCAGCCAGGTGGAGGCTATGCCCAAGTGAGATCCAGCCCTGTGTATCTCTACCTTTTGGGACCAGAACCACCAGAAGTGATTTTTTAAGGAAAGCTAGAAATATGATTTGCAGCTTCCTGCATTTATATGTTGGCTGTTCGAACTTTGTTTTTAATTAGTAGACTTTATATTTTAGAGCAATGTGAAGCTGAAAGTAAAGTTTCCATATACTCTCTGACCACCCCTACCATCAACATTCTGCACCAGAGGGGAACATTTATTATAATCAATGAATGAACATTATTATCAACCCAAGTCTACTGTTTACATTGGAGTTCCTTTGTGTTTACATTTTATGGATTTTGACAAATGTGTAATGACATGTATCTACCATTATAGAATCATACAGAGTAGTTTTGCTACCCTAAAAATCCCCTGAGCTCCACCTCTCCATTCTTCCTGTGCCCCTCCCCCAAACTGCTCACAACCACTGAATTTTGTACTCTCTCCATAGTTTTGCCATTTCTAGGATACACAGAGTTGGAATCATGCAGTACACAGCCTTTTCAGACTGGCTTCTCTCACTTAGTCATATGCATTTAAGTTTCCTCCATGTCTTCCCATGGCTTGAGAACTCATTTCTTTTCAGCACAGACTAATATTCCATGGTATGGATGCACCATAGTTTCATTATTCACCTATTGAAGGGTGTCCTAAACATTTTTAAAATGCTTTTGGGGCCAAAGAGAAACAATTCCTCAATCCCTGGTTTGAGACCTCTGGTCTGAACTATAAGGTTTTTGAGGGTAGAGACCACTTAAACTCCAACCTTGCAAGGCAGGGGCTGCCATCTGCATTTTCTGAGAAAGGAAACTGAGGTGGAGAGCTGAGCTCAAAGGCTCTGAAGAGCACTGGTCTTAGAGTCACTGAAGACTATAAATATACCTCACATGTTTAGACCTCAAACTAAATAGCACAGAACCTCAACAATGCTGAAAGTGCCCTGGGGAACCTTCTAGCACTTTCCTGCCATCCACAGACAGGGCAGTGACTCCTGGAGAGGGAATGTCCTGGAGCCCATCACAGGCCAGCACAGGATGCAGTTGGGGCTTCAACCTTTCTACTGAGGCAGAGCTGATTTTTATAAATCCATCCCTAAAATTCCCACTCACTTGTACTTTCCATCTCTGTTCAGTTCCAAGAATAACTCTCGCATAATTCCTAAGCACTAGGCAATTTCTTTTTGGCCTCATGACATCATTTGAAATAAATGATAGCATGAGGGGTGACCAGCTTGTCCAGGTTTACCCAAGACAAGTACCAAAAGTCCCACATCCCAGGAACTCCTGGGTTCCCAGCAAGCCAGAACACTTGGTTACTCTAGACCTGCATTATATACAAGAGCAAATTGAGACCCAGACAAGGGAGCGACAAGACAAAGCCCACCCAGTGAGAAGGGGGTGCTTTGGGGGCAAACCTGGGATTGAACCCTACATTTCTCTTGCCTCCTGGTGCTGCCCCAAAATGCAGCAAGAGAAATGACAGGGAAAGAGTCAGGGGAACAGTTCCTTGGCACTGCCTTGCTGTGGATCCTTGGGGCAGCCCTGCCAGCACTGATCTGTCTTCTCATCTCTGCAAAGGGGGAGACTGGTCCTGCTCCGAGATAAATAAGTTAAAGAATGATAAGCAAAATGATGACAATGACATGGCATTGGATCATCACTACAACTCCCTGAGCAGCAACGCTCTCATCCTCATCTTTTGAAAGCTGAGAAAACTTAAGGACGGACAGTCATTTGCCCAAGGCCACATTAAGAGGGAGTGGGAGAGTCAACCCCCAGGCACATGACTTTTCCATCAGGACTACCTTGATACAAACACAGGAACCGGCTTTACCGCTGCAAAACCCCCACCCAGCCACTCCCCAGCCTCAGTCCCTGGGGTGGTCCCAGAGGGCACATCAGTGACCCTGGAAAGAATTCAACCCCTGGGGGGTATTTTTAGCTGCAGAGGTATCCATTTCTGCAAAACATGGCTGCCTCACCAGACCTGGCCCCTGCACGATCCACCTGCTGCTCCAGAGGATTAACTCTCAGCTGGTTTCGTCTTAAATAGACACCCCAGAGAAGAGAAGAGAAGAGAAGAGAAGAGAACATTCTGTAGGACCTTGGTAAATGCTGAGATTTAAGACAACCTTGAGGGCAGGGAGAAGATGCATTTGGGCTTGTAACTCCAGGGTGAAACTGAGAATTTGATTCCAACCCTTGTTAGAAGTTGGGCAGAGAAAGGGGTTAGGATCACCATCAAAAGAAGGAAAGGGACACAGAGAAACAGTGGTTTGTTGATGACTACTTGGTTAGTTGGTGGGGGCAGTGAAGAGACGGGAGTGTGTTGATGAGTTACTCTAAAACAGTGTTTATTAGGGATGTTCCAGATTATAGAATATAAAATATGCAAAAGACAAAAAAATATAGCATATGCAAGATAATGGATAAATAACTTGTAATCTATTCTTATTGGAATGCTATACAGCAGTGGAAAATGAACATTACTCTTGAAAATATCATACTCAGTGAAAGAGTCAGATACAAAAGATATATAAGTTCCAGAACACCCTTATCACCCCAAAAGGAGACCCAGACCCCTCGAGCAGTCACACCCACCCTCCATCCCCAGGCCTCTGGCAACGGCTGATGTGCTTTCTGTCTCTATGGATTTGCCTGTTCTGGACACTTCATGTAAGTGGAATCATACATGATGTGAACTTTGTGTCTGGCTTCTTTCACACAGCACATTTTCAAGATTCATCCATGCCATAGCATCTATTAGGACTTCATTCCTTTTTAAGGCTGAATAGTATCCCATTGTGTATACAGACCACATTTTGTTTATTCTTCATCTGTTGGTGAACACTTGGGTCATTTCTCCCTTTTGGCCATTGTAACTAATGGTGCTGTGAACATGAATTTGAAGAGTCTTCTGGAACGTACTGGTGGATTCTTGTTGGTAGGAAAGCATGGATCACTGCTGCCCACCCAAAGCTGTGAGGCCTCCTGTTCTTAGATCTCCATTCATGGCCATCAGAGGAAGGGGTAGGCGGTCAGGGTCCCATGAGGGGGCTCAGGACAGACAGTGTGAGTCCCGTGCACAATAAGTCAGGAGTGCTCTGTGTCCTTGCTTCCTCAGGGACTTCCTGGGGGACTCGTATTTGCCCTACTTTTGATGACTAAGTATCTCATACACACAGAACAAATAGCATGGACACTTCCCTTCCCTCCACACAGGCTTAACAGATGTGAACACAAATTTGCTTCAGATTTTCTTTTTTTAAGGAAATAGAGTGATAGACACAGCCAATCCTGTCCCTTCTCTTCCCTCCCTCTCTAAACGTGATTATTCCCCTAAAATCAGCCTGTGTTATTTCCACATCTGTATGGATACCTTCTTTACTGTATATGGACTATCTAAGCTACATGTATCTAATAATTACATGGAGAATTTTGTGTTGTTTTAAGTACATACATAAAATAGGTAGAAACATGTCATTTGGCAACCTAACCTTTTCGCTCAGTACTATCCTAATGGGATTTACCCATATTAAGACCACTAGAACAGTGGTTCTCAGCCAGAAGGGGTCTTGCCCCCAGGGGAGGTTTGGCAATACCTGGAGACACGTTCAGTTGTCACAACCAGGGTGTGGGCATGCTGTAGGTGGAGGCCAGGGGTGCTCTTCGACATCCTGTGGTGTACAGGACGACCCTGCTGCCGCGGAGAACGTTCCAGCAGCGCCCGACATCTGCAGTGCCACAGATGAAGAGCCCAGATCTAGATCTAGTTTACTTCTAACTGGCAGTTCCCTGGCATTCCATTATGTGTGATACTCCACCTCCTTACTGAGAGACAGTACTCTTAATTTTTCTGCTGTCATAACAGTGTGGCCATGAAATCCTTCTTCCCATGTCTCTTTGCCCACATGTGCTAATTTTTGGGGGGCCAGTAGCAGGGAGTGGAATTGCTGGAGCACCGCATAGCTTCAGATTCCCTCAGTAGTGCCAAATTGCCCCCAAGGTGGTTATACCTGTTGATCCCTGCATTGTAGGTATAGGAGGGAAACCTGGGCTTTATCTTTTCTGGAAGAGGGGTGGATATTCCCCTCCCCCAGTCTCTGTGAGGTTGACCAGCTGAGAAGAAGACAGCTCCTTCCACAGAGTAGAGTGGGCTTCTTGTCTCCCAGAATGAATGGCCCTACAATGACTCTATTCCAAATAAGGTCCTGTTCAGAGGTTCCAGTGGACATGAATTCTGGGCAGGGGGACACAAATCCCCACTATAACTCACAACAGGTAGGGATATTAGTCCATATATTAAGTATGGTTGAAATCTCTAGGGTATAGTTGCCTGGGAGGAAATAAGTGGAGCTGGGGAGGTTGAGGTTGTTACAATGTAGCCAAAGGTGCTGGACACAACCTCAATGCCTTGGAGGTGTTCAGGCCACTTCTGCTAGAACATAAGCTGCAGAAGGACAGTTTGGGCTGTTCCTTAGCTCACAGCTATGTACTGTGTGTCAGGCACAGCACTATGCGCTGTGGATTCTGCAGCAGGTAAAACTGACAAGGTCTCTGTACTCACCAGGTGATAAGAGCAAATGGACTTGCTGAGTCTATCAGTAGTATATATAGGCATTTCTGTCGGTAGCTTCACACATAGTACATGGCATGGAGAGTCCAAGCATTCAGATTTGACAATGTAGGAGCATCTAATCTCTAGAATCAAAGTGACACTTTCCAAAAGTAATCCCCAAACCTGAACCAATTATTTCTTTTAGTGAGACGTTTGATTAATAGGAGATCACAGGTTGTCACCTTGTCACCTCATGTCCACATTGACTGGAGATGTCTTTGGATTTAAGTACATTGTTTAAGGGGAGTCACTGGTACCAATTTTGGCCATGAGAGATAAGGAGTTGTGCCTTATGACTTAATCCTAAAGTCATTTCCTGGATAATGAAACTTGTTGAGGGAATAAATCAAGATGATGAAGTATGTTGTCACACCAGGAGACACCCAGGTTCCAACTCAGGGGTGCTGTTGTAGGAGATTATGATCATGTTAGTGCAAAGATAGAATCTATTTGTAAAGATACTAAAGATTTTAAGTGGGTCATACAAAGTATAAGGATTTGACTAATGGATGTGTACCCCTAGTGTTTTTTGCAAATTTATTTTTTAAGAACTAGACTCCCCACCCCCCACTATTTTAATGTGGGCTTTTAACATATTTTTTTAATCTTGAGAGAGTTTAAGACTCCTAAGAAGCTACAAAAATGGTACAAAGAGTTCCCAAGTCCCTTTCACCCAGCTTCCCCCCGTGACATCTTCCTGTGATGGTAACTCATTATTAAAACCAGGTAATTGACATTGGTACAATCCCACTGACACCAACTACAG
Organism: Phataginus tricuspis; assembly: GCA_029783875.1. Classification (NCBI taxonomy): domain Eukaryota; kingdom Metazoa; phylum Chordata; class Mammalia; order Pholidota; family Manidae; genus Phataginus; species Phataginus tricuspis. The sequence continues at coordinate 11,446,648 of JAQQAC010023519.1, read as the reverse complement.
ACTTTGTTCAGCAGTTTTTACATGTACTTTTTTAAATGTATTCTATTACATTTTATCATGTGTGTAGATTCAAGTAACCATTCCCACAGTCAGGATACAGAATGGTTCCTGCACCCCAAAACTCCTTGGTGATTCCCCCCTGTAGTCACACCCTCCTCTGAACCCTAACCCCTGATGACCTCTGATCTGCTCTCTGTCACTCATCACAAAGATTTTGTCACTTGGAGAATGTGATAGAAATGGAACCACACAGCATGTAACCTTCTAAGACTGGCTGCTTTCACTCAGCATAACCGCTCAGGTGGAGAGCCAGCTGGGCTGTTGCGCACACCTCTAGTTCATCCCCTTTTTGTTGCTGAGTAGTGTTCCATGGCATGGACATACCACAGTTTCTTTAGCCCTTCACCCATTGAAGCCATCTGAGTTGTTTACAAATACCACTGCCATGTACATTTACATGCATGTCTGTGTTAACCAGCCTTCCTTTTTCAAATAAAATCTTGCCCCAAACTCTGAGATGAAGCAGTAATAGGCATACTCTGGTTGAAATGAGGCAAGGGACCCAGGACATAACACACTTTGTCTCCTTCACCCTTGCAAATCCTCCATGTTCCCAGGAACACAGTTTGAAAAATGATTGCTCTTGAGAACCCATCCTCCTCGCCATGGGTAGGAGATGTTGGGTTATCAGGACTGCAGGATTTCAGGACACCAGCCATTTCACTCCTCTATCTTTGTATAGTGCTTAACATCGCTGCACCTGAGAATCACTTAGGAGTATTAAAAACTCTGCAAGCCCAGTCAGGACCCAGACCCACCCACCCACTGAGACGCCCTGGGGTGGGATGCAAGTGTCAGGTGTTTGTACAGTCTCCAGGTCATGCCAGTGTACAGCCAAGTCGGAGACCGATTCACTGAGCCATCTTCCTGAGGGACGGGCTTGCCATTTCTGTTCACTAAGCAACACCATTCTTTGTATTTTGTTGCCTTGGGCTTTTAAGAAGATGCAATTTAGAATCGTTTATGAGTATGTATTCTCAGTTGCAGAAACTGAAGTAAATTCCATTGTTGCCTTATCATTTTATTTTTTAACAGCTTTATTGAGATATAATTCGTATACTACCCATTTCACCCATTTAAAACTTCCCATTCACTGGTTTTTAGTATATTCACAAAATTTTGCAACCTGCATCCTTTAGTTGCCACCCTCTCATCTCCCCCACTCCCTCCAGCCCTAAGCACCCCTTAATCTACTTCCTGTTATTCAACATTAAAAACTGAGTGAGATACCAAGACCTATAATAGGGTGGAGTTCAAGGGACAGCGAGAATGGTAGACTCAGCAGAGCAAAGAAGTCTTCCTGGAGGAGGTGGCTTTGTGTTTGGCCCTTTCTGCTTTTGTGTCTTTGTTTGTTCCATGCCTCTATCTTGTAATGGGCTCTCTCCCCTCTCAGTTTCATAATTCTACCTTCAAGGATTCCCTTACCTGGCTTTGCTCATTACTTCCTGTACCCCTCCACACCCATGGGCATGCCCTGCACTTCCCCCATCAGTACTACACCCGGTGGCTTCCCTCTGCCTCGGTGGCACTCCTCCAGCAAGACAGGGCTCAGGAACTCTTTGGCTTCACCTTTCAAGTCCCTCCTGCTATGCCTTCCCATCTGGGGCCCAGGAAAGCTCTTCCCCAGCAAATAACATTCTCCACACGAGGGAGGGAGCACAGCTCAACAAAAATACAACCCAACTTTTAAAAAATGGGCAAAGGACTTGAATAGACATTTCTCCAAAGAAGATACAGGAGTGGCCCATAAGCCCGTGGGAGGATGCTCAGCGTCAGAGATCACGACGGAAATGCCAATCAAAACCACCGTGAGGTGCACCCCCCCACCCCCAGGATGGCTGTTCACTAAAAGAGCAGAAAACAACGAGTGTTGGTGAGGATGTGGAGAAGTTGGAACCCTTGTGTGCTGTTGGTGGGAATGTAAAATGGGGCAGCCAAGGTGGAAAACACTAATTTTAATTAAAAATTAAAGAGTCGCCATTTGATCCAGCAATTCCACTTCTGGGTATATACCCAAAAGAATTGAAAGCAGGACCTCAAATATTTGTATAATCATGTTCTCGGCAGCATCATTCACAAAACTCTAAAGGTGGAGACAGCCCAATGTCCACTGTTGGGTGAATGGATAAACAAAGGAACATCACTCGTCCCTGACAAGGAAGGCACTCCTGAGCCACGCCACGACCTGGAGGAACCTCGATGACATCATGCCAAGTGAAATGCCCGTCACAAAACAAATACTGCGTGGTTCCAGCTACCTGAGGCCCCTAGAGGAGTGAGTCGTAGAGGCAGGAAGTAGGTTGTAGGGGCCAGGGGCTGGGGGCAGGGAGGGGCAGTTAGCGTTGATGGGACAGCTGCCTTTGGGGGAGATGGAAAAGCTCTGGAGATGGATGGTGGGGTGCTGCCCAGCCATGTGAATGTACTTACTGCCCCTAACCTGGACACTAAAAATGGTTGAAGTGGCACACTTTATGTATATGTTTCCACAATTTAAAAAATTTAAAAAGAAGTACCACGTAATCACACTTACACGTGGATTCTAAAAATCAAACCGAACGCAACAGAAGTAGATTCATAAACACGGAGAACAGACCCGGTGGCTGCCATAGGGGAGGCCCGGGGAGGTGGGGGAGTGCGTGAAGGGGGTGAAGAGGTACACGCTTCCAGTTATAAAATAATAAGTCATGGGGATGAAAGTAGAGCCTAGGGAATATTGTCAGTCATATAATAACTTTGTACGATGACAGAGGGTAGCTACACTTAACCGTGGTGAGCATTTCATAGTGTATGTCGTCGAATCACCGTGTTGTACACCCGAAGCCAATATGATATTGTATATCAACCATACTTCAATTAAAAAAGAAACGGGAGAGAGACCAAGAGCACCGGCGGCCCTGGCAGCAGTGGTGCGTCTACCCAGGCGTCCGCCCCCCGCCCACCATGGGGAGACGAAGAGCGATCTATCGCCTGACTGCAGTTCTCCGTGAGGCTTTCAGTGTTTCCCAAACAAACCCCCTGTCTGAGACCCGGGAGTGACTGCTAAATGGGAGCTGCCCTTACGGTCACCGCCACCTCTGTGAGCTCTGAGGACAGAGCTCCAACCCAGCTCTGACTTCTCTGTGTGACCTCGGGCACGTGTGCAGCCTCTCTGAGCCTTGGTTCTTCCTCTGAAACGGGCGAGCTGCAAGGCACTGGGCAGACGTCTGCTGAGGCAGCTGAATAAGGATGGGCTGACCTGAGGGCATGGGGGCGAAGCATGCCCTTGGTGACGGTGAGGGACACCCCGTGCCCCCGCAGGATCAGTCGAGCTGTCACGGCGCCACCCCATGGCGTCCTGGCTGTGCGCCATGCTGCACTGCTTCGGGAGTTATATCCTGGCTGATCTGCTTCTCGGGGAGCCCCTGATCGACTACTTCAGCAACAATTCCAGCATCCTGCTGGCCTCCGCCGTCTGGTAAGCACTGCCAGGCTGGTGCGACATGGGAGAGGAGAGCCCTGGGTGGGCACAGGGGTGACCCAGCCAACTGGGAGGTGGGAGGCACCAGGTTGGATAAACTAGGAGGACCCACCGGCACACCCTGCATGGGGGCCCTAACACACCACTCTCCACAGCCCAGCTGTGTCCTGAGCCCAGCAAGCAGGGGTGGGGGGTTGGGACACAACCTCGCCTCCTGAGGGCCCCCACAGCCTGTGTCCCCTGACGCCAGGCATTCTTTCCCCAAAGGTACTTGATTTTCTTCTGCCCCTCGGACCTCTTTTACAAATGTGTCTGCTTCCTGCCTGTAAAGCTCATGTTCGTGGCCATGAAGGAGGTGGTGAGAGTCCGCAAGATCGCAGTGGGCATCCATCATGCGCACCACCACTACCACCATGGGTGGTTCGTCATGATCGCCACCGGCTGGGTCAAAGGTAAACAGGGCCAGGACGACTGCAGCGGGGAAATCAGCCCAGTTGCAAAGCCCTCCTCAGTGGTATATATCTGGTACCATGCTAAAGGGTGTCAGGCCTCCCCCGGAAGCCCAACCTCCCCATTAGCCCACACTTGGAGGGTAAATGGAAAGATTCTTCCAGAAATTTAGCTGTCAAAGGTAAACAGAACACCACCACAATGACAGCTGATGTCTGTATAGCAGGTTTCTTAACTCGGCACTGCTGACATCTGGGGCTGTGTCCTTCTCTGCAGGGGCCATCCTGTGCCCTGTGGGATGTCGCATGGCATACTTGGCCTCCATCCACTACATGCCTATAGCACCTGCCAGTGTAACAACAAAAAATGTTCCTAGACACTGCCAAATGCCTCCTGGAGAGGAATTCACACCCTTGTAACTCCAGGGGCTAAGCTTTGTGGACCATGGCGCTTTTGTCGGCCCACTAAATCCTTTTATGATTTTAGGTGCATAAAATAAAATATGCAGAACAATAAAGGAGGCCCATTATTTAAAAATAGTTATACATTTGTAAAATATGACAAAGTGATTCTATGCACCTTCATTAATGCATTAAATAGCAGGCCTTCCACTGGCTTCTCGTTACTTTCAAACTTTTGAACTGACGGTGAACACAAACGATATGTTGAAACCATCTGCAGCAAGGAGAGTGTGAAAAGAAGAAACAAAATCAATGAATGCTGTTGGTGATAGAGTCACAGCCTTGCAAATCCCTCTGAGGTCATTGCCTCCCACAATGATGGAAGGGGAGACTGGGTTTCAGTGAGGACTGTGAAAATGAAGATGTAGTTCTGTTTCCTGTCTGGGCCCATGGGCTCCAGGTTAAGACCCCTGACTCAGGGCAGGTTTTGAGTTGAGGCCTTTGTGCATCTTACCCCATTTGATCCTTCAGACTTTCCTTGTGTCAACAGCAATGTAACGTCATCCCCTTTTATGGAGGAGGGAAATGACGTGACTTGCCGAAAATCATGCAGCGAATGGGGTGCAGCTGCATTTCAGTCTAGGTCATCTGAATCCAATGTCCAAGCCTTCCTTTTCCCCCTCATCCATTAATGCTAAGAGGCAGACCAAGATACACTTTAAAACAAAAAGCATTACTAAAAATAAAGAGGGACACTTTATAATGATGGGTCAATCCACTAGGAAGATGTAACAGTTATACACATATATACACCTAAAAACAGTAACAAAATGCAGAAAGCAGAAACTCTGAGACGTTGAAAGAGAAACAGACAATTCAACAATAGTAGTTGTAGAGGTGGGGCAAGGAGTAACAGGAAGGCAGGGAAAGAAGGGTCAAGCAGGGGCTGAGCCACCATGGCCCTTATCCCTGCTTCCTGCCTGCAAGATGCCAGGGCCTGGAATCGCCTTCCACTGTGCCCTGGTGTCCTCAACACCACTGGCATCTGGGGCTGGGTCGTGCCGTGTGGTGGAGGCCATCCTGTGCATGGTAGGGTTCCCATGCAGCTCCCTGGCTGCTCAGTCAACCCACCTGATAGCTGACAGCAACAGTAGCCACCTCCCCAGGTTGCAATGACTAAGACTGTCTCCAGATACTGCCAAATGCCTCCTTGGGAGCAAAACCACCCCAGATGTGAACACCTGGGCCAGAGCTATGTATAAGACACCCCGCTTAGCACAGCCATGCCTGCAGGGGGTGTCCCAGACTTTTTGGCCAAGACATTTGGGCTAAATGGGAAGATTATTCTAGAAATGTAATCACTATGTCTCCATCTGGGTTTCCTTATTCTTTCTTTAGGAAGCCTGTACTAGAGAGCAAATTCTCCAGGGCTTTAGGATGCCTCCCAGAAGGAAAGTGGCTTGAGAAATGTTGAAAGCTCAGAGCCCCAAAGAGAGAGAGACTGGGGGTGGAGAGGCCTCTGGAAGCCTCAAGCACAGCTCGGTCCCAGGTTGGAGGCCTCAGGGCAGACAGCCCAGATTAGCATGAAACATACCTTGCAGGTGGGATTATGACCTCTATTCCTCACGCTGGTTTTGCTCTAAATGTGCCATGTGACCCTCAGCAAGATGCCCTCTCAGAGCCCCAGTTTCCCCAACTGCACCTGGTGATCATGCACCACAGGCTCAGTGTTCCTCTGAAGACTCCCGGAGCAGAGAAGCTGCTTCTCTGGGAATTGAGCCAAGAAGAATTGCTGGGGAGCTGGGGGTGGTGGGTTTGTTCAGAAGTACCCACCCTGTCCCGTAGGCTCAGGTGTTGCCCTCATGTCCAACTTTGAACAGCTGCTCCGAGGGGTCTGGAAGCCGGAAACCAACGAGATCCTGCACATGTCCTTGTAAGTATCCTGTTCCTCCCCCTCCATCCCTCCTGTATGTACAGGTGCCTCCAGGCCTGACCCTGGGTTGGATACCCCTGACTGGCTTCCAGGACTTCAAGAGGCCATGACTGGGGAACTCTCAAAGGGGCACCATGGCTCTGCCTAGGGGGCAGGGGCAGGCAGAGCTACAGGGAGATGAGACATTTGATTTGGGTTTTGAAGAGTGAGTAGGAGTTTTCTGGTAAAGAAGGAGCCTGCAGGCAGAGACTAGCACCTCTGCCAACTGTCAAATCAGAGAAGAGCAATGATTCTACCCAGTCCTAGAGGATTGGGGTACAGAGGGTAGGTGGGGAGTGAGGAGTACAGAGTGCGGGGTGCCGAGCATTGACAGAGAGCATGGGGGCATGGAGTGGGGCTGGGGAGTGTGGCTGGTGCTAAGTGGGGAACAGTGGGCAGGGCCAGATAGTAGCATCCAGGACCCCAGGACTCTACACTGAATGTAGTGTAATACATTTTGAAAAGATCTAACAATTCCAGGCTGGTTAAATTTTCTCTCAATCTACAATAAAGCTGTGGCCATTAAAATATGACAAAATTAAAAGGCTCACCCATGTGCCAGTGCAAATTACCTCCCATGTCACATTTTGGAAAATAGCATTCTTTCATTTCATCCTCATGCTAAATCTTCCCACCCTCAGTTTACCAACAAGGAAACAGGGAGCTGGGCAGTTCCGTTGCCTGCTGCTAAGTGGGCCAATGGCTTCCCCTCTCAGGTTCCATTTCCACCTCATCAGCCAAGAGTGAGGACTTCATGAACTCACACATACAAATGTGCTAGCCATGGTACCTGGTGAGCACATTGGAAGCATCAGGTAGACTTATCGTCACGGAGGATGGGCGATGGACCACAGACATTAGGAACAGAAATCCCAGTCCTCTGCAACAAGTTAAAATACTGCAAATCTATTCTGCAAGAAAGAAAAGTTAAGAAAATTCATGTGTTGTAATCCCCCCTTCTTGGGGGAGTGTGCTGTTCAGCGGCCCCCAGCCAGGTTCGATGATTTGCCAGAAGGCTTCACAGAACTTGGCAAAGGCATTATACTCATGGTTAGGGTTTATTGCAGCGAAAGGATACAGATTTACATTGGCATAGGTAAAGGTGCATGGGGGAGCACCCAGAAGAGATCAGACGCGAGCTTCCCTTGCCTCCTCTTACGGAGCGGTGTGCACAGCCTCTGCTTCTCCCAGCATCCGGTACTGTAGCATGCACTGAATACTGCCAGCAGGGATGCTCCCCCAAGCCCTGGTGTCCGGAGTGTTTAGTAGGTCTTGGTCACACAGACAGCTGACTGCCTTCATGGCCGACCTCAGTCTCCAGCCCCTCCAGAGGTTGAACTGATACTAGGTGGCCCAAGACTCCCACCCTGAATTGCATCTGGAGGGACCCTAAATCCCCTCTCGGGCAGGACATTCCCAGAGCTTAGCAGTCACCTCCCAGGAGCCAGGGGCAAAGGCCAGATCTCCCTGTGGGCCAACTTAACCCTTTACTGCCCAGGGAGATGTGATATCCGCCCCAGAGGAGCGAGGATGGGAGCTGGGCCAGCCATGGGTGGGCGGAGAAGGGGGCTCTGGGCCAGAGGCACAACGGCTTGAGCTGTGCAGTGCCTCCAGGTAACCGAGGCTGCCCCCTCTAGCCCCACAAAGGCCAGCCTGTACGGAGCCATACTCTTCACCCTACAGCAGACCCGCTGGCTCCCGGTGTCCAAAGCCAACCTCATCTTCATCTTTACCATGTTCATGGTGTCCTGTAAGGTAGGCCTTCCTGCCCTGACCCACATTGGGAGCGTGGACTGGTAGCTTTGTGTGGTGGGGGCACTGGGGGCAGACTGCCAGTAGGTCTGTGCACAGCAGGAGGGTCTGAGAAGAGTGGTGTCCAGCAGGTGGGGATGGGGCGAAGGGGACAAGGCCTTCTGGACATGGTCACAGGGGGGCTGGATTCTGTGGAGTCTGGGGAGCTGGGGCCTTGAGCCTTGAGCATGGAGAGCAGAGGGATGATTCCGGGAATGGATGCTGAGGACGCAGGGAACTCAGGCCGGACCAGGAATGGGGCTGGTGTGACCTCAGGTTTTGAGTGGGAGCCATGCCATGCAGGAGGGATCGCACTGTCCTTCCTCCCTGCAGAGCAGGGAGGTCCCTTGCTGGCTCCCTTGGAGGGAACCATGGGCCATGGAAGAGGGAAAGGCAGCGAGTGGCCCCAGACTAATCACAGCTCCTCTTGGAACCCGGGGGTGGGAGGCATTCCCAGGGGTGCCCAGCATGGTCTGGGTCTCGGCACCAGGAGATCCAGGACAGTCGGGCACTCTCCTGGGGGTGCGTGCAACCAGAGGGCTGTGCCCAAGCTACCTCTAGCCTTGACCTGGTCGGTCTCTCCTTCCCCTCCCTCCCCACCCATCCACCCACTTGCTCTCTGCCTTGGTCTCCCTTGGCTCTCTGTCTCCCTGTCCCTCTGCCTGTCTCCTACCTCAGGTGTTCCTGACGGCCACTCACTCGCACAGCTCCCCTCTGGATGTTCTGGAAGGCTACCTCCACCCTGTGCTGTTTGGGCCAGCCTGGGGAGGCGACCAGCACCACGACAACCACGGCAGGCCCCACGGAGGTGGTGGGCCCGGCTCCCCGCACTCAGCCCTGTCCACCAAGCCCAAGGAGGAGCTGAGTGAGGGCTCCAGGAAGAAGAAGACCAAGAAGGCAGATTAGCAGGGTGGCCCAGGGGCCCACAGGGCACTGGGGAGAAGACCTGGACCCTCAGAGCTAGGGTGGGTGGGCATCTTGGGCTCAGCTCTCCCTGCTTTGGGCCTCGACTTCCCCATCTGCAAGCTGGGGCCATCAGCCAGGGCTGATGCAGGGGACTAAATGGGATATGGGGGTGAAGGACATTTGTAGGAATTGGGGGCCTCTCTGTCTTCGCAGTCTCCATAGAGTCTCAGCTTTGGGGGGTGGGGAAGGCACAGAGTCCCAGCAGCAGCTCCAGCCAGAAACCCTGGTAGTTATATTCTTGGTTCTGTTGCTTCCTGTCTAAAATTATGTACTTGACCCCAGAAGAATTTCAAGCCATGTTGAGACATCACTGGGCAGACGTTTCCCAAGTATCTGCCGTGAGGCAGCTGCTGTGACTTCGTCTTTTTCGGCCAGCTCCTCCTGAGCATCCCTGGACCTTGCGTACCCCCGTGTGTGGCGCAGACCCCTGGTCCTCCTTTGTGCAAAAGAACTGACATGAGGCTAGACTCCAGCCAGCTGCACAAACTCAGCAAGCACCATGCATCCAGCAGAGAGGTCAAAGTGAAGGCACAAAACAGGCCTGAGAGTAAGTTCTGGTTTTGCTCCTAACTTGCCATGTGACCCTAGGCAAACCCCACCTTATTAAATGGAAATGTTGGAATAGGTCAAAAGTAGGTAAATTTTATGGCCCATAGGCCGAATCTGGCCCACTCTCTGTGTGTGTTTGTAAAGTTTTATAGGCACACAGCCACATTCATTTGTTTCCATATTATCTATGGAGTCTCTCAAGCTACAACAGACTTAAGGCATCACAACAGAGGCTGTCTGGCCTACAGAGCTGAGAGTATTGACTACCTAGCCGTCCACAACAAAGGTTTGCCCATCCCTGGACTGGATGATTTTTAAGACCCCTCTCTGTGGGTGAAATTGCAATATTTCCAGAACCTCTAGCCTGGCCTTAGTGCCTCTATATCAATAGATGTTTACAAGGAGTGGTGAGAAGGAGAGGTGATTACAAGGGTGGGGAGTGAGGGTGTATCTGCGCTGGAGAGGTTTGGTCAGGCCTCCTTTTTACAGTTGGGTCGCAAGAAACACGGGCGAGCAGAAGTGGACGACTGCTTGTAGGCAATAAACGGGTTTCTCCCGGTTTATTTCTCCCTTTGACTGATTTCAGCTTCAAAGGTAATTTGCCCCAGGCTGGGAACTTATTTCTTCCCCAGAGTTACACTCTCTAACTCTAAATATCTGATAATTTGTTCAAGAAATAAACAGTAAAATTAATTAGGCAAAGCCAGGAGAGCTGTATCAAACTCTGTGCCATACCACAAATGGTATCTCACCATCAGAGTGTCCATGTTTCCTCAGTAAAAACAGACCATAATCAGGCATCTGAGCCAGTTTGGGCTGCTATGACAACTTACCATGGATGGCATAAACAAAAGACATTTCTGATAATTCTGGAGGGTGGGAAGTTCAAGTTAAAAGTGTCAGCAGATGCAGTGTCTGGTGGGGGCTCTCTTTCCTGTTTGCAGATGGCCATCTTCTCTTTGAAGAGCAGAGACAAAGATCCTGCACCTTTTTGTAAGGGCATTAACCCATCGTGGACCCCTCCCTCCATGACCTTCTCTAATCATCTCCCAAAGGCCCCACCTCTAAATACCATCACGTTGGGAGTTGGGATTTCAACCTATGAATTTTGGTGTGGGGATAACATCAGAGTAGACATGAACCCATTCAACAAACACTTGCTGATGCTGTGTGTGCGTTCCCTGCAACCCCCTGGGGCACAGAGATGCAAAGGCCCATCCCTTGTCTTAAGGACCCCCCAGAGAGGGAAGGAAGTATCATGGGGATGCCCAGGGATCATGGAGGGTCAAGAAGGGCTTCCCAAAGAAAAGAGATTTCTGTGGGGCCTTGAAACACATAGGGAGGGTTAGAAGATACAGGGGAGAGAGTTCCAGACAGAGACCACAGCATGGATATAGACTGGAAGGCAGGAATGTTTAGAAAACACATATCCAAGGAATTTCTTGCTGGGCTGGTTGAGAAGACATATGTCTGCACCTCCCTCCGCACCCCTCATAGAGTCCCTCCTGGCCGGCCCCTTCCTCCTTGTGATTGTCTAGAGTCTCGCCTTTATCATCACATTAGAGCCCTCTAGGATGTGCCTTCTCAGCTGAAAATGGTAGAAAATGGTCATTAAAGGCTCTTTGTGGAAACAAGGCAGAGATACTCAGACCCAGCAGGTGCAGGGCATCCTAGGGGGGCCTAGATGAGGAGCTGAAGGTTTCAGGTCTGGCACTCTTCCCTTTGTATCAGTTAGCTCTTGCTGCATCACAAGACACCCCAAATTGTAGCGGTGTAAAACCACATACATTTATTATCTCACATGGTTTCTGAACGCCAGGAATCCAAGAGTGGCTGAGCTGGGTGGTTCTGGCTCAGAGTCTGTCTCATGAGGTCACAGTCAAGATGTCAATCTGAGGAAGCCTAAGCCTGTAGAACCGACTTCCCAGATCACCCCCATAGCTGTTCCAGGCCTCAGCTCTTCCCTGGCTGGTGGTTGAAGGCTGCAGTCCTCACTACATGAACTTCTCCATGGGCTGCTCACAACATGGTGTTGCAGGAACTGCGGGAACTACGAACACGGAGTAAGGACACAGATGTTTGGCGAGAAGCCCTAATGGTGAGAAGCAATTTATTAGTGCCGGGACTGGCTCAGCGGATTCACATCCAAAGGCCGAGCATGAGGGCAGCGGGGTCAGAGCCTTTCATAAATTCACTACAAGGGTCAAGGAGAGTCAGCCCCCAGGAATGTTGCAGTGGGAGCTGTTAGTGTACTATAGTTTCAGCCAGAGTGGTTATGTTTTAACCTATCTCAATAAAGGGTACCAGGATACTCTTGTAAACTAAGGAGCCTACAGGACTGTGATCAACAGAGCTGCTCCATATCATGGGTCCCGGTGGGGGGTACATTGTCACGTTGCTGTAAACTCAAGCACCCTGGTATTCCTCTGAGTTCTTAAAGCCTTAAAGAAACATTGTCCCTTTTCTTGGCTTGGCTTCCTACCACAATGGCAGCTGCTTCCCTCAGACTGAGCAACCCGAGAGGGAGAAAGAATAAGCCTTTGAGAGAGTGCCCAAGGTGGATATCACAGTCCTTTATAACCTAATCTCAAAAGTGACTTCTTGCCACTTTTTGGTTGTGTTCTGCTGGGCATGTAGACCAGTCCAGCAGAGCAGGGCGGGAAAGAGCTAACAGAAAAGCGTGCCTCCTAGGAGTTGGATATCACCAGGGGTCATCTAGGAGGCTGCCTACCACACCCATGGCCCCCTGTGACTGTGGGCATCACCTAGATGCTCCAAGCCTCAGTCTCCCCATCTGCATACTCATCTGAGCCACGATCCATTGCTTCTTACTTAACAGACCTGCTGACAAATAACTGGGTGGCAGTCTCCTTTCTAGTCCATCAGTCTATTCCTCCGACTTTGACTACAGACCCCTCCAGAGTGCTCCAGAATGTTCTGATGAACAAACATTAGAAACATTACAAATGTCCATGGATAGGATGAACAAATTGCTTTTCATATGACGGCAGTGAAAACGAGCAAACCACAGCATGGACAAATGTCAAAAACGTGAGTGTAAGAAGCAAGTCGTGTGAAAATACCTAAGGCGTGGTTCCCCTTTATAGATGAGCCGACAACATACAAACCTAACCATATATTGTTTCAGGATATATATTTATATAGTAAAACCATTCCACAAGCTGAGATAATTGTGGACAAGCATGGCCACGGCTGCCTTTTGTGAGGAGAGGGAGGGAGCAAAGTGGGTGGGATGCAGGGAGCTTTCAAATATCGGAAATATTCTATTTCTTAAGCTAGATCAGGGTCCCCTGATGTGCGACACTCCAGCTAAGAACAGATTTTACACTTTTTTAAATGGTTGTGAAAAAAAAGAGGAAGACCCTTTCATGACATGTGAAAATTAGCTGAAATTCAAATTTCAGTGTGCGGAAATAAAGTCTTATTGGCACACGTTCTTGCCCATTTGTTTATGTATTGTCTGTGGCTGCTCTCGAGCTGTATCAACAACCTGAGACCATCAGATCTACAGCGCTGAAAATATTTTCTATCTGGCCCTTTAATGAAAAAGTCTGATGGAGTTGGAACCATGGGTATCCATTTGGTTATTTCTCACAGTTTATATCTAAATTTGTTACATTCTTGTATCTAATATCGAACCTCATGAAACAACTTGCAGTTTCTAGAATACCCCCGGTTCTCTCTCATCCCCGGGTATTTCTGTTGCACATACCATCCTCTCTCGGGGAGGGAACTTTCTCACCTCCCCAACTTCTGTGGGCTCCCGGCGCCCCTCCGCTGGGCGCCGCATCACTCGGTCTGCGCCTCTGTTGCCACGTCGGCTTCTCCTCTCTGTCCACATCTTCTTTTCTTCTGTTTCTCATGAGGATGTGGCTTGTCAGCACCCGGGAGGCGTGATGACCTTCCCATTTTGCAGACGAAGGAACTAGCATTCAGAGAGATGGAGCCACTTGCCTGAGGGGAACAGGGAGGAACTCAAACCCTGGAATGTTGGAGATAGAGCAGGGACAATGGTGAGTTGCTTTTATTAGGATATTCAAGGGTGGTCTGGGACCCACAGAAGCTTGTGCGAAAGTGAGGCAGACTGTTGATTTCTACTGGACAATCATTTCAGACCCTGCTGGGCTGGACCCATCGGGTGAGAAATCAGAGACTTCTAGGCTGGGCACAGACCAGCCCAGGACGCAGGCAGCCGAATGCAGCATGGCGAGTGCCAGGAAGGGTTGGTATAAGATTTAAATTAAATAAAGCCTGTAAGGCAATTAATTTAAAATACAGACAATAATAAACCTGGGTTCAAAGAATACTCCTGAAGTCCCTAGCCGTGTGGCCAGGGCCTCAGCTTCCCCGCCTGTAAATGGGGAATGGTGAGGGTGGTGCACCCAGAGGGAGGCATAAGTGGGGTGCAGGCTGGGAAGAGGCATGCAGCTCAGTGCAGCACTTGGGGTGGGGGTGGCGGGGAGGGGACAAAAAAAGTAATGCTCAAGATAAACATCTTTTTCCTACTTAAATCCATTTTTAAGTTGAATTTTAGAATTCCTATGACATGAAATGAGTCATTTATAGCGTATAATTCAGCAGAATTTAGCACATTCACAATGTTGTGCAAACATCACCTCCGTCTAGTTCCAGAATCTTCCATCATACCAAAAAGAAACCCCATCCGCATGAGCAGTCACTTCCCCCCAACTTCCCCAGCCCCTGACAACCGCTGATCTGCTTTCCGTCTCCATGGATGTGCCTGTGCTGGATGTTTCACACACATGGGATCACACAACATGTGTCCTTTTGCACCTGACTTCTCTCACTCAGCGTGATGGTTTCAAGCCCTTTTGGCCTCACAAAAGCCATTTAAGTTTATTGCAAGAGAGGAACAGAAGCAAGCAATCCAGGAAAAGCAGCTGAGAGACTTTTTTAAGTCTAAAAAGAAAAATCGACTTAAAGCCAGACCCATATTAGTTCCCAGGGGCTGCTATAACAAAGTACAGCAGCGAGTGGCTTGAACAGCTCACATTTACGGTCCCACGGCTTTGGGGGCTAAGTCCAGATGGAGGTGCCAGCAGGACTGCCGCCTCCCGAGGCTGAGAGGCACTCTGTTCCTGATCTCTCTCCCAGCTTCTCCGGGGGCTTGCCAGCAATCTTGGATTGATATTCCCTGGCTTGTAGAAGCAACACTTTGATCTTCATCCACACCTGCTATTCTCCTTGGGGGCAAATTTCCATTTTTATAAGGACACCAGTCATACTGGATGAGAAACCCACCTATTTACTCCAGTAGGACTACACTTTAGCTAATTCCATCTGCAACAACCGTACTTCCGTGGAGATCATGTTCTGTATCGTCGCGATCGCCGTTGGGAGAGGCTCTTTCCGCAGGTCTCTCCGTGCATCGGTCCGCCGTCGAGCAGCGGGCTCCGCGGAGACCAGATGGTGGTGGACCCGCGCCGTGCTCCACTGCGCCTTCCTCCCGGCGAGAATGCGATGGCGGCACCGACCTCGGCCCCCAGCCTCGTATCGCCTCCTCGCTCCCGCTGGGGTCCCGGCGCCGCGCCCGCCCCTTCTCGGCTCTCCCGCGGCGGGCGGGGGGCGGCGATCGACCCGGACTTGGAGCCGCTGCCCCGGCTGGACTTGAGCCAGTCCGGCTCTGCCACCTCCAGCCTGGCGCAGTCGGACGGCGCGAATCGGACCCCGACGCCGCCGCGGGCCTGCCTTTGACCTCGGTGGCCGCTGAGGGGCAGCCGCGCAAGAGCAGCTCGTCCCGCCGCAGCGCGTGGGGCAACCGGTCCCCCGCCGCCCGCATCGCCAAGGCCACGGAGCTCGGGAGCTCGGCCGAGAAGCGGCTTACGCTGCCGCAGATCTGCGGTGGAGCGTCAGGAGCGGGCCCTGCTTAATGGATGACGGCGACAGCAGCAGCTCTGCGGGCTGGAAGGTACGTGGCCTCGGGGCGCGGGAACCCCTGCCTCCGCCTATGGGCGCGGTGTAGCCGTAGGAGGGGCGGCCGTGCAAGTGGCTCGGCGGGCAGCGCGTGGCCCCTGGGGCCGGGTGGCGGCCGACGCGGGTGGTGGGCTTGGTGGGCCCCCCGGGGGTGGGGAGTGGGCGCGCTTCGCCGGAGGGGCTGCCCAGGAAGGTAGGGAGCGGAACAAGTGCGCCCAAAGACCGTCGAAGTTCGCCGGGGCCGGGGAAGAGGGGCTCGCTGGAGCCGCTGCTCCTCCGTCCGGGACCGGGTGGTCAGGACGGCTGCTCTCCGCCCCGCAGCGCGCGTCTGCCCGGCCTACGGCCGCGCCGCCGACCTGCCACCGCCTCCCGGGCCGGGGCCGCAGGCGGAGGAGACGGGCCGGGCCGCGCAGATGGGGAGGGCGGTGGGCATTTTGCCGGGTGTGGAATTTTTCGGCGGGGGCCTCGAGGGCGAGGGCCCGGCGGCTGCAGTTCAAGTGTGACCCGCGGCGGGGCGGCGGGGGAGAGGCCGCCCGGAGGCAGCGCCTTTAGAATTGAAACCTTTTTCCTGAGGTACCTCTGGTAGTTTTTATTGGGAATGAAGTTTCTTTGCTTTGATGTGGGAACTGACAGTGCTGTTTCTTGTATTTAAAGGTGCACATCCTTCTGTCGTTGCGGTTTGTAATCTGCAGCTGAGGAATTTATAACTAGCCACAGGGATTCTGAGACAGGGACCGGGGGTGTAGTCACAGCAGGGCGAGGGCCTCTTGAAAAGGACCCCTACCAAAACTCCGTATTAAACAGTTAAGCACAGTCAGAGTCACATTAGTTCCCTAAACTAATATCAGCATTCTTCTGTGAGAGTAATTAAAACTAGAAAGCCAGGAGTAACTTGGCCTGGAAAGTTTGAACGTCCCCCAGATACCTCAGCATGGCCCATGTCTTCGTTGTGTCAATTAAATGAGGCTGTTGTGAAATTCACTTCAGCCGGCTAGAAGGCCCAGCTTATCTTTAACTTTGCCCCGATGCTGCTTTTCCTCCTCCAGCCCCTAATCAAGTCATATATAACCTGGGCAATTAATATGGCAAGTAAGCCCAGCCTCAGACAACATAGTAACACGCAGGAAGGATCCCACCTTGACGATAAGCTTGCATTTTAACACCCAGAAAGTTAAGAAGTAAGACTCTTTATTATCATTATTATTGAGGTATTATTGACATACACCCCTATGAAGGTTTCCCATGAAAAGACAATGTGGTTACTACATCCACCCCTGTTATCGTGTCCCCCCCATACCCCATTGCAGTCACTGCCCATCAGTGTAGTAAGATGCCACAGAGTCACTGTTTGCCTTCCCTGTGCTCCACTGTCTTCCCCCTGATCCCCCCCACACCATATGTACCAATCATACCCCTGAATCCCCTTCTCCCTCCCTCCCCACCGGCCCTTCCCCACACCTCCCCTTTGGTAACCACTAGTCCCTTCCTTCTTGGAGTCTGTGAGTCTGTTGCTGTTTTGTTCCTTCAGTTTTGCTTTGTTATGCCCCACAAATGAGGGAAACCATTTGGTACTTGTTTTCTCCTGGCTTATTTCACTGAGCATAATACCCTCCAGCTCCATCCATGTTGTTGCAAATGGTAGAATTTGTTTCTTTCTAATGACTGAGTAGTATTCCATTGTGTATATGTACCACATCTTCTTTATCCATTCATCAACTGATGGACGCTTAGCTTGCTTCCATATCTTAGCTATTGTAAGTAGTGCTGCAATAAACATAGGGGTGCATATGTCTTTTTGAATCTGAGAAATTATATTCTTTGGGTAAATTCCTAGGAGTGGAATTCCCGGGTCAAATGGTATTTCTATTTTTAGTTTTTTGAGGAACCTCCATAGTGCTTTCCCCAATGGTTGAATTAGCTTACATTCCCACCAGCAGTGTAGGCAGGTTCCCCTTTCTCCACATCCTCACCAGCATTTGTTGTTCTTAGTCTTCTCGATACTGGCCATCCTAAGTGGTGTGAGGTGATATCTCATTGTGGTTTTTATTTGCATTTCCCTGGTAATTAGTGATGTAGAGCATCTTTTCATGTGTCTGTTGGCCATTTGAATTTCTTCTTTGGAGAATTGTCTGTTCATATCCTCCGCCCATTTTCTACTCGGGTTATTTGCTTTTTGGGTGTTGAGGCGTGTGAGTTCTTTATATATTTTAGATGTTAACCCCTTGTCGGATATGTCATTTACAAATATTTTCTCCCACACTGTAGAATGCCTTTTTGTAAGAGCTCCATAAATGCCTTTCAAATGAGTGAACAGAGATTACCAGCCCCTGACCCAGTTCAGTGGCATCTGCCCCCACTCATGTCAATAGGACCATTCTGAGGTCTTGAGGTTGTACTTTTTCCAAGCTGGGATTGGTGTTCTGTAAGTCTGAGAATCTGGGGGGAGCTTGTCAACCCTTCAAGGAAGTCCTGATGTGCATAAGATGTAGAGACCACATGGCCCATTGGGTAGGCTCTAGATTGGAAGGCAAGAGAAGGGGTGAATTTTCAGCTCTTTGAGCTCCTTGTGTTTTCCCTGAGCTTGAATTTTCCTGTGTATAAAATGAGGACAGTGATATCTAGTATGGAGAGTGGCTGTAAGGATCAAGCAAGCTGCAACATAAAGAGCCTGACAAAGGTACTAAGTAATATTTTCTTTTTTATCATTGGAAAAACTGGGACAAGCCTCTTTCCCTGTTTTAGGAAAGTGGCACAACTGGGAGATAAAAACACACTCATGATGGGGCTGTGCGTTTTGCCTGGGAAGCATAAAACATGGAAAAGAGAGAAATACTAGCACTAAGTACCTCCTGTGTGCCAGGCATTTTCACATTTTCCTCGTTCCTTCTTAGGACGGTCCTATGAGGTAGCATTTGTTATTCTTATTTTGCAATGAGGGAAATTAAGCTCACAAACAGCCAAGGTCAATAGGGACAGACTGCGGTTTGAATTTTAAGGCCATGACATTTCAACTGCACATGCTGCCTGCCAAGCTTATGTAAAAGGTCCTGAGTGGGTATTTGATAAATTAAAGAAAGGTGGTGAGCCCATTTAGCACTGGGACCGAAGATATCATATAGAAGTAATATGAAGTGAGCATATGATGTTAGGGTGTTGACTCTGAGTAAAGACAAAGTTTCTGGTCCCCTGCTGCCATGCCATATATTGGGGCTGTTTTTCTCTACTAGAAGCAGTGAGTTAGTGCCGACCTTTGCTTGGTCTCCCACATGCACCAGTAGTATGGTCAAGGTTACCAGCTTTGTTTATAGCCACTGAATGGAGAGGAGATGATGGATGGGCTATGGTCTCAGTGGTCCATGGGA
This sequence comes from Phataginus tricuspis, assembly GCA_029783875.1. Lineage (NCBI taxonomy): Eukaryota > Metazoa > Chordata > Mammalia > Pholidota > Manidae > Phataginus > Phataginus tricuspis. Next base: position 11,427,685 of record JAQQAC010023519.1, on the reverse strand, counting down.
CACTCTGCAGAGTTGGTTGGTCTCGGAAGACCATAAGCTAGAGGCTAGACCTTGGAAGTCTAGCTAGAGCATGAGCATGATAAGGATGAAGGTCTGGGGAAAGGTATTGGGTGTTAAATGATAAGCCAGAAGGAGATTCCAAGCTTTCTAGTTGTGCTCATACTAGGGATTTATAACTCCTCTATGAAAATGTCTGTGTTCTGGTGGGCTATGTCCTGATGGAAAAAATATATTGATCCATTGGAAAGTTTTCAAAGAACATTTCAACAGCAACAACAAAAAATTAAACAAGTGCATTTAAGTGATATCCAAGTGAATAATGTTTTGTGCATGAGACCCAAATCCAAGCAAGTCATTCTTTTATTTCACTTATCTTAGTCAGGCATGTTCTGTCTAGTTATTGCCAGATCTGCTACCTAGGAAATTTATGTTGGAAGGCCGTGTATAGGGGAAGCATGGTGTTCCTCTGTCATTGAGAGAGTACTAGTGGCACCTGTGGTACCATTAAAAGTTGGTGGTCACTCACGGCACACACCATGCTATAAATCTTGCCTTTGCAAAGCCCAGCTTTTACCACTCAGCTCCTGGGTCATCTGTTATTCATAGTTCAGTGGGAGGTGAAAAATAAATATTTTAATACAGGGGCCACTATGGAGCTATGTAGGGGATAATATGGGATCATCTAATCTAATTGTATACATGACTGAACCCAGTTAAGGCCTCTACATAAACTTTTAGGTTTTGGTGGGTAGGTACAGAGATCTACTCATCTTGTGGCCACCCAAGACAAATCTCATATTTAAGTTTCCTTGCTTATTACAGCTGCCCCCTACTAATCTGGTGTGGCCTCTTTCTTTGGTCTGTTCCTGCCATCCCCCAAAGGGACTAGTTTTGGATTTCACCTGTAAAGCTCCTGAGGAGGTTACAAACTGACAACATTGTTGTTTTTCTGTGTTCTATTTGATTGATTTCCACCAGAATATTTATTATTTGCTTCCTTCTGCTTGATTACAGTGTGGTCTCTGTTTTTCTGCCTTGTTATGGTAGAAGTTCAGTATTGATTTGAGACCCTCCTGATTCCCTAATATAGTCCTTTAATTCAATTCAAATACAAATATTTACAAAAATATAGCTATAAAATTCCTTCCACTCCCTGCCTTAGCTGCGTCCTATAATTTGGGTATATTGTATTTCCTTTTTCAGCAGTTAGAAATATTTTCTAATTTTTTCTTGTGATTTCTTTGTTATCTTCTCCCCTTTTTAATTTAATTGTGATTTGGTCAGAGGACATCCTTTGAATGATTTAATCTCTTGTAAATCTATTGAAACTTGTCGCGTCATCTAACACATGATCTTTCCTGAAGAATGTTCAACATACTCTTGAAATTAATGTGCATTTTGCAGTTTTTAGGTAAGAGTGCTGTCAATGTCAATTATATCAAGTTAGTGAACAATACTGTTCAAATCTTCTATATTCTTGCTTTATTTTCTGTTGAGGTGTTTTAAACAACTTTACATAACTTTATAGTTGGAATAAGGTATGTATGTCTTCAATTATTGTTGAATTGTCTCTTTGTCTTTTCACCTCTGCCAAAATTGTTTTGGGGCTTTGTTGTCAATTCTGTATACATTTGTGATTATTAAATCTTCCCAGTGAATTGATAATTTTATCATTATTTAATATATCTTATTGTTTCCAGTAACATATCTTTTCTTAAATAATGTGCTTGATATTAACAATCACTATGGTTAGGTGTGCTTAGTGTATATTTTTCTACCTTTCTAATTTCACCACTTTGTTTCTTTGAATCTGAATTGTATACCTAGTGGAGAGGGTATATGGTTGGATTGTGAGTTTTAAATCCAGTCTGCCAATTTCTACCATTGGATGGAAACGCATTGTCCGTTCACATTTAGTGTAATTATTACCAGGTTGAAACTATATCTGTCATTTTGCTCTTTGTCCTCTGTAGGATTCTCGTCCTTCTTGTTCCTTTATTGATCCTTTGCTCTCTGTGTGTGAAATGAACTTTTTTTTTTTTTTGGTGCTCTTTTTTTTTTTTTTTACAATTTATTTTATTTTAGTATCATTAACCTACAATTACATGAGCAATATTGTGATGATTAAACTACCCCCTTCATCAGGTCCCCCCCACCAACCCTATTACAGTCACTGTCCATCAGCGTAGTGAGATGAGAATCACTACTTGTCTTCTCTGAGCTGTACAGTCACCCCCCCGTGCCCCCCCACCCTATGCCTGCCAATCGTAATGCCCCTTTTACCCTCTTATCCCTCCCTTCCCGCCCTTCTTCCCCAGTCCATTTCCCTTTGGTAACTGTTAGTCCATTCTTGGGTTCTGTGAGTCTGCGCCGGTTTTGTTCCTTCATTTTTTTTTTTTTCTTTGTTCTTATACTCCACATATGAGTGAGATCATTTGGTACTTGTCTTTTTCGGCCTGGCTTATTTCACTGAGCATAATACCCTCCAGCTCCATCCATGTTGTTGCAAATGGTAGGATTTGTTTTTTTCTTATGGCGGTGTAATATTCCATTGTGTATATGTACCACCTCTTCTTAATCCATTCATCTACTGATGGGCACTTAGGTTGCTTCCATTTCTTGGCTATTGTAAATAGTGCTGCAATAAACATAGGGGTGCATCTGTCTTTCTCAAACTGGGCTGCTGCATTCTTGGGGTAAATTCCTAGGAGTCGGATTCCTGGGTCATATGGTATTTCTATTTTGAGTTTTTTGAGGAACCTCCATACTGCTTTCCACAATGGTTGAACTAATTTGCATTCCCACCAGCAATGTAGGAGGGTTCCCCTCTCTCCACATCCTCGCCAACATTTGTTGTTGTTTGTGTTTTGGATGTTGGCCATCCTCACTGGTGTGAGGTGATATCTCATTGTGGTTTTAATCAGCATTTCTCTGATGATTAGCGATGTGGAGCATTTTTTCATGTGCCTGTTGGCCATCTGAATTTCTTCTTTAGAGAAGTGTCTATTCATGTCCTGTGCCCATTTCTTAATTGGGTTATTTGCTTTTTGTTTGTTAAGGTGCGTGAGTTCTTTGTATATTTTGGATGTCAACCCCTTATCAGATACATCATTTATGAATATATTTTCCCATATTGCAGGATGTCTTTTTGTTCTACTAATGGTGTCCTTTGCTGTACAGAAGCTTTTCAACTTGATATAGTCCCATTTGTTCATTTATGCTTTTGTTTCCCTTGCCCTGGGGGATATGTTCATGAAGAAGTCACTCATGTTTATGTCCAGGAGATTTTGCCTATGTTTTTTTCTAAGAGTTTTATGGTTTCATGATTTACATTCAGGTCTTTGATCCACCTTGAGTTTACTTTTGTGTATGGGGTTAGGCAGTAGTCCAGTTTCATTCTCTTACATGTAGCTGTCCAGTTTTTCCAACACCAGCTGCTGAAGAGGCTGTCATCTCCCCATTGTATATCCAGGGCTACTTTATCAAATATTAATTGACTGTAGGTGTTTGGGTTAATGTTTGGATTTTCTATTCTGTTCCACTGGTCTGTGGGTCTGTTTTTGTGCCAGTACCAAACTGTCTTGATTACTGTGGCTTTGTAGTAGAGCTTGAAGTCAGGGAGCGTAATTCCCCCTGTTTGATTCCTCCCTCTCAGGATTGTTTTGGCTGTTCGGGGTCTTTTGTGGTTCCATATGAATTTTAGAATTATTTGTTCCAGTTCATTGAAGAAAGCTGTTGGTAGTTTGATAGGGATTGCGTTGAATCTGTAGATTGCTTTAGGTAGTATTGCCATTTTGACAATATTTATTCTTCCTAGCCAAGAGCATGGGATGCATTTCCATTTGTTAGTGTCTTCCTTAATTTCTCCTAGGAGTGTCTTGTAGTTTTCAGAGTACAGGTCTTTCACTTCTTTCGTTAGGTTTATTCCTAGGTATTTTATTCTTTTAGGTGCAATTGTGAATGGAATTGTTTTTCTGATTTCTCTTTCTGTTAGTTCATCATTAGTGTATAGGAAAGCAACAGATTTCTGTGTGTTAATTTTATATCCTGCAACTTTGCTGAATTCAGATATTAGTTCTAATAGTTTTGGAGTGGAGTCTTTAGGGTTTTTTATGTACAGTATCATATCATCTGCAAATAGTGACAATTTGACTTCTTCTTTACCAATCTGGATGCCTTGTATGTCTTTGTTTTGTCTGATTGCCATGGCTAGGACCTCCAGTACTACGTTGAATAACAGTGGAGAGAGTGGGCACCCCTGTCTTGTTCCCGATCTTAGATGAAAAGCTTTCAGCTTCTCGCTATTAAGTATGATGTTAGCTGTGGGTTTGTCATATATAGCCTTTATGATGTTGAGGTACTTGCCATCTATACCCATTCTGTTGAGAGTTTTAATCAAAAATGGATGCTGAATTTTATCAAATGCTTTTTCAGCATCTATGGAGATGATCATGTGGTTTTTGTTCTTCTTTTTATTGATGTGATGGATGATGTTGATGGATTTTCGAATGTTGTACCATCCTTGCATCCCTGGGATGAATCCCACTTGATCATGGTGTATGATCCTCTTGATGTATTTTTGAATTCGGTTTGCTAATATTTTGTTGAGTATTTTTGCATCTACGTTCATCGGGGATATTGGTCTGTAATTTTCTTTTTTAGTGAGGTCTTTGCCCGGTTTTGGTATTAGAGTGACGCTGGCTTCATAGAAAGAGTTTGGAAGTATTCCCTCCTCTTCTATTTTTTGGAAAACTTTAAGGAGAATGGGTGTTATTTCTTCTCTATATGTCTGGTAGAATTCAGAGGTGAATCCATCAGGTCCAGGGCTTTTGTTCTTGGGTAGTTTTTTGATTACCGATTCAATTTCGTTGCTGGTGATTGGTCTGTTTAGTTTTTCTGTTTCCTGCTTGGTGAGTCTTGAAAGGCTGTATTTTTCTAAGAAGTTGTCCATTTCTTCTAGGTTTTGGAGCTTGTTGGCATATAGATGCTCGTAATATTCTCTTATAATTCTTTGTATTTCTGTGGGGTCCGTCGTTATTTTTGCTTTCTCATTTGTGATTTTGTTTATGTGTGTAGATTCTCTTTTTCTCTTAATGAGTCTGGCTAGGGGTTTATCTATTTTGTTTATTTTTTCAAAGAACCAGCTTTTGGTTTCATTGATTTTTTCTATTGTTTTATTCTTCTCAATTTTATTTATTTCTTCTCTGATCTTTATTATGTCTCTCCTTCTGGTAACTTTGGGCCTCATTTGTTCTTCTTTTTCCAATTTCAATAATTGTGTCCTTAGACTGTTCATTTGGGAATGTTCTTCCTTCTTTAAATGGGCCTGGATTGCAATGTACTTTCCTCTTAAGACTGCCTTCGCTGCGTCCCACAGAAGTTGTGG
>JAQQAC010023519.1:11395895-11421899 GCA_029783875.1 Phataginus tricuspis | reverse complement strand
ATCCGTCAGCATGGCTATGACTTTTATTCTGAATTCTTTTTCTGGAAGACTGTGCATGTCCATTTCTTCAGCTTCTTTCTCTGGGGTGGTGTTTGTCTGAAGCTTTGTCTGTATCATATTCTTCTGTCTTCTCATGACTATAGAATTGGTTGTTGGTAGCAAGGAGAGATAAGAAAGGAGAGAAAGGAAAAAAAAAGAAATTTCTACTAATAATAAAAAAGTAAAAGGAGAGAGAGAGAAAGGAAAAGAAAAGAAAGAAAAAGAAAAAGCAGCAACACGTAAAAGAAAACAGCAACAACAACAACAAAAAAACCAACAACAACAAAAAAAAACCCACCAAAACGCCCACCAGCGGTGGTTTCTTTGTGAATGCTGTAGGTGGCGCTATTGCTCGGCTATTCCAGAACCGTGGCAATGTCGCTCCACACGGCCCTTTAAAGCTGTGGCCGGGGTGAGAATGAATGGGAGGCTGTTGAAAGAGAGGGAAAGAAAAAAAGGAAAAGAAAGGGGAGAAAAAACAATAACAAAAAAAAAGAAAAAAAAACACTGAGAGTGGGTTCCACGCGAGTGCTGTAGGTGGCGCTGTTGCTCCACTATTCCAGCAACACTCTATAGTTCTGGCTGGGTTGGGAACAATGGGAAGCTGTTGATCTCCGTGGGGGTCTCAATGGCAGGCACCCTTTCCCAGTCGCCAGCCAAGGGGTCCAAAGCTCCCCAGGACTCCCAGCGTGCTGGGCTCAGTTTGCGGGGCTATCTGGCCCCTCTACTGAGCTCCTGTCTCTTTAAGACCGCTGAGGTAGAGCGCGCGCTTTTCTTCCCTTTTTTCTCCTTTCTTTTTCCTTCCCGGAGCCTGCCGCGGGCAACTTACACCTTCCGGGCTGGGACCCTGTGCCCTCTGTCTCTCCTATCTCCGCTACACCGCAGGCTGTGTGTCGGCGCTCCCGGCGCAGACTTCCACTCCCTCCCAGCTCTGAATCCTCTCCTCCCACTGGAGCGCTGGGGGAGAGGAGCGCTCAGTCCGCCGGGTGGCGGCTCCGTACCTTACCCGCCTTGCTGGGACTCCTGCCGGAGTACTGGGGTGGGGGGGCGCTCTGGTCTTGCTGGATCGCGTTTCCGTCCCGCTTCGCCGGGTGCTGAGTCCTCTGTCCGGAGTGTCTGGCCGCCGGAGCTCTGGGGGTGGGGAGCGCTCGGTCCCACCGGGTCTCCGCTCCGTATCCCGTCCGCCTCACCGGCTGCCAAGTTCTCACAGGTGTAGCTGTACGCTGTGCACTTTCCTGTGTATTCTGTTCTCTCTTTTAGGGATAGTTGTATTTGCTGTATTTTCGTGAATAAATATAATATTGGGAGGAATTTTTCTGCTGGTCCGTTCATGTCGCCATATTCCCGGAAGTCTAAATGAACTTTTTAATTGTATAACTTTAATTCAATTGTCTGTTACTATTTTAAAATGTATTTTACTACCAGTTGCTCTAAGGATTACGTATATAACATACTTTAACTTACCACAACCTACTTTAAATTGATACTAACTTAATACAGGTAAAATATATAAGCTTGCCTCTAAAATAGCCCTGTTTCTCCCTATTCTTTGCCTTTATTAACGTATATATCACACCTATATGTTATACATACAAACATTTAATTTCGTAACTATTATTTTATTCAATCGTATATCTTTTAAAGAAGTTAAGGTGGAAAAGAGGAAAAAGTGTGGAGGTGTGTTTGTGTGTGTTTGTGCGTATGCACGTTTATGTGCATTTGCATATTCTCTTATATTTATACATACAGCTAGTTTTTCTGGTCCTCTTTATTTTTCCACATAGATTTGAGTTACCATTGGTGTCATTTCAACTTAGATGACTGTTTTGTATTTCTTGAATGACATAACAGCTAGAAAAGCATTCTTTTAGGCTTTGTCTGGCAGTTCTTTGTCTTCATTTTTGAAGGATATTTTTGCAGGATACAGAATAATTGACAACTTTTTTTTTGTTTTTGCTTTTATTACTTTGAGTATGTCATTCTATTGCATCCTGACTGTTAATGTTTCTGATGATATGTCAACTCTTGGTTTTAATTTCTCTTTCTCTGTATACAGGGAGAATGTCCAGTGTGGGACTATGTCTAGATATGGTTGGCTATGACCAGTATGGGAACGATCTGTCTAGATATGGACTTCTTCATAGTTATCCTGCTTGGAATTGGTTGAGCTTCTTTTATTTGTAAACTATATACTATATTTTTTCATCACATTTGAGAAGTTTCTGTTAATCTTTCAAATATTTTTTTTTCTGGAATTTCTCCCTCATCTTTCCTTCTGGGACTCCTATGGTGTGTGTTCAGATTGAATAATTCCTGTTGATATACCTTCAGGTTTACTGATTCCTTATTCTGACATCTCAATCTGCTATTGCTTTCCTCTAGTGAAATTTTCACTTATTATATTTTTTTGACAATTTACAATGATTTGTAAACAGTCAACAATGGTTACTGAGGTTGTATTGGACAAAATGGCTTTCTGTCCCCCAAATTTCGCTGTGTTGCTCTAGCCTGTGTGCCTCTCTGGTTTGCTCAACATTCCCAGTCAGCAAATACTTTTGCCAATACTGCAAGATGAAGTGGTCCTTCCTATGTTGAGAAGCATATTCAAATTCATATTTTTTAAGTCAGCTTCAGATTTAGGACTTTCTGCAGGTCCTCTCACACATGGATGGAGACAGAATAAGACCACAGTATATGGATAACTTAGATTCTCTTTGGTTTACTTTGCATGTGTGCACAGCATTCTAGTCTGCTGAGGATAAGTGGAAAAGTTATCAGCATCTTACAACTCCCCAGATGATCCCAAGAAACAGTCAGGTTTGAGAACCACCGGTTTAGGAGAAAGTACGGATGGATATGCCCTTGGGATGCCATGGTGAATTACCAACTTAAAGAACTGTTTGGGGCATTGATGGAAACAGTATCATGTGACCGATGCACACACAAGGTCAAGCTTTGACACAAATTAGCATTAGTGGTTACACAAGCAGAGGAGAGCCAACTGCTATTTTTTTGCATCACGATTCCCAGGTGTCAGAATAACAAATAAAACGAGCTGTTATGGCTTTAGTGCCAGATCATCACAGCAGCCTTGAGAAGTGGATAATATTAGGCCAATTACAGATTTCAAGAAGTTGATGTGTAAAGACATTAAGGAACTTGTCCAAGGTCATCCGGGACATAGGAGCTGGAATCAGGATCTGGGTGACAGTCCAATGACCCTGAAGCCCACGCTCCGCTTACTACACTCGGCTGTCTTTACTTTTTAAGAGCTGATTGAAATGTAACTTACATATCATAAAGTTTGCCTGTTTTACATGTGCAATGATTTCTAAAAACTTTACAGAGTTGAGCAACCATCACCACCTCCAGTTTTAAAATGTTTCCATCATCCCTAAAAGATCCCTTGTGCACATTTATTGGACCAGCTTTTAAAGAACATTGGACTAGAAACCTAAAAACCTGGGTTTCACTCCCAATCCTGTCATCTGCATTGTTCTCTGACCCTGAAGAATTCCTTAACCTCTCTAGGTGTCAGGTTTTTTAATTAGTCACTTGGAGATCATTCCTGCCGTAGGAATGATAAAAGGTCAAATAAAATGATACACCACAAACATCTGGCAACTAAGAAAGCTAAGAAAGTGGAAAGTGCTGAAATGCTTTGAAAATTTCATATACTGAAAACCACTTTTCACTTTCGAACTGCACTCAGAGTTACAATAGCGCAAGGCTAACTACTTCTCCCCACTCCCGTTTTTCTCCTCAGCCCACACTTACCCACCCAGGCTTGTCTCAGTCCATTCTTCAGGAGCTTAAAGCCTGCCCTGGCCATCTCGTCTGGTGGCAGTGGGCTTCCCTGCCCAGCACAGTGTCGCTCAGCGCTCTGCTGGGGCTCCTGGTGGGCTTAGCTGTCTCTGGCAGAAGCCCTGGCTGCCCAAGTGAGTCTCATCAGGACTCACTGTCACAGAGGTGCATGGTGTCCTTTTAGCAGGAGAACAAAAACAGATGAGGTGGTCGGTGGTGGTATTTCTCTGGCCCCTTCATGAGCATCCTGGTAGGTGGAGAGAAACCCTCCTGAGCTGTGTGGCCTGAGGGCCGCTGGGGAATGAGGCTTGTGATCTTCATCTAGGTCCCAGATACACAGTCAGCTTCGAGCTCAGCAGTGATGCACTCAACATGCTTTATTTCCATTCTTTTAATCCTTTGCCTCAGATGGTTTCTACCTTCCTGTAGCTTAGGCTATGAACATCCTGTGGGCAGATCTTTTTGAGCCTTATGATTTATCCTAGCTTCTAGCATTGATGAATGTTCACCAAAAGATAAACAGACCTTAAATCTTCATGCAATGTCTTACCAGTCCCTCTTTCTCCATCTTGCAATATTTGGGTCTCCTCTTCCATATGGGTAAAGGTAGAAATTCACAGACTTTCTACGGAGTGTCTCAAAGATCTTTCTGATGACTCCCACAATATCTTGTGCCGTTGTGATTTGCCACACTTCTCCCGAATCATGTGCCGGTTGGTGGCCCACCCAGCACCCAGAGAGATAAAACCTCCTGGGGGAAGAGGGAGTGATGGGTGGGATGCTTAGCCTCTCGACCCCGTTGGAAAGGTCATTTGAGAAGATCTGCTTGTACCATCCAGTTCCTGGGATGTCGTGCCCTTCTGAGGGTGTCCCAGAGCTCCTGCTGTGCCACAGGGACCGGGCCCCCATGGGAGGGAAGTGGGGCCTCCGTCTCCCGAGCGTCAGGCAGATCTCAGGATCCAGCCACAAGGAAAAGCAGACACAGACAGCTGCATAGGGAAAGGCAATGGTGATATAAATACATGTCTAATTGTACATCAATTACAATTACTTACTAGGCTGCATTTATTTAAAGGCGGTGTAATTAGAGCAAAAACCTTGATTTAATCATGACCGTATCAAACCCAGATCCTGCCATCTTCCTGGGTTTTCACAGCCACAAAGCAGGGCGGACTAGAGGGACACAGAATAAAAGTTTATCTCAATATCCCAAGCAAAGATGATGGTGGTTCAGACTAGGGGAGCGGCTATGTAGATGAAAAAACAGACATCTAAGTATGAGCACCAGGTTTAGAAATTGACTAGATGTGAAGGCAAGGAAGAGAAGGTCTGAAAGATCACGAGATTTCTTGTAATAGATGGAGACTGGTGCCATTCCCTGCAAGGGAAGGTTAGGGCAATACCCAGTGGTTTGTTAGTTTTAAACAGGAGTGCTTTTAGGGGTTCACAAACTATAGTCCCCCCAGTTCTGCCATCCTGGTGTGCATGCTCCTTTCAATGTAACTTTGATACATCTCCCATTGAGAGGAGGCATCTATTTCCCAACTTCTTGGATCGGAGTTCATCTCAGAACGTGCACTGAATGAAAGAGTGTGATGGAATTCACATTACAATACTTCTGAGACTGGACCTTAAGAGGTATTACAGGTTGTGCTTTCTTTCTCTCTCTTTTAATGTTTGTAACCTGGTCAAAGCTACTGGAGGATATTGAATTTCACCTGCCTTTGCAATATCCAAGAAAAGGGACTAAAATTATGAAGGATCACAACAGGTTTTCTTGCCCAAATGACAGATGGTCCTGCCTTTTACTAATATGTAAGATTGAAGACATAATAGGTGGTGAATTTCTTTATTTGTCAAAAAGGTCATTGAATGTATAGTTTCTAAGCTTGGAGGAAAACTGAGAGCTGCAGAGAAAACACTGGGAGTTATCAGTCTCTAGATATTATGAGAAGTAAGGGGTTCAGTAAGATTGCCTGGAAGAGACTTTATAATGGAAGGTTAAGCTTAGAAGCCAGGTTGGAATGTGTGGAAGAATGAGCAGGAGATAAGGAAATGAGGATAGTAATTGTTATGAGAATGTTTCCTATGAAGAACAGGAGATTGATAAATTGAGGAGAAAGTGTGGTCTTGGGGAGATTTTTCTTTCTTTTTTTATTTAAGATGTAAGGAACTTAACATTACTCTTGTACTGCTATATAACAAATTATCATAAATGTAGCCATTTAAAACAGTTCCCATTTATTGCCTCAGTTCTGTAAGGGCAGAAGTCTGAGGAAACACAACAGGTTCTGCTCAGGGCTCTACAACACCAAACTGGATGTAACAACCGCACTTGGCTTTTACTCAGAGGTTTGGGGTAAGAATTTTCATACAAGCTCATTCAAGTTGTTGGCAGAGTTCAATTCCTTGCTTATGCTTGTAGGACTAAAGTCTCTACACACATACCTTAGTAGTTTTACTGGGTATCAGTGTTATTAGTCAATTGCAAAACATCTTTGTAGAAATATCTATTCAGATCCTTTGCCTAATTTTTTTTATTTTGGTATCGTTAATGTACAATTACTTGAACAACATTATGGTTACTAGACCTCCTATTATTAAGTCCCCCCCAAATACCCCACTACAGTCACTGTCCATCAGCGTAGTAAGATGCTGTATAGTCATTATGTATCTTCTCTATAAATACTGCCTTTCCTGTGTCACCCTCCCCGCTGCATTATGTGTCCTAATCGTAATGCCCCTTTTCCCCCCTTATCCCTCCCGTCCCACCCATCTTCCCCAGCCCCTTTCCCTTTGGTAACTATTAGTCTATTCTTGGGTTCTGTGAGTCTGCTGCTGTTGTGTTCCTTCAGTTTTTGCTTTGTTCTTATACTCCACAGATGAGTGAAATCATTTGATACTTGTCTTTCTCCGCCTGGCTTATTTCACTGAGCATAATACCCTCTAGCTCCATCCATGTTGTTGCAAGTGGTAGGATTTGTTTTCTTCTTATGGCTGAATAATATTCCATTGTGTATATTTACCACATCTTCTTTATCCATTCATCTACTGATGGACACTTAGGTTGCTTCCATCTCTTGGCTATTGTAAAAAGTGCTGCAATAAACATAGGGGTGCATCTGTCTTTTTCAAACTGGGCTGCTGCATTCTTAGGGTAAATTCCTGGGAGTGAAATTCCTGGGTCAAATGGTATTTCTATTTTGAGTTTTTTGAGGAACCTCCATACTGCTTTCCACAATGGTTGAACTAATTTACATTCCCACCAGGAGTGTAGAACAGTTCCCCTATCTCTGCATCCTCACCAGCATTTGTTGTTTCTTGTCTTTTGGATGTTGGCCATCCTAACTGGTGGCAAGTGATGTCTCATTGTGGTTTTAATTTGTATTTCTCTGATGATTAGTGATGTGGAACATTTTTTCATGTGCCTCTTGGCCATCTGTATTTATTCATTGGAGAAGTGTCTGTTCAGGTCCTCTGCCCATTTTTAAATCAGGTGTGTGTTTTGTGGGTGTTGAGACATATGAGTTCTTTATATACTTTGGATGTTAACCCCTTATCGGATATGTCATTTATGAATATATTCTCCCATACCATAGGATGCCTTTTTGTTCTGCTGATGATGTCCTTTGATGTAAAGAAGCTTTTTAGTTTGATGTCCTCCCACTTGTTCATTTTTGCTTTTGTTTCCCTTGCCCAAGGAGATGTATCCATGAAAAAATTGCTCATATTTATATTCATAAGATTTTTGCCTATGTTTTCTTTTAAGAGTTTTATGGTTTCATGACTTACATTCAGGTCTTTGATACATTTTGAATTTACTTTTGTGTATGGGGTTAGACAATAATCCAGTTTCATTCTCTTACATGTAGCTGTCCAGTTTTACCAACACCAGTTGTTGAAGAGGCTGGCATTTCCCCATTGTATATCCATGGCTTCTTTATCGTATATTAATTGACCATATATGCTTGGGTTTATATCTGGACTCTCTAGTCTGTTCCATTGGTCTATGGGTCTATTCTTGTGCCAGCACCAAATTGTCTTGATTACTGTGGCTTTGTAGTAGAGCTTGAAGTCAGGGAGTGTAATCCCCCCAGCTTTATTCTTCCTTCACAGGATTGCCTTGGCTATTCGGGGTCTTTTGTGGTTTCATATGAAATTTAGAACTATTTGCTCTAGTTTTTTGAATAATTCTGTTGGTATTTTGATAGAGATTGCATTGTATCTGTATTTTGCTTTAGGCAGGATGGCAGTTTTGACAATATTAATTCTTCCTTTGCATGAGCACGGGATGTGTTTCCAGAATTAACTTTTATTTCCAGTTCTATTTCACATTCTCATTTGTGTTTACATTTATTTACTGATATATTTATTTGACATTTGCAGTTCTTCTTTTCCAATTTTTTTCCTAATACTCTTTAAGTATTGTTTCATGTATTTCAAAATACTAGTCTTAAGAAGGATGGAAAATCAACCGCCAACATTGGGAAGTGGTCTGACACTAACAGCTAGGCCTCAGTGTCATCAGAAGCTGCCTGGTGGTGCTAAGGCTCGGCCATGTCATTCTCCTGTGGGACATATGTCATCACAGAACATCAACATCAGACAAGGACATTCTGAGACCATGATGAAGTGAGACTACCCAAGATGACTCCATCATTTTGTCTCCACACAAACAAAAACAGCGCACTGTGCAACCCACAAAGTACCAAACATCTCCCTGTGCTGCCCAATGTGAGTGACCTCTGCTTTCTTGCCAATTACAGCCTTGTCTTTGCTCTGATTTGCCCTTCACATGAACAGATTTATTGAGATGCCTGGTCATAGAATTGCTCCCACTTCCTGACAAGTCCAAATCTAGAGGGAACCCCTGCTTCTGTAGATCCTCCTCAAACTCACCCACCCGAAGTCCCCATCTTATACATGTTTTTTTCTAACACTTTCACCCTGAGATGTCCCGTGTTCCCCAATAGTGTGCATTCTCCCTCCCCGTAATGAGTCTTACATCCAACTTGGTCTCCCACAGGTGCTTCTCTGGATGAAGAACATCGACATGTGTTACCCTTCTGTCAACATTGTTTATGTGAGCTTCAGTCTGATTATGTGTTTGTATCATTGTGCGTTTGTGGTTGACAGAGAAGTTTACAATTTTTGTTTGTGGTTTTTCGTCACTGGGTCATACTTAAAGATTCTTTATCCCACAATTGTAAAAATGTCATGTATATTTTCTTCTAGGTAGAGATAATGAGGAGAGGGGTCCAAGGGTAGGAAAAATAATTGTTTGAAATTTGGAGAAAATATGGGCAAGGGCAATAGGTAAATAGTTTTAAGGTGATGGAATTCTAAGATGTACATCTTCTGCTTTCAAATATTACAAGTGTATGTCCAGGGCCTATAAGGTATTGGATATATGTTGTGTTCAATAATACTTTCTCTTGGGCTAAGTGAAGACTTATAGGCCTGCATGTTTACCAGGTTATGAGTGGGTGTGGAGCTTCAGAAACAAACTGTTCTAATTCTGAAGGGGAAACCCTTGTCTCTCCACCTCACTTCCCAGACTGAGGACACTCTTTGGCATCAAATTTCCAGGGCATGAGTTGCCTTCCAGAAGAGCCTAGGGGCAAAGCTGTAAGCTGTTTTGGGAGGAAACTGTCCAGCTCAGGGAGAGCAGTCATGAGAAATGAAGAGGAGGAAAAGGTGGGGGTCAGTTGAGAGACTCCCTGATTTTCACAGAAAGAAGTTCTCAAAGAATGGTCTGTGGAACCCTTGAAGTCACTGAGACCCTTTCAACAGGATCCATGAGGTCAAAACTACTTTCATAAACTACTTAGACATTATTTGCCTTTTCACTATGTTGACATTTGCACTGAGGTATAACTTAGCAAGAATGGAGGGCATGTGTCCAAACTGCAATACTGGTTATTCTTCATCCCCACTTACAGGAAAACAAAAAAACATAAAACCCAAAACAACTTATTTTAAAGCATTCTGGCAAAGCATTAAAAAGTATTACCTTTACTAAATCATTATCCTCAAATCTACAATTTAAAGTTGTCTTATTTGGTGGCATGAAATGTACCCACAAAGCATTTCTGCTACCATTCCAAGGTACTGTGCCCCGAGGAAAATAGTTCATATGAATGGAACCAGCATTCTCTTTTTGTGGAATGCCATTATTAGTTGGAAGAACAGATGACACAGAAACTGTAATTATTTAGACTTGGATATTCGGCTGGCACTTCCTTGAAAATGAACCTGAATCTGTTACTTCAGGATTAGGTGACAGTTGACAACTGACAATGCTTTTTGCCTGGATAAAGTGTTAAGAGCTCCAGAGAAAATGTGAATTTTGGAGACCTGTGTGCCATCAATCCAGTTTGACAGCTTCCCAGTACTGACAAACTTTTCTCCTGGGATTTGTTAAAATATTAAAATAAGGGTGATTTTATTGATAATTTGTGATTAAATGCAGCAACACTGGCAGATCTATGTAACTTGTGAAACAATGCATGATTTAAAAAAATCATGCATTAGTATAAGATCTATTCAATGTGCAAAATAACCTATGGGTTTTAATGGAACAGAATAGAAATATTCAGTGATACTGTTTCATGCTCCAGTTTGCAAATAACCTTTGAGAAAGTAGGACTTGTGTAGTTTTAATTTGGTATCAAAATGAATATCCACAATTATTTGAAAAGGTTATTAAATAATACCAGTTCTACACAGTTGTGCCAGACTGTATATTTTTTCATATACTTCAGCCAAAATACAGATTAAATGCGAAAGCAAATATGAATATCCAGGTCTTTTACTAAGACAGACAACACAGACACTATCAAAAATATGAAATATAAAAAGAGCCACACTTCTTACCTTGTCTATAATATTTTTCATAGAAACGTTAGTTCGGCTAATATACAATGGGTTATTAATATTCTAAATGAATTAATAATTAAAAAAACTTTTATTTCTCATATGGTAAATATTTATAGGTACAACCCACATAAAATTATCTTTGGGGTCCTTCTCATCTGTAAGCGCATGTAGATACCCTGAACCAAAAATGTTTGAGAATCGCTGACTTAACACGGCACCAGGGCCTGGACTCAGGTTACAATGTGGCAAGGAGCGCCCCCTGCAGGAGGAAGGGGTCAGAACAGCGTTCCAAGGGCCGGGGGGCTGTGGCTCTCAGGCACTCACGCCTTTTACAGCCTGTGTGAGGTCGTCGTCCCCGGATGCTCCTGACGCGTCGCCCCTTCGCTCTCCATCGTGTGTCGGGTTTCTGGACAAGCCAGTCGCGTCACAGCCGTGGGTTATAAGCCTTCCACGGAGCCTCCAGGACTCTCCCAGGCTCCCTTCTCCCCAGACCCGAAAGATGCGGGTCACGTCGCCCCGAGCCCGCCTCCTGCTGTCTGCAGCCCTGGCCCGGACGCAGACCCGGGCGGGTAAGTGCGGCGCCGGAAAGTAGCGGTTTCTGCCCCGAGGAGGCAGGGGACCGCCCGGAAGGGGGGCACAGGACCCCCGGGGAAGGCGTGTCTCGCAGCCCCGGCCCAGACCCCCCACCTCGGCCCCGCCCTGTGCCCCCTGACCCGCCCCGGCCCCCGACCCCCCCAACCCCCTCGGGTCTCCCGCCGCCTCTGTCAAGTCTCCCGAGTCCCGAGTCCTCCCCGCCCCGGCCCCACCCACCTGGGACCCGGTCGGCCCGGGCCTCAGCCCCTCCGCGCCCCCAGGCTCCCAGTCCCTGAGCTATTTCCCCGGCCGCGGGGAGCCCCGCTTCATCTCCGTGGGCTACGTGGACGACGCGCAGTTAGTGAGGGTCCACAGCGACCCCGCGAGCCCGCGGAGGGAGCCTCGGGCGCCGTGGATGCAGCAGGAGGGGCCGGAGGATCGGGACCAGGAGATGCAGAGCTAGCGTCGGCCCCGATGCGGCCCCGGAGGCTGCGGGACCCTCCCGGCCCCGGCCTGGGAAGAGCCCGCGGAGAGTTCTACCCGCTTTCCTTTTCTGTTCGGCTTAGGCGCCGTCGCGGTCGGCGGCCGGGGGCGGGACTCCGGGGGCGGCGCCGCGGGCTCCCCCTCCCGAGGAGGTCTGGGCGCGACCTGCAGCGGCTCCGATAACCTCTCCCTGAATGAGGACCTGAGCTCCTGGACCGCCGCGCACACGGCGAATCACACCGCCCGGACCAAGGGGGAGGTGGCTGGGGAAGCGGAGCGCTTCCGGGCCTACGCGGAGGGAAGGTGCGTGGAGCGGCCGCGCAGGTTCCTGGGGATTGGGGAGGAGACGCTGCAGCGCGCGGTACCAGGGGCCTCCCCGCTCTCCGTCGGGCTGAACTGGCGTCCCGCAGGAAGGGAAATGGACTCAGGGTCAGAACCCCGCCCCTGTCGCGGAGGGGGAGAGGGACAGGCCCCTAGGTGTTCATACTCTGTGCTAGAGAGTGACTTCCCCTGAGGGCCCATCTTTCTCTAAAGCTCAAGTAAGGCACCCTTCCCGGGATGGTGGGGGAGACATCCCCGAAATAACCCATCAGGGGGTCCCTGTCATTCTTGCCGCCATCCTGTGAACCATGATATTCTTTCTCAAGGCGTTGTCCTCGGCCTGACAACATCTTAGGTCAGACTCCAGCTCTCCTGAGACATTCAGCTCCCCAGTAAGGATTATTAGTGCGCTCTCCTGCTTAGAGACAGGGCAACTCCTACCTGGGCTTGACTCTGACTTTAGAACTTTGCAGCGACTAGGAGGTTGTCCCAGATCCCTGGGTCTTGGCTGCTGTCTGGGTTTTGTGCTTCTTTCTTCCTAACCAGTTGTCCTGTGGTCACAGGAGTGTCGCTTCAGTGGCCCATGGAGGTAACCCAAAGTGTGAATTTTCTGCTGCTTCCTCCTCAGAAACCCCCAAAAGTCACATGACCCACCACCCCTTCTCTGACCATGAGGTCACCCTGAGGTGCTGGGTGGGCCCTGGGCTTCGACCCTGCGGAGATCACCCTGGCCTAGTTGCGTGATGGGGACGATAGGACACAGGTTGTGGAGACGCCTTCGGGGGATGGAACCTTCCAGAAGTGGGCAGCTGTGATGGTGCCTTCTGGGGAGGAGCATACCTGTGCCACATACAGCATGATGGGGTGAGGAGGGGGAGGGGTGGCGCCTCCTCTCAGGAAGCAAAGCCCCTTTGGAGACTTCAGCATGGTCAGGACTCAAGCCTGAGGTCAGGCCCGCACCTTCCCTTCCCTCCCCTTCCCTTCCCAGAGCCACCTCCTCGTGGGCCTCACTGCCGGCCTGGTCCTCTTCGTGGTCACTGGAGCCGCGGTGGCTGGAGCTGTGATGTGGAGGGAGAAGCGCTCAGGCAGGGAAGAGAGTGGGGGGTCTCAGTGTCCTTGGCCCACTGGGGGGGTCGAGCCCTGGGAAGGCGTTTGTGCTGCCTGTTAATGGGGGTGCCGTCCATACCCCTAGAGCTCAGGGCTGACACTGACTCCTGTAAAGCACAAGTGAAAATTAAGGATGCATTTTCCCCCTTCATAAATCTGGTGGTGGGACAGGATTCCCAGCAGTCAAAGGGCAGAGTGAAGGTCCCTGCTAAGGACAGACTCCAGGAGGGCAGGTGCTCCAGTCCCCCTGTGCCTCCTTTTTTCCTGTTTGCCAATCCTGCCCTGGGTCAGTAGTCACAGTTCTGGAAACTTCTCTGGTCCAGGACTGTAAAGTCCCAGTAAGCCCTCATGGCCCTTACTCCTTCCTGCCACTCACGGGGTGTTTTCTTCCCACAGGAGGGAAAGAAAGGAGCGATGCGCAGATTGCAAGTAAGCATGGAGGGGGTGGCCCCTGAGCCCTTTGGGGGTGGAGATGGGAGCCCGCTGGGGAGCTTCCCTCCCCCATAGCCCCTCCTTTACTCTCACCCCCTGTGCCCTCTGACCCCGTCCTATCTGTCCCACCCCAGGTAGTGACAGTGCTCAGGGCTCTGATGTTTCTCACGGGCCCTGAAGGTGAGACCCTGGAGGCCTGGGGTGGGAGAGGTGGGGCAGAGGGGCCACACTGGGTGATGGGGACTGTGGGACGTGGTGAGCATGGGGTGGGCCGTGAGAATGTCCCCCTCAGGTGATTGCCCTGAATTTGTTCAGGATGATTTTCTCTCAGTGTGAGGTGGCTGCCCTGGGGGGACTGAGTGATGCAAGATTTGCCCACCTTCCCCTGGGTGACACTGAGATCGCCTGGCTCTTTCTGCAGGACAGTCTCCTCTTCCTGGATGGACTGTCCTGTTCCAGCAGAGGTGGGGCTGGGCTGTCTCCATCCTGTTTCATGTTTTGTGACTAATAATGTTTTACTTCCCTACTGAAAATATGAATCCACTTTGTATTTTTTCTAATTCTTGTTATATGGGGTTGTTGGGTTAATAAAGATGAAAAGTAAAGTTTGAGAGAAGAAATAAATGGAAGCACCAGAACCTCCAGAATCTGTGTTTGCTGTGATGAGTCTGTTGTGAGTATGGATGGGAGAGGCTGTGGGGAGCCCCGTGTGGACAGGGCCTGTGCCCCGTGGGCTCAGTACATCGTGGGCTCTGACGTCCCTCCTCAGCTGGGTCATCTCTGTCATTGTCCTTTTGGAAGAACCTTGTCCCAACAGGACCTGTGCCCACAGAGAGTCAGGTATCAGCTCATCCTTGTCTAGCATGGTGGGCAGTGAGGGCTTGTGTGGCCAGGTCTTAGGCTTAGGCCATGGGTCTGGCCCTTAGCCCCCACCTTTTGTGTGTTTATATTTTGTTTCTTTGCCTTTTTTTTTTATGGATTGTGCCTGTCCTTTTTCATGTTTAGCACTCTGGGCTTTTTCTCTGGGTGTCCCCTGTGTCACAGGAGGAGTCACTTTGCCTGTCATTATCTCCACAAGGCCGAGGGTGGCCCCTGCACACAAGTGGTACACAGAGATGAATTTTTTGACTCATCCAGCTCTTGCCCTACTTCTAGGACTGTTTGGTGGATTTTTATTTTTATCTTTTCCCCATTTTTTAATTATCAGATTGTGGACTTAGCAGAGAGGAGGTACCCTGTACATTTTCATCTTACATAAGTTTCTGTTAACATTTCTGTCCTGTGCTTGCGAACTTCCTCTCCCTGCCCTTAGCTCTAGTAATCCTAGCACTGGCTCCAATCCAAATTCATGGATTCATAAAGCAGAGTGTAATTTAGATTCATAATTCGTTGGAAAATAGGACCCATAAGACTAGGATCCTCTTTTATGAAAAGAAAAATGTAGTCATGTGCTATGGTGTGCAGGGGAGGTGATGGCTGGGGGTGGGAGGTTGGGGAGGAGAGCAGCACGTAAGAAAAGCACAGGGGTCATTGATGTCACTGTGAGTGGACATTGTGCTGTAGCTGCCACAAAACAGCTGTGGTCTGAGGGTACAGTCATCAAGGTACTGTCTTTAGAATAGGGAGGTGCTCTACACTGCTCATTCGTTCAACTGATAATTGTTGTGAGCCAGATATATGACATACTGTTTTTGCATGTAGGACACCTCAGTGAACTAAAAACAGGCATAGATTGCCTTCCAACATGTTGTAGTGGTAAGGGAAGACTGCATTAACACAGTAAATAAGGAAAGTATGTTAGAAGTTCATAAGTGTTTTGAGGTAGGTGACTTAGATTCTGAATATGAGGGGACACGGAAGGGGAGATGGCTACTTTTTTTTTTTCTGAGTGTTTTTATTTGTTTTTTCCCTTTATTAAAATTTTATTTGGTATCATTAATATACAGTTACATGAGCAACATTGTGGTTACTAGATTCCCCCCATTATCAGGTCCCCCCCACCAACCCCATTACAGTCACTGTCCATCAGTGTAGTAAGTTGCTATAGAATCACTACTTCTCTTCTCTGTGCTCTAGTACCTTCCCCCCACATTACATCTGCTAATCGTAATGCCCCCTTTCCCCCTTATCCTGCCCTTCCCACCCATCTTCCCCAGTCCCTTTCCCTTTGGTAACTATTAGTCCGTTCTTGGGTTCTGTGAGTCTGCTGCTCTTTTGTTCCTTGAGTTTTTTCTTTGCTCTTATACTCCACATATGAGTGAAATCATTTGGTACTTGCCTTTCTCCGCCTGGCTTATTTCACTGAGCATAATACGCTCCAGCTCCATCCATGTTGTTGCAAATGGTAGGATTTGTTTTCTTCTTATGGCTGAATAATATTCCATTGTGCATATGTACCACATCTTCTTAATCCATTCATCTACTGATGGACACTTAGGTTGCTTCCTATTGTAAATAGTGCTGCGATAAACACAGGGGTGCATCTGTCTTTTTCAAACTGGGCTGCTGCATTCTTAGGGTAAATTCCTAGGAGTGGGATTCCTGGGTCAAATGGTATTTCTATTTTGAGTTTTTTGAGGAACCTCCATAGTGTTTTCTACAATGGTTGAACTAATTTGCATTCCCACCAGCAGTGTAGGAGGGTTTCCTTTTCTCCACATCCTCACCAACATTGGTTGTTATTTGTGTTTTGGATGTTGGCCATCCTCACTGGTGTGAGGTGATATCTCATTGTGGTTTTAATCTGCATTTCTCTGATGATTAGTGATGTGGAACATCTTTTCATGTGCCTGTTGGCCATCTGAATTTCTTCTTTGGAGAAGTGTCTGTTCAGATCCTCTGCCCATTTTTTAATTGGATTATTTGCTTTTTGTTTGTTGGGGTGCGTGAGCTCTTTGTATATTTTGGATGTCAACCTCTTATCGGATATGTCATTTATGAATATATTCTCCCATACTGTAGGATGCCTTTTTGTTCTACTGATGGTGTCCTTTGCTGGAAGCTTTTTAGTTTGATATAGTCCCACTTGTTCATTTTTGCTTTTGTTTCCCTTGCCCATGGAGATACGTTCATGAAGAAGTTGTTGATGTTTATATTTAAGAGAGTTTTGCCTATGCTTTCTTCTAAGAGTTTTATTGTTTCATGACTGACCTTCAGGTCTTTGATCCATTTTGAGTTTACTTTTGTGTATGGAGTTAGACAGTAATCCAGTTTCATTCTGTTACACAGAGCTGTCCAGTTTTACCAACACCAGCTATTGAAGAGGCTGTCATCTCCCCATTGTATATCTATGGTTCCTTTATCATATATTAATTGACCATATCTGTTTGGGTTAATATCTGGACTCTCTATTCTGTTACACTGGTCTGTGGGTCTGTTCTTCTGCCAGTTCCAAATTGTCTTGATTACTGTGACTTTGTAGTAGAGCTTGAAGTTGGGAAGCGAGATCTCCCCTGCTTTATTCTTCCTTCTCAGGATTGCTTTGGCTTTTCAGGGTCTTTTGTGGTTCCATATGAATTTTAGAACTATTTGTACCAGTTTGTTGAAGAATGTTGTCAGTATTTTGATAGGGATTGCATTGAATCTGTAGATTGCTCTAGGCAGGATGGCCATTTTGACAATATTTCTTCTTCCTGCCCAAGAGCATGGGATGAATTTCCATTTATTAGTGTCCTCTTCAATTTCTCTTAAGAGTGTCTTGTAGTTTTCAGGGTATAGGTCTTTCACTTCCTTGGTTAGGTTTATAACTAGGTATTTTATTCTTTTTGATGCAGTTGTGAATGGAATTGTTTTCTTGATTTCTCTTTCTGCTAGTTCATCGTTAGTGTATAGTAATGCAATACATTTCTCTGTATTTAATTTTTTTGTATCATTGATGTACAATTACATAAGCAACGTTATGGCTACTAGTCTCCCCTGATTATCAAGTCCCCACCACATACTCCATTACACTCACTGTCCATCAGCATAGTAAGATGCTACAGAATCACTACTTCTCTTCTCTGTGTTGTACTGCCTTCCCTGTGCTGCCCTCTACATTATGTGTGCTAACTGTAATACCCCTTTTCCCCCCTTATCCCTCTGTTCCCTACCCATCCTTCCCAGTCTGGTATAGGGTTTGTCCTCACCATTGACACCTAGAAAACTGAATTAAAAATACATTAAAGAAGTCTCTTTGCTCTCACTGAACAGAGGACAACACGGAACATTGGGGCTGGTGGGGCACCATACAGGGGCAAGCCTGCAGTTCATTTGGGGCCATGCTGCAAAATGCTCTGAGATTTGCACTAGAATTTGGGCTTTATCACTTAGGCCCATGAATCTCTGATTTTCTAGCCAGGTATGGGAGGATAGGTACACAGCACAATTAGGGGATGCTACTCCTTGAGACTAAAAGACGAGAGTGAGGTTCACCAACAGTTCCAGGGAAGGTATACAGAAAGGACCCAGTCCATTCATAGACCATTGTAACTCTGGGGAGAAGAAATCCCCAGGCAAAATACCTCTAAATCAGTCAAAGGGAGAAATAAAGTTTAAAATTCATTTATTGCTTAGAAACTGTTTCGGTGTTCCTGTCTCCCTTCTGCCCTGGCAGAAG
Source organism: Phataginus tricuspis (assembly GCA_029783875.1). Classification (NCBI taxonomy): domain Eukaryota; kingdom Metazoa; phylum Chordata; class Mammalia; order Pholidota; family Manidae; genus Phataginus; species Phataginus tricuspis. Next base: position 11,403,664 of record JAQQAC010023519.1, on the reverse strand, counting down.
CAAGTGAGACCTCCCCCCAACCTCTCAGGTTCAGATAAGCCCTCTGTAGCCCTGGTAATTACCCATTGATATGGAGATGAACTGCACTCCACCCCTGAGGAATGCCTGTTGATATGCAAATGCACAAAAGCCATACTTCTCTCCACCCCTGAGGACTAAAGCCAGGTGAGATATTCTGGAAATATTACAATTTTACCCACAGGGTGCATCCAGACCACAAGGACTGTGGGAGAAAATAACTTTAAGGGTGGTATGATGCATGTTTTAATGACACCAGCATTGGCAAATCTTGTCCATCAGGTAGGATACATGCAACAGAGTGGTCCTGTGATAGAACAGCGGCAGGAATGAGATCTTGTCCTGGACTAGAACACCAGACTTTCACCCCCTCTCTGTGGGAGTTATGGATGGGTCAATATACAGGGCTATGGGAGGCACATGCACTGGCCATAAAGATAAGATAAAACTTCCGTGTAAGATGCTCTTACCTCCTGGACGTTTGAGGCACACTACTGTGATCTTTGGGGACCACTCTGCTGTTACTCCAGGAATACACAGGAGGTCAGCTTCCAGGCTTTTTCCCCAAAGTGCCAGAAGGGCCAGCCATCACTGGTCCATAGGTCAAAATGTCCAGGGCCACGTCCATTCAACAGTGTCTCCAGGGTTTAATCCAGTAGGGGCTGGCGACAGGGTGTTGCTCTGCTGGGTATATCCTGGCTTCAATAACTCTGCTTTGCATATACAGTTGTACAGGAGAGGCAGCAAGGTGTGTTAGCATATCCACAGGGCTCACAGCTCCTTTACACGGCTTCTCATTCAAATGCCGTAGCACTGTCCATAAGCGAACTGACCAGCCCTGTAGACTATTGGTGTCCGAGTTCAGTCCAGATTTCAACAAACCTGTGTACTTCTCTATCATATCATATCTGCCCCAGTAGGGTTATATGGTACATGAAACTTCCACATTATTCCTAATTGTGCACCCATCCTTGTAACGCATGTCCAGTAAAGTGGGTGCCTTGATCACTCTCAGTCACCTGTGGCCGGCCTTATGCTGCAAAGAGACACTCTAGGCCCCTCTTGGTGGTTTGATGATCTGCACAATGTGCAGGAGAAACAACCAATAGTTCAATAGCCGTGTCCACACAAGTCATGGCATACCGATATCCTTCGGATGTGGGCAGAGGCCCAATATAGTCTACCTGCCACCTGACAAGGGGTATTGGCCCCCTTACTATTGTCCCATGTTGCTGTGGGACTCGGTGTAAGTCCCTCTTAGAACACACAAGACACTCCTTCCGGGCTCTGCTGACTTCTTCAAAGGTCAATGGCAAGCCCCACTGATGGGCTTTACCCAACCAGACAACCCCCAAGAATTTTACAGACAACCAGGTCCCTAAACCCTGGTGCTGTTCACAGCCCTTCCTTTCTCCTGCAGATGTTGCAGCAGTCTAGAAAGTGGCCCTTCTAAGTCTGCAAGAGAATCAGACGTGAGCATAATATCATCAATGTAGTCATGAGACAGGGACCATGGGTGTAGTCAGAGTAGGGTGAGGGCCTCCGGAAAAAGCAGGGTGGGATATTTACAGTCAGCAATATAACAATGGGCAGAGAAATCTCTTTGGCTTTGTAAACAAGAACCCCGGCATCAGTGATACAACCTCATCCTTTGTGGTTTCTTCCATGTGGCCAAGTCCTGGGCTACAAGTCCATGACAGACGGTGGGACTGTGGAGGTACCCCTATGGAAGGACAGTGAATGTCCACTGCCGGCCTTCACACATGAAGGCAAACTGTTCATAGCTTTCCTGTGCCATGTCAATAGAGAAGAAAGTATCAGCAAGGTCTACAACGTAATGATACGTTCCCAGCTCATGGCTGAGGGTGTCCACAATGTCTGCTATATAGGGGACAGCAGCATGCAAAGGGGTGTGACTTTATTCAGTTCCTTGCAATCCACGGTCGTACGCCAGGAGCCGTCTGGCTTTCTCACTGGTCACACTGGGGAATTAAGAGGACTATGAGTGGGCTTTATGATGCCCATCCTCTCAAACGCCTGTAGAGTTTCTCCAATTTCCTTGTGCCTCCCAGGCAATTTATACTGCTTAATATTTGTCACCCACCGAGGTACAAGCAGAGCTACAGGTGTTGCTTAGCATGTCCCCTCAGAACTACCTTAACCACACGTACGCTCAGTCTGAACTCACCTGCAGTGGTCTGCAACCACAGGCCATGCAGGGTATCTACCCCCAAAATATATTCAGGGATGGGAGAAATGTACACAGTGCATGCCCTATCCTCAATGGGATTTGGGCTTTCTTCACTCTGCCTTACCCCCACAGCCATCTATCACAGCAGGGGTCCCGGGAAAAAGCCCGGGGTTGCCATAAATCAGAGAACACTCAGCTCCTGCATCCACCAATGCCAGGACACATTGTACATTCACAGGGGACCAATGATTTGCTAATTCTACATGTGGCCTCAGGTCCCCACGATGTCCCCCAAGGTGGGAACTTGACCACCCTCTCAGTCAAACCGTGATGCCGAATTGTACTCCTGAGGCAGCGTGGGTAAGACTGTAATATTCCAGAATCTCACTCCTGGCTTTAGTGACTATCCATATGAACAGGCATTCCTAAGGGGTGGAGAGAGGGAGTTCATCTCCATATCAGTGGGTAATTACCTGATGGACCTAGGGCTTAAATAAACCTGAGGCTGGGGGGAGGTCTCGTTTGCTTATGCCACAGCAGAAGAGAGAAACGCACCTGACCGCAGTTTCTAAGCAATAAATGGGTTTTAAACTTTATTTGTGCCTTTGATTGGTTTCAGTTTCAGAGGATTTTTGCCCAAGGATTTTCTCTCCCAGAGTTACATGTGTAAGCAGACCACAAGACCTCTGAACCCGAAATATGTCTAAAAGGGTGCGACCTGTGGGAGGGCTGCGCTCCCGGGGCAGGGCGTTCCCTACCTTGCCACGGCAGGGAAGGCCCGGCCCGACAGGAGGGGACCACTGGCCCTGGGCCCCTGGGCAGGGCGCGCCCGACATCCGCGCTTGGTGTGCAAGGCCTCGAGCCCCGTTCCCCCCACCCCCCGACCCCCTGCGCAGGGAGCGGGGCCCACCGCCCCAGACCACGTGCCGCCCTTGGCACCCTGGTGCCAGGCGTCCGACGCTGTCCTCCCGCAGCAGCCAGGCGCGCTCAGCAAGTGCCGGGGCGCCCATGCAAAAGACACAGAGAGCCAGAAGGAACGGGCCAGCGCGCGCTCACCCCCATCTCCGGGCGCCTGGGTCCCGGGGCCGGGGTCCCCGCTCAACGCGGCGCCTCACACGGGGGCTGCCGGTCCTCGGGGGCTGCACGAGTGACTGGGGCTCCAGGGCCCGGCCGCCTTGCCCGAAAGCAGCCCGAGCGCGACCAGGGCCCCGTGTGGAAGCTGCCTCTCCAGAAGACCTCGTGGTGCCTGTCGGGTGCGTGTGTGCGCGCGCGCGCCCGTGAGTTGAGAACGTCGGCGCCGCCGGGCTCCCTGTCCCCGTGTCTGCCTAGGGGTGCGCCTGCGTCCTGAATCCTCGTGCCCGTCTCTCTCCTCTCCGTCACCCGGGTGCGCGCGTGCCCTCTGTGGGTGGCACGGGGAAGGTGGCAGAAGGAAGAAGGGCGGCGGATGGCCTGTGGTGGCGCCGGTCGGCCCGGCTGGGCTCGGGGCCGGCAGGGGCCCGGTGGGCAGCAGCGCGGCGCAGGCGTGCCGGAGTAAGAGCGGCCTGGGCACGGGGTCGGTGGGCTGGGATGGCGTGGGGGCGTTGGGGGCGTGCGGCGGTGAGGGTGGGGGGTCGGGCCTGGTTAGTACTTGGGTGGGAGACCGTCTGGGGATACCGGGTGCTGCAGGCTTTTTCTTTCTGCCTCCCAGTTTGTTTCTGCCACGGCAGCCGCAGGACGCGCCCGGCCCCTCCCGCCCACTCACTGCAGCTGCCCAGCCCCTTCCCCGCCCCACCGTGACGAGAAGCGGCTGCCGGGCCTCGTCCTCCACCCCACACGCCTCTGGGGGCTGGGGGTGTGGGTGAGGGGGAATTAGGGGGGGCACACCAGCATCAGCCTCACAGCTCCTCCCAGAGGCAGGGCCAACCTGAGGGCGGGCCGGCTGGGACCCCCCGACTTGCAGGCAGGCGTTGGGATCCCTCTGCAGCCCGGGTGCCCCGAAGCCATTTGCTCCATTCGCCCCCACGCGTCGCCTAGCCGTGGCATTAGGTCCGTCTTGGGAGTGTTAGGCAGAAAAATAGATATGAGCGGGAAGGAGAGAGAATTAAGGCCAGTGAAGGTCACTAAAAGGGACTAAACATATTAACTAGTTAAATCTAGAAACCCAGAAAAGGCTCAGAGTTAATGAGTTAATCAGTCGAAGCTCAGAACTCCAGGAGCAACTGGGCCCGGAAGGTCTGAGTGTTCCCCAAAGAAAAGTATCTGAGCACAGACAGCCCATGTCTTCACTGTGTCAATTAACCATGCCAGTGTAAGATTTACTTTGGCCTGGGCTAAAGACCCAGCTATAAACAGCATAATAAAGACAGCAAAAATTCCATCTTAAAGCTAAAATTGCATTTAAAATCCAAGAACTCAAGAAGGAAGATTCTTAATGTCTTGCCAAAGGGTTTCAGCCCTGGGCGAGTTCACTATGGATTCAATGGGACCAAAGAAATGACAGTAAAACGTTCTTGGGGTGAAAGGGTTATACCCAACTTTGTTCCCACGGTGGCACCTCAATCACTAACATCCCGTTCCCTCAGAGCAAGTGCACGCAGCAAGCCGGTCTCTGCCTCTGCTCACACAGCCATCCTCTGGGCCTCTCTGCCCCCACAGCTGTCACCACTCCAGCCTCTGCTCTGCTCTCCTGCAGCCCTGCAGCCCTGCCACTGTGTCCCCCAGAACACTGGGCAGGGCTCTTTATTAGTGTCAATAGCAACATATTGCCCACACGTGTGTAGTGAGCTAGCCAACCAGGGCCGGGTGAGAACCCTGATCACAGGAACTTCCATTTTACCCACACCTAACATACTCTTTATGAACATACAATAACTCAGCCCACCTTGGAGGCAGGGAAGGGAAGGCAGTCTTAATTGATAGGAAGCTGCTCTCCTGGGAGGGAATCAGAGCAGTACATTTCTTGTGCTAAGCTAATTTTGCAGAATTACCTGGAGGACTGATAAGAAACTTTATGTCTCATCAAAGATAAACATCTTGAGACCACTTAACAAGTCCACACTCCTAGCCCTTTGTCACATTCCTGAAAAATCCTTAAAAGGGGGGACCTCCAACCTTTCAGTGCCCCCCTCTCTGAGGTCTCCCGTGCTTTCCAAATCTGTAGGCTTTTTCTCAATCTTTCAGCGCGCCTCGCTCTGAGGTAGCCCACACTCCCCTCTGAGTGTGCACTTTCCCTCTTTAAATAAACTTTTACTCTACTTCACTACTGTGTCTCTGCCCTTCAGTTCTTTGCTGCGGCGGGGACAAGAACCGAGGAAAATACACAACGCCCTCCTAACAGGAGTACCAGCCCCGGGGAGGGATGGGCGAAGGAGAGGCTGGGAGAGCAGGGAGAGAGGCGCGAGCGCGGGAACAGAGAGCTTGGAGAGTGCGGAAGGGAAGCCTGGAGGAAGAACTAGGAGAGAAGGCAGCTGACGGAGGGAAGCCACGGAGCCTCAGTGCTAGTGAGACAGGGACGGTGGGTTTAGACAGGGTAGGGGGGCCTCGGGAAAAGAATCCTACCGATACTCCGTATTAAACAGTTAAGGAAAATCAGACTCACATTAATTCTCTAAAGAAATATAAGCATTCTTCTGTGACGGTAATTAAAACTAAAAAGCTGGGAGTAACTTGGCCTGGAAAGTTTGAACATCCCCCAGATAAGAAAATACCTCAGCACAGCCCATGTCTCCATTGTGTTAATTAAATGAGGCTATTGTAAAACTTACTTTAGCCTGCTAAAAGGCCCAGCTTATTTTCTTAAACTTTACCCAGATGCTGCTTCTCTTCCTCTAGCTCTGATCAAACGATTTGCATCCTGTGCAAGTAGTAATGGCAAGCGAGACCAGTCACAAAAACCATAGTAAAGACAGGAAAGATTCCAGCTTAAAGGTAAGATTGCATTTAAAAACCCAAAAAGTAAAAAAGTAGGTTTCTTAACAGAGCAGACAATAATCCAGCCCCCTGTGGGAGCAGGACAGGCAGTCTTGACTGATATGCTCCCAAACCAAGAAGCTGCTAGTCTGGGAAAGAATCAGAGCAGTAGATTTCTTGTGTTAACTCTGCAAAATAATCTGCAAGACTGATAAGAAATTCTCTCTTCAAAGGTAAGCATTGGGGACCATTTAGCCGGTCTGCACCCCTAGCCCTTTGTATCTCACCTTCCTATAAGCCCCCTAGACAACGCTGCAACCCGGGGCTATCTTGTCCCCTCTGGCATGTGCAAGCCAGGAGCTCTGTCCTCTAGCTTCATCTCTAAATAAAAGCCTCGCACTTGCTCTCCTACCTTGGGTGTTTGCAAAGTTCATTCTTTGCCTCTGTGAACAAGAACACCGGCATCAGCTTCTCTGAAGAGACCGAAGACGGGGAGTCCCCAGAGCCCCATGCCCGGGCCCAGAGCAGAGCACCAGTTGCCAGAGGGCCCTGCCACCTCCCCAGCACACGTCGGGTGGGGCAGGTGCACTGCAGCCACAGTCAGGGTGGCCACACAGCCGTGTGAGCCTGGTGTCCCAGCAGCAGCAGACCAGGCCCTGGCATGCTTGGGGCACCTACACACACCCAGGACAGGATGGAACGCTGGCCCCGGTGACCACCCAGCAGTCCCAGGGCTGCTGCTTTGTTTCGGGCCCAGAAGCTCTTCTGTCTCAGGTTGAGGCTGGTGGGCTCTGCAGGAAGACAGGTCTGACCTGGGCGACAGCCCTGCCAGAGGCCTGTCTGCCCTCCTTCTGCACAAACCAACCTCCCTATGTGGCCGGGGAGCCTGAGGTCATCCCTGGGACCACCGTGCAGGCAGATAGCTCTGAGGGTGCTGTGGGCAGGGCAAGGGGAAGGAGGGTGGCCTGGGTGTCCCAATTTTACCACCAGTCACCTGGTCACCTGAGGCTGTCAGGAGGGCCCACATCCACTTCCCTAGTCCCAGTCTGGGGCTGCCCCTGCAGCATAAGGCCTGGATGTCTCCAGCTGGAGCCCCCCATGGGGGTGTTTGTGCTGATCCTGGAACTCCCCTCCAGGCCAGCCCTCCCTTCCTGGGAGGGTGAACACATCCTGAGGGCCCTGGGGGAGCGTTATGGGGAGAATCAGAGCCAAGTGCCTCCGCTCAGCCTCTCCAGCCTTTTGTCACAGACATCAGGCCACTCAGACAGGGGCCATGAGCAGGACACCATGGGCCTCACACCAGCCTGACCTGGGGCTGGATGGCGGAGGGGCACCATGGAGGAGGACTGAGGGACCTGGGAGCATTGGTGGGTGCTCTGAGGTGTGAAGCACAGAGAAATTGTGTTCAGAGAGAGCCCCCCAATGGAAGGCATGCACCTCTTGGAGGTGCTTCGAGAGACTAAGTTCAAAGGTTTTTGAAAAGGAATTTACTGGAATGTGTGGGGCAGTTGTGTTTCATTAAATGGGACAGTGCTAGATTGGCGTCCTGCAGCCCTGGGATCTACTGGGGTTACATGTGCAGTGGTGTTCAACATGTGAAAAGACACCCGTGTTGCCGAGGTGTACCAGCCTGGAGCTCAGAGCGCCCTGCTCATCCTGAGCACCTTACGGG
>JAQQAC010023519.1:11356999-11394774 GCA_029783875.1 Phataginus tricuspis | reverse complement strand
TTTCCCTTTGGTAACTATTAGTCCATTCTTGGGTTCTGTGAGTCTGCTGCTGTTTTGTTCCTTCAGCTTTTTTTTGTTGTTGTTATTGTTGTTCTTCTTCTTTGTTCTTATACTCCACATATGAGTGAGATCATTTGGTACTTGTCTTTTTCGGCTTGGCTTATTTCACTGAGCATAATACCCTCTAGCTCCATCCATGTTGTTGCAAATGGTAGGATTTGTTTTCTTCTTATGGCTGAATAATATTCCATTGTGTATATGTACCACAGCTTCTTAATCCATTCATCTCCTGACAGATACTTAGGTTGCTTCCATTTCTTGGCTATTGTAAATAATGCTGCAGTAAACATAGGGGTGCATCTGTCTTTTTGAAACTGGGCTGCTGCATTCTTGGGGTAAATTCCTAGGAGTGGGATTCCTGGGTCATATGGTATTTCTATTTTGAGTTTTTTGAGGAACCTCCATACTGCTTTCCACAATGGTTGAACTAATTTGCATTCCCACCAACAAAGTAGGAGGGTTCCCCTCTCTCCACATCCTTGCCAACATTTGTTGCTGTTTGTGTTTTGGATGTTGGCCATCCTCACTGGTGTGAGGTGATATCTCATTGTGGTTTTAATCTGCATTTCTCTGATGATTAGCGATGTGGAGCATCTTTTCTTGTGCCTGTTGACCATCTGAATTTCTTCTTTAGAGAAGTGTCTATTCATGTCCTCTGCCCATTTCTTAATTGGGTTATTTGCTTTTTGTTTGTTAAGGTGCGTGAGTTCTTTGTATATTTTGGATGTCAACCCCTTATCAGATACATCATTTATGAATATATTTTCCCATATTGTAGGATGTCTTTTTGTTCTACTGATAGTGTCCTTTGCTGTACAGAAGCTTTTCAACTTGATATAGTCCCATTTGTTCATTTTTGCTTTTGTTTCCCTTGCCCGGGGGGATATGTTCATGAAGAAGTCGCTCATGATTATGTCCAAGAGATTTTTGCCTATGATTTTTTCTAAGAGTTTTATGGTTTCATGACTTACATTCAGGTCTTTGATCCACCTTGAGTTTACCTTTGTGTATGGGGTTAGACAGTAGTCCAGTTTCATTCTCTTAAATGTATCTGTCCAGTTTTTCCAACACCAGCTGCTGAAGAGGCTGTCCTCTCCCCGTTGTATATCCAGGGCTCCTTTATCAAATATTAATTGACTGTAGGTGTTTGGGTTAATGTTTGGATTTTTCTATTCTGTTCCACTGGTCTGTGGGTCTGTTTTTGTGCCAGTACCAAATTGTCTTGATTACTGTGGCTTTTTAGTAGAGCTTGAAGTCAGGGAGCGTAATTCCCCCTGTTTGATTCCTCCTTCTAAGGATTGTTTTGGCTATTCGGGGTCTTTTCTGGTTCCATATGAATTTTAGAATTATTTGTTCCAGTTCATTGAAGAAAGCTGTTGGTAGTTTGATAGGGATTGCGTTGAATCTGTAGATTGCTTTAGGTAGTATTGGTATTTTGACAATATTTATTCTTCCTAGCCAAGAGCATGGGATACATTTCCATTTGTTAGTGTCTTCCTTAATTTCTCCTAGGAGTGTCTTGTAGTCTTCAGAGTACAGGTCTTTCACTTCCTTCGTTAGGTTTATTCCTAGGTATTTTATTCTTTTAGGTGCAATTGTGAATGGAATTGTTTTTCTGATTTCTCTTTCTGTTAGCTCATTGTTAGTGTATAGGAAAGCAACAGATTTCTGTGTGTTAATTTTATATCCTGCAACTTTGCTGAATTCAGATATTAGTTCTAGTAGTTTTGGAGTGGAGTCTTTAGGGTTTTTTATGTACAGTATCATACCATCTGCAAATAGTGACAATTTGACTTCTTCTTTACCAATCTGGATACCTTGTATGTCTTTGTTTTGTCTGATTGCCATGGCTAGGACCTCCAGTACTATGTTGAATAACAGTGGAGAGAGTGGGCACCCCTGTCTTGTTCCCTATCTTAGATGAAAAGCTTTCAGCTTCTCGCTATTAAGTATGATGTTAGCTGTGGGTTTGTCATATATAGCCTTTATGATGTGGAGGTACTTGCCATCTTTACCCATTCTGTTGAGAGTTTTAATCAAAAATGGATGCTGAATTTTGTCAAATGCTTTTTCAGCATCTATGGAGACGATCATGTGGTTTTTGTTCTTCTTTTTATTGATGTGATGGATGATGTTTATGGATTTTCGAATGTTGTACCATCCTTGCATTCCTGGGATGAATCCCACTTGATCATGGTGTATGATCCTCTTGATGTATTTTTGAATTCGGTTTGCTAATATTTTGTTGAGTATTTTTGCATCTATGTTCATCAGGGATATTGGTCTGTAATTTTCTTTTTTAGTGAGGTCTTTGCCCGTTTTTGGTATTAGAGTGATGCTGGCTTCAAAGAAAGAGTTTGGAAGTATTCCCTCCTCTTCTATTTTTTGGAAAACTTTAAGGAGAATGGGTGTTATTTCTTCTCTGTATGTCTGGTAGAATTCAGAGGTGAATCCATCAGGTCCAGGGCTTTTGTTCTTGGGTAGTTTTTTGATTACCAATTCAATTTCGTTGCTGGTGATTGGTCTGTTTAGTTTTTCTGTTTCCTGCTTGGTGAGTCTTGGAAGGCTGTATTTTTCTAAGAAGTTGTCCATTTCTTCTAGGTTTTGCAGCTTGTTGGCATATAGATGCTCGTAATATTCTCTTATAATTCTTTGTATTTCAGTGGGGTCCGTCATTATTTTTCCTTTCTCATTTGTGATTCTGTTTATGTGTGTAGATTCTCTTTTTCTCTTAATGAGTCTGGCTAGGGGTTTATCTATTTTGTTTATTTTTTCAAAGAACCAGCTTTTGGTTTCATTGATTTTTTCTATTGTTTTATTCTTCTCAATTTTATTTATTTATTCTCTGATCTTTATTATGTCTCTCCCTCTGGTAACTTTGGGCCTCATTTGTTCTTCTTTTTCCAATTTCAATAATTGTGTCCTTAGACTGTTCATTTGGGAATGTTCTTCCTTCTTTAAATGGGCCTGGATTGCAATGTACTTTCCTCTTAAGACTGCCTTCGCTGCGTCCTACAGAAGTTGTGGCTTTGTGTTGTTGTTGTCATTAGTCTCCATATATTCTTTGATTTCTTTTTTGATTTGGTCGTTAACCCATTGATTCATTAGGAGAATGTTGTTAAGTCTCCATGTATTTGTGAGCCTTTTTGATTTCTTTCTGAAATTTATTTCTAGTTTTATACCTTTGTGATCTGAGAAGTTGGTTGGTAGGATTTCAATATTTTTTAATTTACTGAGGTTCTTTTTGTGGCCTAGTATGTGGTCTATTCTGGAAAATGTTCCATGTGCACTTGAGAAGAATGTGTATCCTGCTGCTTTTGGGTGCAGAGTTCTGTAGATATCTGTTAGGTCCATCTGTTCTAGTATGTTGTTCAGTGCCTCTGTGTCTTTACTTATTCTCTGCCTGGTTGATCTATCCTTTGGAGTGAGTGGCGTGTTAAAGTCTCCTAAAGTAATTGCATTGCTCTCTATTTCCTCCTTCACTTCTGTTAGTATTTGTTTCACATATGCTGACGCGCCTGTGTTGGGTGCATATATATTTATAATGGTTATATCTTCTTGTTGGACTGACCCCTTTATCATTATGTAATGTCTGTCTTTATCTCTTGCTACTTTCTTCGTTTTGAAGTCTATTTTATCTGATACAAGTACTGCAACACCTGCTTTTTTCTCTTTGTTTTTTGCATGAAATATCTTTTTCCATTCCTTCACTTTTAGTCTGTGTATATCTTTGGGTTTGAGGTGAGTCTCTTGTAAGCAGCATATTGATGGGTCTTGCTTTTTTATCCACTCTGTTACTCTGTGTCTTTTGATTGGTGCATTCAGTCCATTTACATTTAGGGTGATTATTGATAGATATGTACTTATTGCCATTGCTGGCTTTAGATTCGTGGTTACCAAAGGTTCAAGGGTTGCTTCTTTACTATCTGAAAATCTAACTTAACTTTCTTGTTAAGCTATTGTGAACGCCGTCTGATGTTTCTTTATCTCTCCTTTCCTATTCTTCCTCCTCCTTTCTTTATATATTAGGTGTTTTGTTCTTTGCCTTTAGTTGGTATTTGGATGGTCTGCTTTCTTTGCTATGCTTTTATTTTCTCTGGTGACATCTTTTTAGCCTTAGGGGTATTTCCCTCTAGAGCAGTCCGTTTAAGATATCCTGGAGAGGTGGTTTATGGGAGGCAAACTCTCTCAACTTTCTTTTGTCTTGAAATTGTTTAATCCCTCCATCATATTTAAATGATAATCATGCTGGATACAACATTCTTGGTTTGAGGCCCTTCTGTTTCATTATGTTAAATATATCATGCCATTCTCTTCTGGCCTGTAAGGTTTCTGTTGAAAAGTCTGATGACAGTCTGATGGGTTTTCCTTTGTAGGTGATCTTTTTTCTCTCTCTAGCTGCCTTTAATATTCTGTCCTTATCTTTGATCTTTGCCATCTTGATTATTATGTGTCTTGGTGTTGTCTTCTTTGAGTCCCTTGTGTTGGGAGATCTGTGGGCTTCCGTGGACTGTGAGACTATTTCCTTCCCCAGCGTGGGAAAGTTTTCGGCAATTATTTCTTCAAAGACACTTTCTATCCCTTTTTCTCTCTCTTCTTCCTCTGGTACTCCTATAATGCGAATATTGCTCCGTTTCGATTGGTCACAGAGTTCTCTTAATATTCGTTCATTCTTAGAGATCCTTTTATCTCTCTCTGCCTCAGCTTCTTTGTATTCCTGTTCCCTGTCTTGTAATTCCTTGATCGTGTCTTGAACCTGATTCAATCTGCTGTTGAGCCCGTCGATGGCTTGTCTCATTTCTGCATTGTCTTTCCTCACTTCCCTCACTTCCTCCCTCAGCTCTTGCACATTTTTCTGTAGATCCATCAGCATGGCTATGACTTTTATTCTGAATTCTTTTTCAGGAAGACTGTGCATATCCATTCCTTCAGCTTCTTTCTCTGGGTGGTGTTTGTCTGAAGCTTTGTCTGTATCATATTCTTCTGTCTTCTCATGACTATAGAATTGGTTGTTGTTAGCAAGGAGAGATACGAAAGGAGAGAAAAGAAAAAAAAGAAATGTCTACTAATAATAAAAAAGTAAAAGTAGAGAGAGAAGAAGGAAAAGAAAAGCTAGAAAAAGAAGCAGCAGCAACACGTAAAAGAAAACAGCAACAACAACAACAATAACAACAACAAAAAACAAAAAACAAAAAAACACCAAAACGCCCACCGGGGGTGGTTTCTGTGTGAATGCTGTAGGTGGCGCTATTGCTCCACTATTCCAGAGCCATGGCCACGTCGCTCCACACGGCCCTTTAAAGCTGTGGCCGGGGTGAGAATGAATGGGAGGCTGTTGAAAGAGAGGAAATGAAAAAAAGGAAAAGAAAGGGGAGAAAAAACAATAACAACAACCAAAAAAAAAAGCGACTGAGAGTGGGTTCCGCGCGAGTGCTGTAGGTGGCGCTGTTGCTCCACTATTCCAGTGCCACTCTATAGTTCTGGCTGGCTTGGGAACAATGAGAAGCTGTTGATCTCCGTGGGGGTCTCAATGCCAGGCACCCTTTCCCAGTCGCCAGCCAAGGGGTCCAAATCTCCCCAGGACTCCCAGCGTGCTGGGCTCAGTTTGCGGGGCTATCCGGCCCCTCTACTGAGCTCCTGTCTCTTTAAGACCGCTGAGGTAGAGCGCGCGCTTTTCTTCCCTTTTTTTTCCTTTCTTTTTCCTTCCCAGAGCCTGCCGCGGGCAACTTGCACATTCTGGGCTGGGACCCTGTGCCCTCTGTCTCTCCTATCTCTGCTACACCGCAGGCTGTGTGTCAGCCCTCCCGGCGCAGACTTCCACTCCCTCCCAGCTCTGAATCCTCTCCTCCCGCTGGAGCGCTGGGGGGGAGGAGTGCTCAGTCCGCAGTGTCACGGCTCTGTACCTTACCCGCCTTGCCGGGACTCCCGCCGGAGTGAAGACTTCTTTTCTGGTGTCCTAGTTCCTCAAAGCTATGGTTTTCCACATTAATAATTCATAGCAAGATGTGAGTGGTTGTCTTTGTCATAATGGGCTAGCACTTGTACTTATCAGGGTATATTCAGACCTCAAGTCAAATAAATGAGTCTTGGGGTATCTAGACACATTGGGAGGATCTGCAGATGTAAGGTATGAGAGTGGGTGTACAGATTAAAGGGATTTGGAAAATCAGGAATAACATAGATGCAAGGAAGAACATTAACCTGAACAATTTGTATCTTACCTGTTCCAGCAGCACATAAAAGAATGAGTCTACCTCTAAATACACACTTATACTGAGTCAGAAATATGCAAACATTTATTGGGCACCTACTGTGTGCCTGGCACCAAGGTACAAAGATGAATGAAACCAGATACCTTCCCCTATGGAGTATGCAGTCTGATTGGGAAGGCAAAAATATTAAAGCTATAATTCGAATATGGTGTGAAAGGTGCTGAGCTGGGATGCAGGGGGCCAGGACCAAAAGGAATGACAAGGAGGTGAAAAGAATCTTAAAGGCCAAGTAGAGTTCAGCCAATCAGAGGAGATGTGGAGAGGTGTCACAGGAGGACAGAAGCAAGCATTGAAGGCGGCTTGAAAGGGGTTGGTGGAATTCAGAGCCTGAATATCATCTGGTAGATAAAGGACATGGGGTATGAACTGGGGAGGTTGTTAGGATGAGATTAAGAAGCCTTGGACGGTGATCTAAGGATGTATGACTTCCTCATGAAGTCTGGCAGAGTCAGTCCACTGTTTTAATCCCAGAAGTGACCTGGTAAGCAGACCTGGAGCAAGATGGCTCCAAGGGAGGTGGTTAGTGATGGGCTGGAGGCAAAACCCTTCACAAGGGCCCATTGTTAAGCATTCAGGAACTTTGCAAGCTAATAGTTAAACACCACTGTCATTAAAATTAAATTACATAAGTTTGATTTAAATAAATTAGGATAATCTAGGACTGAGTCCCATCTTCTCATTTCTGTCACTGTTGAGAAGGTAATTTGATGTTCTTAGTACTGAAACCAGGGGATAACATGTCTTATGAAAATGCTGCTTATGGATTCTTCTTTCTGAAAGTCTTAAAAGTTGTTTAGAGACAGATAATTTGCTTAAAGATTGAGCAAGTGTGAAAGTAATAAAATCTAGAACCTAAACTCTAAAATAGTAACAAGTGCTCAAAATTCATCACTTCACAGTTATCTTATTACATCTTTTAAGATTAAGCCAGTGAGAAAGTAATAAAATCTAGAACCCAAAAGTGGCAATAAATGCTCAGTCTATCACTCCCCAATTATTTTATTACATTTTACTATTATTTATATTCTTGAGGTTCTTCATGACTATTGTGTATTATTGTGGAAATAGTATATAATGGTGTGCTATGCACATTTCTTTAGTTATTTCAGTCACAGGGAGAGAATTGACAAAATGGAAATTGTCATTTGCTAACCTTTCAATGGAGGTGAACCTAGAGGCAGGATGTGAGAGAGGAGGATCATTGAGAGAGAAATTTGGGAATAGAGAGATGGAAAATCATTACCTTGGAGAGATCTAGAAGGTAGGGAGTACAGATTTTGATCACCAAAGTTCAGTTCTGGCAAATCTTTCATGTCCCAACGTCCAGAAAAAATGATAAAAAACAAAACATTAGCAGATTCAATAGAATCTGTTGAAAGGACTACCCCAAAAATAAAAATAGAGGTTGGAGGAGCCTCAAGTTGGTGGAGTAAGAAGGCAAGGCGGAAACCTCCTCACACACACACACACACAAAAGAAGCAATAACAGCAAATACAACTAAACCTGGGAATGAACTGAAGGCTGCAGAACACACCGTCTACAACTGGAGAAGAAAAGAAGACCAAAAAGAAGAGTGAAGTGGCAGAGCCCTGACCAAGAGAGAGACCTCAGCCCTTCCTCCATCCCAGCCCACAGGTGGGAGGAAGAAGAACAGAGCTGGGAGAGGTAGGCGCCCAGGCACTCTGTACACCTTGCCCTGGAGACCTGCTCTGGGAACACGAGTCCACCTTGCATGGGTTCTGGTGATTTAGCAGTATGATTAGCAGGACGGGACACCAGGGGCAGTTGGAACGCTCTGGGAGGCTGAGACACCAGCTGCCTGTGGAGGACAGGCACAGCCTACTGGTCCTGTCAAGACCCAACACAGAGGCAGCAGTTTTAAAGACTTGCCAGCAGTGCAAGAGGAGCCAGAGGCATGAGGTTTGGATGGTGTTGTCTCTGCAGGAAAAAAGGCAGGTGGGTGATACCTCCCCAGCCCTCCCTTGGCCCAGCAGGTCAAGCACTCTCAGGAGCCCCAGGTGCTCCATCCCCATCACTGGCAGCTCAGCCCTGAGGCACCTCCTGCCCACCACTAACGAGCTAGCCCACTCAGCCCAGCGGCATCCAGCTTTGCTGCCTGGCAGGCACAGGGAGACCCTCCTAGCTTTCACAGCCCTGTTTCAGCCCACCTGGGGAGGTACATGCAGGAGCCAGCTCTAGGAGCTCCTTCCTCTCCACAGAGGCTAAGCCGGGTGCTGCGCACCTCACTGCCGCTAGGGGCTGCCCACGGAACTCACTGCTGCAGTAGCTGGGTGCCCCTGCATCATGACCGGCTGCCTCCACAGCCGGTGGGGCCTCCCGCCACTCGCTGCGAGCCTATGGGCCCTTCCGCCATGCCAATTACTGCCTCCGCATGCCCAGGCACCCTCCCAGAATGGACTATGCCCCTGCTGCTGTGCGTTCTGCTGTCATTGCTGTGTGTCTGTGCACCCTCCCACCACATGGCTTGCCACTGCTGCCAAGCACTGGAGGGCTCCACAACCAGGTGACTTGCCAACAAAATGAGCCTGTGCTCTTTGCCACTGTGCAACTCATTCTGCAACAACCTTGCCCACAAAAATTCCAGTGGAAACCTCTTCTCTGATCACAATAGGCCTGCTGAGGCAAACCACCAGCCACAGCAGACTGAGATAAACCACTGCCAGCAGACAGACAGAAAGGGGGCCCTGTCCAGTGCCCACCAACATGGAGGGTATTATGCTCAGTGAAATAAGTCAAGTTGAGAAAGACAAATACCATATGATTTCGCTTATTTGTGGAATATAAATGCAAAGCAAAACAGAATGAACAAAACAGGAGTAGACACATAGACACTGAGAAGGAACTGGCGGTTGCCATGGGGAATGGTTTGGTGTCAGTAGGTGGGTGGGAAGGGTGAGGGGGATAAAAGGACACAAAAATTCTCAGTCATAATGTAAGTTGGTCATGGGGATAGTAGTACAGCAGGAGAATATAGCCAATTATTCTGTAACATCTTCCTATGTTGACAGATGGTAGCTGTACTAGTGGCAGGGTGAGGATTTAATAATATGGGTAACTGTTGAACCACTGTGTTGTATACTTGAAACTAAAATAAGACTATATCAATTAAAAAATTAAAATAAAAATAGATGAAGTTTCTTGTAGAAAAAGTTACATTCAATGGATTTGGGCTTTGTTATGTCTTTCTCTAAGTACTTTTTTTTTTAAATAAACACTTTATATCTCTGCTTGCACAAAGGAACATATCCATTTTCAAAAGCACCATGAAAACTTAGTTTTTGCCATGTTGATGTTCTCTTCTGTCCCAAATCCTCCAACTTCTCATGAACTGAGAAAACCTCAAATTCTGGGAGCTTTTAACAGTGCCCTGTGGCTCCATTTTTTAAAAAAGAGTTGAAAACATTTACAAATTAGTTCAATAAATAATTTTATCACTCCCGTTTGAGATATAAAAGAGACTGTTCAGGACAATCAAGGCTATTTCATCGATGGTAAATCTTGAACTTGTGATGTCTACCTTTTTTGAGCCACAGATGCCTGATTTATTCCGGGCTCGCCATGTACTGAGTCCTTTGATAAGTGATTATGTTTTATTGGATATAATTCTCACAGTCACCTGGGGAGACCTGTATCTTTACTAACTCCAGTTTATAGGTGAGAAAACAGTATCACTGAAAGGTGAAGTCAGCTGACTTGCGACAAGCTAGAAAGAAGGATCAAATAGACCCCGCTTTATGAAGAAGAAAACTCTCGCTCAAAGGAAAGCGAGCAGTAAGAGACACTCAGCTTTTCATGGGTAAAGGGGGAACTCAGACCCAACTCTATCCGATTCTAAAGCCAGTGCCCCCAAACCACCATGAAATTCCAGTCTTTCTGCTTAGCACGGGCAACCTGTTTGATTCATTATCTCCCACTCCTCAGATATCTGAGGGAAATTTTGCCATGTCTGAGCATCAGAAATGCTGTCCTTGACTCAGCAGTTTTCTTTCACCTGAATGTTTTTTTAAGCCTGTAAAGTTGTTCACTGAAATCGAATAGATTACCATAAATAGAAAACCAAAACCACTTGGCATAGATAAATGTGCTAACCAGAGCATGTTTTCCATTTTCCTTTATGAAACCCCAACTGATACAGAAGGTAAGAGTAAAAAAGAGAATATCATGAAAATGGAAGAATATTGTTTAAATTCTAGCTAGCTATTTCTGCCACTGAAGACTCTAAGCCCAAGAGCCTCCTTCTCATTTTCTAAAGAAAAGTTATGTGAAAAGTGTTAAAGACCTGGTAGCACCAAACCAGAATGTTCTCAGGGTGTAATCAGAAGGATGGAAAGAATTAAAAAGGGAGTACCTTTTATGAGTTATTTAATGTTGTGTCCATGAACCAAAAAAACCACCCTGAAGAGCTTTCTGTTTCAACTAATATTGACAAGGGAGGCAAGAACACCCACTGGGGAAAAGACATCCTCTTCAACAAGTGGTATTGGGAACAATGAAATCGGACCCCTGTCTCGTACCACTCAAAAACTTAACTCAAAATGAATGAGAGACTTAACATTAAGACCTGATACTGTAACATTGGCACCAAAAGCAAAAGTCAACAAGTGGGACCACATCAAACTCAGAAAGAAACAATCAGCAAAATGAAGACAACCTACAGAATGGGAGAAAATTTTTCCAAACCATATACCAGATAAGGGATTAGTATCCAAAATATGTAAAGAACTCATATGACTTAATAACAATAACAAAAAACACCCCGAACAATCCAATTAAAAATGGGCAGAACAAATAGATATTTTTCCAGAGAGGACATCAAAACGGCCAACAGACACATGAAAAGATGCTCAGCATCACTAACCATCAGGGAAATGCACATCAAAACCACAACGGGATATCGTCTCACACCTGTTAGAGTGGCTCTCATCAAGGAGACAAGTGACAACAGGTGCTGGTGAGGATGTGCCACAAAGGGAAGCTTCTGCACTGTTGGTTCAACCACTATGGAAAACAATGTGGAAGTTCCTCAAAAAATTAAAAACAGATACATCATACAATCCAGCAATTCCACTTCTGGGTATATATCCAAAGGAAATGAAAACAGGAATTCAAAGAGATAAATGAACTGCTACTTATTGCAGCATTATTCACTATAGCCAGCATATGGAAACAACCTAAATGCCCATCCGTGAATGGATAAAAAAGATGATGGGGAGAGAGGGAGAGAGGGATAAAGGGACCCTGTAACCAGCACACACAGTATAGGTAGTTCACCAGGAGGGCAGTACAGCACAGAGAAGACAAGTAATGACTCTCTAGCATCTTGCTACACTGATAGACTGTGACTGCCAAAGGAGGGGGGGGTGAGATTTGATAATATGGGTGAATGTTGAAACCACAATGTTGTCATGTGAAATCTTCATAAGATTGCATATCAACGATACTTTAATTTTAAAAAGATGTAAGATATATATACATGAATATTATTCAGCCGTGAGAAAAGAGGGTGTCCTGCCATTTGCAACAACACGGGTGGACCTTTAGCATATTATGCTAAGTGAGAATGGTAGTTACCAGGGAATAGAAGATGGGGAGTAAGTTTGTTGTTTAAGGGTACAAACTTACGATGAGTAGTAAATAAAGCATACAGATCTAATGCACAGTATAATGAATGTAGACAACAATACTGTAATACAATCATTAAACGTGCTAAGAGACTAAAATTTGTCTCAACCACTAAGAAGAAAGGATAATTATGTAATGGGACAGTGGTGCTAAATATCACTGAAATGGCTATCATTTTACAATATATAAAGCTATCAAATTAATACACAGTACACCCTAAATTTACACAATGCTATGTCAAGTAGATTCAATAAAAAAATAAAGTACTTACACAGATAGTAAAAATTTTATTTCTACCTTTAAAAGAAAAAGGAAAAAATCACCTGAGTTCTAACATTGAGATGCATTCGTTTATTTCAAAAGGAACTGGGTTTAAAAGAATCTTTAAAAAGGCTTAGAAAAGATTCCCACTGAGAAGTTTCCACACGGCACCCTTCAGGTCTCCGTTCCACAGCTGTAGATGAAAGGGTTCAGCATGGGGCCACCATGGTGTACATCACCATGGCTTCCATGTCCCTGTGGGTGGTGTGTGCGGATGCAGGGTTGGCGTAGACCCCAAAGAGAGGCCCGTAGAAGAGAGAGACAACACAAAGGTGAGGCCCACAGGTGGAGAATGCTCCCCACTTCCCCTGGACTGAGGGCACCTTCCACACAGCCATGGCAGTAGGTGTCTAAGAGGCCACAACATCCGCAGAAGGGGTCAGAACCACTGAGCGCCGAAGCACCAGAACCAGCATTGCACTGACTTGAGTGTCGGAACAGGAAAGCTTGATCAAGGCATCGAGGTCACAGAAGAAGTGTGGGGTCCTGGTGGTGCAAAAGAATAAGTGGGTCCTGAGAGGATTAAAGATGGCGGCGTGAGAGGTGAGACAGAGGCTTCCTCCTAAAACCGCATATAATATGAAAATATAACTAATACAACTACTGTTGAAAGAGCAACAGGAAAGAGGACTGCAACAAACTGCATACACCTGGAGACAAGAGCAGACCTCACGGAAAAGGGTAACGTACTAAAGCTGTGGTCCTGTGGGATCCAAGTCCTTCCCCCACCCCAGCTCACAGGCAGGAGGAACAGGAACGGAGCAGGGAGGGAGTGGAGATCTGGGACTGCTGAATACCTAACTCTGGAGATCTGCTCTGGGAGCACAAACCTACATTTCATGGTGATTGCATGCTACTCTCGTAATTAGGGGTTTGGAAAGCTAAGACAGGCAGAATTCCTGGAGAGGCTAAGATTCCAGCTGCTTGTGGAAAGCAGGGATCCATATCTAGCTGCTCTGGGACAAAATAAAGGTGGGCAGTCTGAGAGACTTCCTAACAAAGAAGCCCTGAGCAAAAGGGCTGCTAAAGGGGCAAGGACTGCACAGAGCTTACTGCTCAGGAGAAAGGACAGGTAGACAAAATTGTCCGGGTGTACTCTGCCCAGCAGGTTGGGAGTTTTCATGATCTTCAGGTGCTCCAGCTCCCTGGCTGCCTACACAGCTCCAAGAACCCCTTCTGTAACAGGCAGACTACTGCGCCTTTCTCCTGGCCAGCCCCACCAGGCTTGCAAACTGGGAAACCCTACCTTGGTGTTAGGCCAGCCAGAGGGAGGATCTGTCTACAGCAACTAAAAACACAAAGCACAGAGGCTTATACCTGTGTGCTCAGCCCACTGGTTCAGGCAGTGGAGACAGGCATAGCAGCCAAGAAGTAGGAAACAGCTCTTTCCTCCCCCTAGGCACCAATACCACTCCCCAGCAAACCCTAACATTGCTTCAGGGGCTAAGCAGCTCCAGAGAGTAGAGCTTCTGGGCACTAGAGGGCGCCATACACAAATATGAAACACCAAAGAAACCTGGTCCAGAGTAAAATTATTAATACAACGCCTGAAAAAGGTTTAAATGATATTGACCCCATGACTCTCCCTAAAAGGGAGTTCAAAATAAGTCATTAACATGCTCATGGAGGTACGGAAAGATATTCAAGAACTCAGGAGTGAATTAAGGTAGGAAATCCAATCTTTGAAGAGCACAATGAATGGTATTAAAAACAGATTGGATACAGTGGAGGAGACGATCAATGAAATAGAAACTAGAGAAGAGGAATACAAAGAAGCTGAGGCACAGAGAGAAAACAGGATCTCTAAGAATGAAAGAATATTGAGAGAACTGTGTGACCAATCCAAACAGAATAATATTCGCTTTATAGGGGTACCTGAAGAAGAAGAGAGAGAAAAAGGGATAGAAAGTGCCTTTGAGGAAGTAATTGCTGAAAACTTCCTGAACCTGGGGAAAGAGATAGTCTCTCAGGCCATGGAGGTGCACAGATCTCCCAACACAAGGGACCCATGGAAGAGAACATCAAGACATATAGTAATTAAAATGGCAAAGATCAAGGATAAGGAGAGACTATTAAAAGCAGCCAGAGAGAGAAATAAGATCACACACAAAGGAAAACCCATCAGGCTATCATCACACTTCTCAGCAGAAACCTTACAGGCCAGAAGGGAGTGGCATGATGTATTTAATGCAATGAAGCAGAAGGGCCTTGAGCCAAGATTACTTTATCCATCAAGATTATCATTTAAATTTGAAGGAGGGATTAAACAATTCCCAGATAAGCAAAAGCTGAGCGAATTTACCTCCCACAAACCATCTCTACAGTGTATTTTAGAGGGACTGCTATAGATGGAAGTGTTCCTATGGTTTAATAGCTGTCACCAGAGGTAATAAAACCACAGTAAAGAAAGTAGAACAGCTAACTACTAAGAAATGCATAATTAAATTAACTATCCCCAAAGTCAATCAAGGCATAGACAAACAGTACAGAATATGATACCTAACATATAAAGAATGGAGGAGGAAGAAAAAAGAGGAGGAAAAAAAACATAAAAAGAACCTTTAGATTGTGTTTGTAATAGCATATTAAGGGAGTTAAGTTAGACTCTTAGATAGTAAGGAAGCTAACCTTGAACCTTTGGTAACCACAAATCTGAAGCCTGCAATGCCAATAAGTACGTATCTATCCATAATCACCCTAAATATAAATGGACTGAATGCACCAGCCAAAAGACATAGAGTCACTGAATGGATAAAAAAACAAGACCCATCTATATGCTGCCTTCAAGAGACTCACTTAAAACCCAAAGACATACACAGACTAAAAGTGAAGGTACAGAGAAAGACATTTCATGCAACTAATAAGGAGAGAAAAGCAGGAGTTGCAATATTTATATCAGACAAAATATACTTCAAAACAAAGAAAGTCACAAAAGAGACAAAGAAGGAAATTACATAATGATAAAAGGGTCAATCCAACAAGAAGATATAACCATTATAAATATCTATGCACCCAACACAGAAGCTCCTACATATGTGAAACAAATACTAACAGAATTAAAGGGGGAAATAGAATGCAATGCATTCATTCTAGGAGACTTCAACACACCACTCACTCTGAAGGACAGATCGACCAGACAGAAAATAAGTAAGGAGACAGAGGCACTGAACAACACATTAGAACAGATGGACCTAACAGACATCTACACAACTCTACACCCAAAAGCAGCAGAATACACATTCTTCTCAAGTGCACATGGAACAATTTTCAAGAATAGATCATATACTAGGCCACAAAAAGAACCTCAGTAAATTCAAAAAGATTGAAATTGTACCACCCAACTTCTCAGACCACAAAGGAATGAAACTAGAAATTAATTACACAAAGAAAATGAAAAATCCCACAAACACACGGAGGCTTAATAACATGCTCCTAAATAATCAATGGATCAGTGACCAAATAAAAACAGACATCAAGCAATATATGGAGACAAATGACAACAATAATTCAACAACACAAAATCTGTGGGACACAATGAAGGCCTTGCTAAGAGGAAACTATTGCAATACAGGCCTACCTCAGGAAAGGAGAACATTCCTATATGAGCAGTCTAAACTCACAATTAATGAAACTAGAAAAAGAAGAACAAATGAGAGCCAAAGTCAGTAAAAGGAGGGACATAATAAAGATTAGAGGAGAAATAAATCAAATCTAGAAGAATAAAACAATAGAAAGGATCAACAAAAGCAAGAGCTGGTTCTTCAAGAAAATAAACAAAATAGATAAACCCCTAGCCAGACTTATCAAGAAAAAAAGAGAGTCTACTCACATAAACAGAATCAGAACTGAGAAAGCAAAAATCACTACGGACAGCACAAACATGCAAAGAACTAGTAGAGAACACTATGAAAGACGATATGCTAACAAACTGTATGACCTACAAGAAATGGACAACACTCTAGAAAAATACAACCTCCCGAGGCTGACCCAGAAAGAAACAGAAAATCTCAACAGACCAATTACCAGCAACGAAAGCAAACTGGTAATCAAAAACCTATCTAAGAACAAAACGCCTGGACCAGATGGCGTCACTGCTGAATTTTATCTAACATTTAGTGAAGACCTAATATCCATCCTCCTTAAAGTTTTCCAAGGAGTAGAAAAAGAGGGAATACTTTCAAACTCATTCTATGAGGCCAGCATCACTCTAATACCAAAATTGGGCAAAGACACCACAAAAAAAGAAAACTACAGACCAATATCCCTGATGAACAAAGATGTAAAAATACTCAACAAAATATTAGCAAACCGAATTCAAAAATACATCAAGAGGATCATCCATCATGATCAAGTAGGATTTATTCCAGGGATGCAAGGATGGTTCAACATCATCCACCACATCAACAAAAAGAAGGACGAAAACCACATGATCATCGCCATAGATGCTGAAAAAGTATTTGACAAAATTCAACATCCATTCATGATAAAAACTCTCAACAAAATGGTACAGAGGGCAAGTACCTCAACATAATAAAGGTCATATATGACAAACCCACAGCCAACATTATACTTAACAGCGAGAAGCTGAAAGCTTTTCCTTTAAAATTGGGAACAAGACAAGGATGCCCACTCTCCCCACTTCTATTCAACATAGTACTGGAGGTCCTTGCCACGGCAATCAGACAACACAAAGAAATAAAAGGCATCCATATTGGCAGGGAAGAAGTTAAACTGTCCCTGTTTGCAGATGACATGATATTGTACATAAAAAACCCTAAAGAATCCACTCCAAAACTACTAGATCGAATATCTGAATTCAGCAGAGTTGCAGGATACACAATTAATGCACAGGAATCTATGGCACTCCTATACACTAACAATGACCTAGCAGAGAGAGAAATCAAGAATAAAATTCCATTCAAAGTTGCATCAAAAAGAAGAATATACCTAGGAGTAAACCTAACCAAGGATGTGAAAGGCCTATACTCTGAAAATTACAAGACATTCATGAGAGAAATTAAAGAAGATACCAATAAATGGAAACACATCCCATGCTCATGGATAGGAAGAATTAATATTGTCAACATGGCCATCCTGCCTAAAGCAGTCTACAGATTTAATGGAATTCTTATCAAAATACCAACAGCATTTTTCAACAAACTAGAAAAATCCTTCTAAAATTCATAGGGAACCACAAAAGACCCCGAATAGCCAAAACAATCCTAAGAAGGAAGAATAAAGCTGGGGGGATTATGCTCCCCAACTTCAAGCTTTACTACAAAGCCACAGTACTCAACACAATTTGGTACTGGCACAAGAACAGACCCATATACCAATGGAACAGACTAGAGAGCCCTGATATAAACCCAATCATATATGGTCAATTAATATATGAAAAAGGAGCCATGGACATACAGTGGGAAAATGACAGCCTCTTCAACAGCTGGTGTTGGCAAAACTGGACAGTTACATGCAAGAGATTGAAACTGGATTATTGTTTAACCCCATACACAAAAGTAAACTCGAAATGGATCAAGGACCTGAATGTAAGTCATGAAACCATAAAACTCTTAGAAGACAACATAGGCAAAAATATCCTAAATATAAGCATGAGCGACTTCTTGAATGCATCTCCTCAAGCAAGGGAAACAAAAACAAAAATGAACTCATGGGACTATATCAAACTAAAAAGTTTCTGTACGGCAAAGGACACCGTCAACAGAACGAAAAGGCAACCTACAGTATGGGAGAATATATTTGTAAATGACATATCCGACAAGGGGTTAACATCCAAAATATATAAAGAAGTTACACGCCTCTACACCCAAAAAGCAAATAACCCAATTAAAAAATGGGCAGAGGATATGAAGAGACAGTTCTCCAAAGAAGAAATTCAGATGGCCAACATACACATGGAAAGATGCTCCACATCACTAATCATCAGGGAAATGCAAATTAAAACCACAATGAGATATCACTTCACACCAGTAAGGATGGCCAGCATCAAAAAGACGAAGAAAACAAATGCTGGCGAGGATGTGGAGAAAGGAGAAGCCTCCTACACAGCTGGTGGGAATGTAAGCTAGTTCAACCATTGTAGAAAGCAATATGGAGGCTCCTCAAAAAACTAAAAATACAAATACCATTTGACCTGGGAATTCCACTCCTTGGAATTTACCCAAAGAATACAACTTCTCAGATTCAAAAAGACATATGCACCCCTGTGTTTATTGCAGCACTTTTTACAATAGCCGAGATATGGAAGCAACCTAAGTGTCCATCAGTAGATGAATGGATAAAGAAGATGTGGTACCTACACAATGGAATTCTATTCAGCCATAAGAAGGAAACAAATCCTGCCATTTGTAACAACATGGATGGAGCTGGAGGGTATTATGCTCAGTGAAATAAGCCAGGCAGAGAAAGACAAGTGCTAAATGATTTCCCTCATTTGTTGAGTATAACAATGAAGTAAAACTGAAGGAACAAAATAGTAGCAGATTCAGAGACTCCAAAAAGGAACTAGTGGTTGCCAAAGAGGAGGGGTGTGGGAGGGTGGGTGGGGAGGGTGGGAGAAGGGCATTGTGGGGTATTATGTTTAGTACACACGGTGTGGGGAATCACGGGGAAACAGTGTAGCACAGAGAAGGCAAACAGTGAATCTGTGGCATCTTACTACACTGATGGACAGTGACTGCATTGGAGTATGGGTGAGGACTTGATAATATGGGTAAATGTAGTAACCACATTGCTTTTTCATGTAAAACCTTCATAAGAGTGTATATCAATAATACCTTAATAAAAAGTTTTTAAAAAAAAGAATAAGTGGGTCCTCAGGACAGCACGGACCATAGCGATGAGGTTGGCCGAGTTCCAGGGCACCGCCACAGGGAAGGCATACCGAAAGACGCTCACGTTTGTGGCATAGTGCAGCGGACACCAGATGGCCAGGTAGGGGTCATAAGCCATGGCTGAGAGAAGGATGCTGTTGGCTGCCCCAAAAGCAATGAGGAAATATATCTGACCCAGGCAAGCTGCAGAGAAGATGGGGGTGTGCCCACACAGGTGGCTCGCCAGCATCTTGGGGATGATGGTGGAAGTAAAGCTGATGTCAAGAGGAGACAAGTTGCTAAGGAAAAAGTACATGGGACTGTGGATGTGAGGGTCCGAGAGGATGCCCGGGATGGTGAGTAGATTCCCCAAGAGCCCAATTACATACAGGCTGAAGGAGGCAGTGAACTGCAGGGGCTGCTCCGGGAGGCCAAGGAGGATGAAATCAGAGGCCTGGGTCCGACTGTCCATTGTCAGGCAGTTCTAAAGCCAGAAACAAGAGCATCAATAGGGGGCGAACTTCCAAGGAGTCCATACATGGCATTTGCAACATTTAAAACTATTTTTATTAGTGGGAACTCTTACTGATGTTATCAAAATTAAGAATGATACTCTGATTAGCCTGATTGCAGCGATTACCAAAACAGCAATCACAGTGTATACGTATATCAAAATATCAATACACTTTAATTACATACAATGTTTTAAACAAGTCCTGGATGTATTTAGGCTACTCATTTTGGTTTTCTTTTCCACCCATGTTTCTTATCCCAACCACTAAAAAGAAAGGACAATTATGTAATGGTATGCGGTGCTAAATATCGCTGCAACAGCAATCATATATGTAAAGGTATCAAATCAACACGTTGTACACCTTAAATTTACACAACGTTATATGTCAAATATATTCAATAAAAACGTACTTACATGAATAGAAAAAATGATTTCTTGTTATGGATACACTATATTTTATTTATCCATTCATCTGTCAATGGACATTTGGATTGTTTCCCAAATGTCCAACTTCTGGCCATTGTGAATAGTGCCACTATGAACGTTCGTGTACAAATTCGTGTTTTCGATTCTTTTGGGTATATACCTAGGCATGGGATGCTGGGTTGTACAGTAATTCTAAGTTTAACTACGTGGGGAACCACCAAACTGTTTTCCTCGGTGGCTGCACCACTGTACATTCCTGCCAGCAATGTATGAGGGTTCCAATCATTCACCTCCTATAACACTTGTTATATTCTCTGTTTTAGATTCTTTCTATCCTACTGGGTGTGAAGTGGCATCATATTTTGGCATTGATTTGCATTTTTCCAATGACTAATGATGTTGAGCATCCTTTCACATGTGTTTTAGCCAGTAAACTAGCATTTTTAAACAGAGGATTACATGTTAATGTAATACATTTGGATGTAAATTAAAATTTTTACTCATATAAGGATTACATATAAACAAAATGGAAGTATGTGTGAGAGGATGTGAACAGCAATTATTTTGACATACTTGAATTATGGGCATGGACAATTTTTATTTCTTACTTTTTCTTATTTGTATTTTCTTCTATGAAGATGTATAATTTGCATAATAAGAATAATATTTTAAATAAGAACTCTAAAGGCAAAGAGTAACAAGTGTCACTTTCATCTTGAAATATAGTAAATATTTATTTACTTCATGTTGCAGTGTTCTTTTCTTATTTTTCAGCCAGAAAGCCTCCTGGGCCCCCAACTGTGGGCCACTGTAAGGGCCTGAGACTTGAACTGTATATTCCAGTGCGTTCAACACCTTGAAAGGAGCGAGTCCGTGTCAGCTGCTGTCCCTGGTGCTGAAGGAGGTGGTTCAAATTTCCTCCCACTGTAACGGACCCATGTGACCTCCTCTTCCTGGAACATTTAGGCAAAAATGAAGTGGGTCATGCCTCTCAAGGGGGAAAAAAATTTTGTTCCAGTACCTAGCTTCTGGCCAGCTTCACATTAAAAGCCCTTGTAATTTCTCAGATTTAACTATGGATATTTAGAACCCATGGAATTTTCTAATGATAGTTTCCTTCTACAGCAGGCCACCTGTACATCCAGGCCAGAGGGGGTTCCCAGCTCCAGGCAAGATTACTCTGGATTAGGTGAGATCGACTTACAACAATGGAACATTCTGGGGGTAAAAGGTCTTATACCAAGCTTTATTCTCATGATAGCAGGTGGAGCACTAGAGTCACATCTGCATCCAGCAAGTTCATCTCCATCTCTGCCTCCTTTTCAGGCTCTGCCTACACTCCAGGCCCTGTGCTGAGCACTGGGTGGAGCTCTTTATACAGCAACACGGGCAATAATGGCTATTGCCAACAAGTGTGCAAGCATACCTGTGCAGTAGGCCAAGTGTTACATCATTGCAAGTGCACAGCGGGCAAGCACATTAGGATCAGGTGAGGATCCTGGCCATGGAACTTCCATTTTCCCTACAAGGCCACATTTCCCAAAACTTAAATTTCACTGTTTTGACTTTCAAGCATTTTACATTAGAACATGATGCAAAAAGACAGGAGAAAGTGAATGAACACTCACTGACTACCGATATTTGTTACTGACTCAGTAACGTTGCACATGCTTGCTAAGTCAGTCTCCCCAACAGTGCAATAAGGTAACTACTACTATATGATAGAGGAACTCAGGTATAGAGAAAGAGTGATTTTCCCCAAGTCAAACAGCTAGTAAATAGCAAAATGGGATTGTGACCTTGGTAGTCCAACTCCAGGGTGTGGTGAATCCAGGGACATCTCACCCTGACTGCATTTAGTTATCTGCTCCACTTCTCCTAGAGAACCGTCTTGTCCTCATGATCCAGATGGAGCTCCAGCTACCAAGTCAATATTACAAGCAACACAAAGGAAGCAGGGGGAAGGCTGGGCAAACAGTGTGTCCCAGCTTTCTCTTCAGGAAGGTTTCCAGACCTGCCATGTAATCTTGGATTTCTCCATATGGAAAAGGGTACAGTCATTTAACCAATCTGGCTTCAAGAAAAGATTTTTAATATAATCTGTATTTCAGCCTGCCATGCACCTAGCTAAAAATTAGGAATTCTAAAAAAGCTAAACTGGATATCAGGATACACAATAGCAATCTCTACACAGTCCATGATCAAAACATTATTGACTACCATACATCTGATGTATATACCCTTCTTCCTATAACAGGAACACACTCACAGCATCCCCAGGGAAGTTAACCCCCAAGTGTACTTGCTCCCCGATTCAACCCCAAGGCCAGCATCTCTGGGTGATGTGAAGCCCTCTCCCTTAAATCCTGATGTGGGCTTTTGTGGTCTGGAAATCTATACACTTAAGGCAATCATCACCTTTAATGCAGCAAAGTGTGGGTGGAGTAGTAACTGGATTGTGACCATTTAAAATCCCAATAGAAACTTTCTGTTTCCATTAATAGCAAGTTGTTATTTGGATTAAATTTTCAGCTTTTTTTATAATCATTTTTTATTAAGGTTTCACTGATATACAGTCTTATGAAGGTTTCACATGAAAATCATTGTGGTTACTGCATTCACCCATATTATCAAGTCCCCCTATACCCCATTGAAGTTGCTGTCCATCAGCGTAGTAAGATGCCACAGTCACTACTTGCCTTCTCTGTGCTACACTGTCTTCCCCGTGACCTCCCACACACCATGTGTGCCAATCATAATACCTCAATCCCCTTCTCCCTCCCTCCCCACAGGCCCTCCCCTACCCCTCCCCTTTGGTAACTGCTGGTCCCTTCTTGGAGGCTGTGAGTCTGCTGCTGTTTCGGTCCTTCAGTTTTGCTTCATTGACACCCCACAAATGAGGGAAATCATTTGAAAACAGTTCTCAAAGCTGACACTTCTGCCATTTCTTAAATGAATAAATGACCTGAAAAGACAGTAGAGAATTACAAACACACCACTCAAATGGAAAAAAAAACCTGCTGAAAAAATGAACGAGAGTGATATTTTTTGCCCCAGAGGCATTTCTCAAGTCAGGAAAGTGTGAAGCTGTGTTTTGATGGCATCATGGTGGGGGGAGAAAAATCAAGGAGTAGAGTGATACAGAGACAGAAATGGTAAGAAGAACCTCCTCATTTAAGTGGAGACCTCAAAAAAGCTACAGCCCTCAAGGTGAGAGGGTTTGAACTTCAGCTTGAATTTAAGCTGCCTTAGTAGCCTGGGGCACCACAGGCTTTCAACCTTAACAACATAATCCCTAACCAAGGATTCCTCCTGACGGAAAGCTGCCCTCTTCAAATTCTACACATGGTATTTCAAAGATGATAGCCAATGCCCAAGAAAAGGTAACCAGGGCCACAAGAATACTGACCTTATGGGTGAAAACCAGCAAGAACAGCAGACAATAGAACTGATACAGTTAGAGCAATGAGCAAATAAACTATAAAGCAACCAGACTTATGTTTAAGTCCACACAGTAACCAGAGAAACAGTGAAGGACTAGGGGGTCAGAAAACACTGGGTATATTACAAGATCAGAACGGAGGTCAGGATGGCCAGAGTGTGACTCAGCCTCAAAGGTGCCCTTTAAGTCCGTCCTTAACCCTGGTCCCTCTCTGGCACAAACGCCTCCCATGGTTCCCTAATGTGCACAGGATAAAATCCATTCTCGGGCGCTGGGAGCCCGCGCGATCAGCAAGGGGGCCCTGTGGTCACCGCACAGGCAGTCAGGGTCTTGGACTCAGAGACACCAATCCTGCCCACGCCCCGAGCTCCCCCTGCCCCCGCGGGTCCCAAGCAACCCGCTGGATCTTGGACAGACTGAGGCGGAGGTGACAGCACAGTTTTACTCCTGGAATCTGCAAACTGGGAAGTGTAAATTGAAACTGACCCACACAGGCCCCTGGGCCGGGTGTGGGGCGGAGTTCAGTGCTCGCCCCCGCTCAGCGGCTCCACCCGCAGCCAAAGTCCGCCCTCCGCGCGCAGGATGAGCTCCGGCTTCCTGCGCGGCTCCTCCTGGTCAGGCAGGACACGGAAGCGGAGCAGCGAGAGCGCCAGGGCCACCTTCATCTCGGCCATGGCAAACGTCTGCCCGATGCAGTTCCTGCGGATGACAGTGGGGACCTGACTGCGTCCCCGAACCTCATCCCAGCCCCACTGCGCCTGGATCCCAGCCCGGGACCCCCGTCTCGTCTCGCAGGGATAGGGAAGGAGGCTTGCCATGCCTGGAACCCCCACGTGGGCTCGCATAGCCCCTGCATCTGACCCGGACTCCAGTCCCAAACTGGGACCAGCAGACGGGGGAAGGGGCTCTGAGCACAGTTTGGACCCATCTTTGGCCCCGCCCAATCTTCCTTCCCCAGATCCTCATCCATAACTTCTGGGGGAGGGCAGGGAAGGAGACCGGGAACTCTGACCATTTTCAATTTACCCCTTTACCTGACCCAGGGTCACGTTTGGGATCTCAGCCCCAGACCCCCGCCCCCATCCCCCCATCCCAACCTTAGATGCACGCGGATGCTCACCTGGGCCCGGCCGAAAAGGGAATATACGCCAGAGGTGACCTCTCCTTGATGTTTTCTGGCTCAAAGCGAAAGGGGTCATAGACCTGGGGGGAGGCAAGACACAACTGCTGGGTGGGGCCGCCCAAGACAGGCAGCTTTGGAGAGGCAAAGGTGTGTATGATGGGGGAGGTGACTTCTGATTTGCCAGGCCAGAGCCCTGCACCTGTACCCTCCCCAGGTGCCCCTAGGGGTGTGGACAAGGAGGAGCAGGGAGTCGCGGGGAGACAGCACCTCGGGGTCTGGCCACACAGATGGGTTGTGGTGGGTCCCAAAAATGCTGATGAGGCAGATAACACCTGTGGGAGAGGAGGGGCGAGTCAGGAAGAGGTCCCCCCTCCATGGGCCCCTCCTCCTGCCCAGGAGCCTCCCGACCACACCCCCCTCACTCTCCCCATCACCCCACACTCTCCACTCCCCGGTCCTCAGGGGCACCTTTGGGGATGACTCGGCCGTCTGGGAGCACAATGTCCTGGGTACAGCAGCGAGAGATGATGGTGACGGGGGGGTGCAGGCGCAGACTCTCCTTGATGCACATGGTCAGGAAGGGCAACTGGGCCAGGTCGTCCCTGAGGACCCCCCGAACAATTACCCAGGGAGAAAAAAATAGAGACCACCCTCACCAGCCCTCCTCCTGCCCCATGAGATCCCCTCTTCCTAAAACAAAAAAAATCCCAGGTGGATCAAGTATCTACAAACTCATTACGTTTTGTACATTAAATGCGCACAGCTTTTTGTATGTCGATCGTACTCTAATAAAGTGCTTTTAAGAAATAGAAGGAAAAAAAAGCAACATCACAGAAGTACCAGAGAAAATTTAGCTGGGTACTTTTAGAAGCTTTCCTGAGCAAAATACACCACCAAAAGCCAGCCATAGAATGCTTACAAATGTGTACAGAAACATTTTTATGGCAAGAAAGCAAAATCAAAAGGCAAATGAGTAAGAAACAAAAGAACAGAGCCAATGTTTTACTTTATCACCATTCTAGAGATACTAGATAATGCAATTAGACAAGGAGGAAATGGATTAACACAATAGGAAATGTGGGGGTAAACCTGTCATTTTTGGCCGATGGTGATTTTATACTTAGAAAACACAAGATAATCTACTGGAAAACTTCCCTAAACATTGAAAACCCGTAATTGAGCTGAATTCTTTTTCTTTAATCCCCTTCCTTTTATGTGATGATTTAAATTTTTAGTACCTGATACATACAATTAGCTGGCTCAAAATGGAAAACTATAAAACACCACTTCCATGGCTCACCAATAGTTATTTCCCTCCTTACAGTTTGACTAGGTTTTTATTTTTCTGTATTCTTTCAAAGCTCCTTTTGTGTATCTTAGAAACTTATGTAGTAGCCTACAATACTCTATGTGTACTGCTCTGTATCTTTTTCATTTGTCAGTATATCAATCTCTTGATTATACATTTTCTGATTTGTGTCAAGAACAGGAACTTCCCTACTCTGGAGCTATAAAACCACTTCCCATGGCTTCCTCTAGAGCTTTTAAGACTCCCGTATTTTTTATTTTAAAATCTTTGATTCAGCTGGATGTTATCCTGGTATAAGACATGAGAAGCATGTTGAATTAAGCTCCTCAGTTCTTCTAAAGTTTTTATTAAATGATCTTTGTTTTTCTTATTAATATGAGACTCCATCTTTAGCATTTACTGTGTTCCCTGGACATAACATTTATGTGCACAAGTTATTAGTTTTTCTATGTAGAAATAATCACCAGTTAGAACAGAAAATAAAAGAAATGATGGTGATGATGACGCTATAAAATGCCTGGATTAAGCTTAGCAAGAAATGTGAAATTTCTATATTCCAAATGAATTTGTTAACTTCTCTCAATCCAAAGAGAAGATAAAATTCAGTATAGCAGCAAAAGTGTCGCATGGTTAATTTTACTAAATAAGCATAAGATCACTAAGAAAATAATCTAGGGTCTATTAAATGACTAAAGACTATTTGAACATCCAGAAATGAATGTCCATTCTACCCTATGGGATAGTATGTGCTAATATTATGAAGTAATCCATTGTCTGCAAGTCAGTCATATATTCAAGGCAACCAATAGGAGATATTCCATTCAAATGAAAATCTACCTCATATTTTTAGGAACTCAGTAAACTTGCTCTAAAACGTTTCTAAAAGGATAAAAGATCATGAAAAGCTAGGTCAATTTAAAAATGAAAATTAGAGAGGAGGAACTCACTCTACCAGATAGTAAGACCTATCACAAAGATAGAGTAATAAAAAATAGCATGGGGGACTTCCGGGAAGATGGCGACGTGAACGGACCAGCAGAAAAATTCCTCCCAACATTATATTTATTCACGAAAATACAGCAAATACAACTATCCCTAAAAGAGAGACCAGAATACACAGGAAAGTGCACAGCAGACAGCTACACCTGTGAGAACTTGGCAGTCGGTGAGGCGGAAGGGATACGGAGCAGCGACCTGGTGGGACTGAGCGCTCCCCCCCCCCCCCAGAGCTCCGGTGGCCAGACACTCTGGACAGAGGACTCGGTACCCGGCCAGGCGGGACGGAAACGCGATCCAGCGAGACCAGAGCGCCCCTCCACCCCAGCACTCCGGCAGGAGTCCCGGCAAGGCGGGTAAGGTACGGAGCCACGACCCGGTGGACCGAGCGCTCCTCTCCCCCAGCGCTCCAGCGGGAGGAGAGGATTCAGAGCCGGGAGGGAGTGGAAGTCTGCGCCAGGAGCGCCGACACACAGCCTGCGGTGTAGTGGAGATAGGAGAGACAGAGGGCACAGGGTCCCAGCCCGGAACGTGCAAATTGCCCACGGCGGGCTCCGGGAAGGAAAAAGAAAGGAAAAAAAAGGGAAGAAAAGAGCGCGCTCTACCTCAGCGGTCTTAAAGAGACAGGAGCTCAGTAGAGGGGCCGGATAGCCCCGCAAACTGAGCCCAGCACGCTGTGAGTCCTGGGGAGCTTTGGACCCCTTGGTTGGTGACTGGGAAAGGGTGCCTGCCATTGAGACCCCCACGGAGATCAACAGCTTGCCATTCGTTCCCAACCCAGCCAGAACTATAGAGTGGCGCTGGAATAGTGGAGCAACAGCGCCACCTACAGCACTCACGAGGAACCCACCCTCAGTCGCTTTTTTTTTTTTTTGGTATTGTTTTTTCTCCACTTTTTTTCCTTTTTTCTTTCCCTGTCTTTCAACAGCCTCCCATTCATTCTCACCACAGCCACAGCTTTAAAGGGCCATGTGGAGTGACGTGGCCACAGCTCTGGAATAGTGGAGCAATAGTGCCACCTACAGCATTCACACAGAAACCACCCCCGGTGGGCGTTTTGGTGTTTTTTTGCTTTTTGTTTTTTGGTTTTTTTTTGGTTATTGTTGTTGTTGTTGCTGTTTTCTTTTACGTGTTGCTGCTTTTTCTTTTTCTTTCTTTTCTTTTCCTTCTTCTCTCTCTCCTTTATTTTTTTATTATTAGTAGAAATTTCTTTTTTTATCTCCTTTCTTATCTCTCCTTGCTACCAACAACCAATTCTATAGTCATGAGAAGACAGGAGAATATGATACAGACAAAGCTTCAGACAAACACCACCCCAGAGAAAGAAGCTGAAGGAATGGATATGCACAGTCTTCCTGAAAAAGAATTCAGAATAAAAGTCATAGCCATGCTGATGGATCTACAGAAAAATGTGCAAGAGCTGAGGGAGGAAGTGAGGGAAGTGAGGAAAGACAATGCAGAAATGAGACAAGCCATCGATGGGCTCAACAACAGATTGAATCAGGTTCAAGACACGATCAAGGAATTACAAGACAGGGAACAGGAATACAAAGAAGCTGAGGCAGAGAGAGATAAAAGGATCTCTAAGAATGAAAGAATATTAAGACAACTGTGTGACCAATCGAAACAGAGCAATATTCCCATTATAGGAGTACCAGAGGAAGAAGAGAGAGAAAAAGGGATAGAAAGTGTCTTGAAGAAATAATTGCTGAAAACTTCCCCACACTGGGGAAGGAAATAGTCTCACAGTCCACGGAAGCCCACAGATCTCCCAACACAAGGGACCCAAAGGAGACAACACCAAGACACATAATAATCAAGATGGCAAAGATCAATGATAAGGACAGAGTATTAAAGGCAGCTAGAGAGAGAAAAAACATCACCTACAAAGGAAAACCCATCAGACTGTCATCAGACTTCTCAACAGAAACCTTGCAGGCCAGAAGAGAATGGCATGATATATTTAACGTAATGAAACAGAAGGGCCTCGGACCAAGAATATTGTATCCAGCACGATTATCATTTAAATATGACGGAGGG
The DNA here is from genome assembly GCA_029783875.1 of Phataginus tricuspis. Lineage (NCBI taxonomy): Eukaryota > Metazoa > Chordata > Mammalia > Pholidota > Manidae > Phataginus > Phataginus tricuspis. The sequence continues at coordinate 11,365,797 of JAQQAC010023519.1, read as the reverse complement.
ATTAAACAATTTCAAGACAAAAGAAAGTTGAGAGAGTTTGCCTCCCATAAACCACCACTACAGGATATCTTAAACGGACTGCTCTAGAGGGAAATACCCCTAAGGCTAAATAGATGTCACCAGAGAAAATAAAAGCATAGCAAAGAAAGCAGACCATCCAAATACCAACTAAAGGCAAAGAATAAAACACCCAATATATAAAGAAAGGAGGAGGAAGAATAGGAAGGGAGAGATAAAGAAACATCAGACGGCGTTCACAATAACTTAACAAGAAAGTTAAGTTAGATTCTCAGATAGTAAAGAAGCAACCCTTGAACATTTGGTAACCACGAATCTAAAGCCAGAAATGGCAATAACTACATATCTATCAATAATCACCCTAAATGTAAATGGACTGAATGCACCAATCAAAAGACACAGAGTAACAGAGTGGATAAAAAAGCAAGACCCATCAATATGCTGCTTACAAGAGACTCACCTCAAACCCAAAGATATACACAGACTAAAAGTGAAGGGATGGAAAAAAATATTTCAAGCAAACAACAAAGAGAAAAAAGCAGGTGTTGCAGTACTTGTATCAGATAAAATAGACTTCAAAACGAAGAAAGTAGCAAGAGATAAAGACGGACATTACATAATGATAAAGGGGTCAGCCCAACAAGAAGATATAACCATTATAAATATATATGCACCCAACACAGGAGCATTAGCATATGTGAAACAAATACTAACAGAAGTGAAGGAGGAAATAGACAGCAATGCAATTATTTTAGGAGACTTTAACACACCACTCACTCCAAAGGATAGATCAACCAGGCAGAGGATAAGTAAAGACACAGAGGCACTGAACAACATACTAGAACAGATGGACCTAACAGATATCTACAGAACTCTGCACCCAAAAGCAGCAGGATACATATTCTTCTCAAGTGCACATGGAACATTTTCCAGAATAGACCACATACTAGGCCACAAAAAGAACCTCAGTAAATTCAAAAATATTGAAATCCTACCAACCAACTTCTCAGATCACAAACGTATAAAACTAGAAATAAATTTCAGAAAGAAATCAAAAAGGCTCACAAATACATGGAGACTTAACAACATTCTCCTAATGAATCAATGGGTTAACGACCAAATCAAAACAGAAATCAAAGAATATATGGAGACTAATGACAACAACAACACAAAGCCACAACTTCTGTGGGACGCAGCGAAGGCAGTCTTAAGAGGAAAGTACACTGCAATCCAGGCCCATTTAAAGAAGGAAGAACATTCCCAAATGAACAGTCTAAGGACACAATTATTGAAATTGGAAAAAGAAGAACAAATGAGGCCCAAAGTTACCAGAGGGAGAGACATAATAAAGATCAGAGAAGAAATAAATAAAATTGAGAAGAATAAAACAATAGAAAAAATCAATGAAACCAAAAGCTGGTTCTTTGAAAAAATAAACAAAATAGATAAACGCCTAGCCAGACTCATGAACAGAAAAAGAATCTACACACATAAACAGAATCACAAATGGGAAAGGAAAAATAACGACAGACCCCACAGAAATACAAAGAATTATAAGAGAATATTACGAGCATCTATATGCCAACAAGCTGCAAAACCTAGAAGAAATGGACAACTTCTTAGAAAAATACAGCCTTCCAAGACTCACCAAGCAGGAAACAGAAAAACTAAACAGACCAATCACCAGCAACGAAATTGAATCAGTAATCAAAAAACTACCCAAGAACAAAATCCCTGGACCTGATGGATTCACCTCTGAATTCTACCAGACATATAGAGAAGAAATAACACCCATTCTCCTTAAAGTTTTCCAAAAAATAGAAGAGGAGGGAATACTTCCAAACTCTTTCTATGAAGCCAGCATCACTCTAATACCAAAACCGGGCAAAGACCTCACTAAAAAAGAAAATTACAGACCAATATCCCTGATGAATGTAGATGCAAAAATACTCAACAAAATATTAGCAAACCGAATTCAAAAATACATCAAGAGGATCATACACCATCATCAAGTGGGATTCATCCCAGGGATGCAAGGATGGTACAACATTCGAAAATCCATCAACATCATCCATCACATCAATAAAAAGAAGAACAAAAACCACATGATCATCTCCATAGATGCTGAAAAAGCATTTGACAAAATTCAGCATCCATTTTTGATTAAAACTCTCAACAGAATGGGTAAAGATGGCAAGTACCTCCAAATCATAAAGGCTATATATGACAAACCCACAGCTAACATCATACTTAATAGCGAGAAGCTGAAAGCTTTTCATCTAAGATCGGGAACAAGACAGGGGTGCCCACTCTCTCCACTGTTATTCAACATAGTACTGGAGGTCCTAGCCACGGCAATCAGACAAAACAAAGACATACAAGGCATCCAGATTGGTAAAGAAGAAGTCAAATTGTCACTATTTGCAGATGATATGATACTGTATATAAAAAACCCTAAAGACTCCACTCCAAAACTACTAGAAATAATATCTGAATTCAGCAAAGTTGCAGGATATAAAATTAACACACAGAAATCTGTGGCTTTCCTATACACTAATGATGAGCTAACAGAAAGAGAAATCAGAAAAACAATTCCATTCACAATTGCACCTAAAAGAATAAAATACCTAGGAATAAACCTAACGAAGGAAGTGAAAGACCTGTACTCTGAAAACTACAAGACACTCCTAGGAGAAATTAAGGAAGACACTAACAAATGGAAATGCATCCCATGCTCTTGGCTAGGAAGAATAAATATTGTCAAAATGGCTATACTACCTAAAGCAATCTACAGATTCAACGCAATCCCTATCAAACTACCAACAGCTTTCTTCACTGAACTGGAACAAATAATTCTAAAATTCATATGGAACCAGAAAAGACCCCGAATAGCCAAAACAATCCTTAGAAGGAGAAATCAAACAGGGGGAATTACGCTCCCTGACTTCAAGCTCTACTACAAAGCCACAGTAATCAAGACAATTTGGTACTGGCACAAAAACAGACCCACAGACCAGTGGAACAGAATACAAAATCCAAACATTAACCCAAACACCTACAGTCAATTAATATTTGATAAAGGAGCCCTGGATATACAATGGGGAGAGGACAGCCTCTTCAGCAGCGGGTGTTGGAAAAACTGGACAGATACATGTAAGAGAATGAAACTGGACTACTGTCTAACCCCATACACAAAGGTAAACTCAAGGTGGATCAAAGACCTGAATGTACGTCATGAAACCATAAAACTCTTAGAAAAAAATATAGGCAAAAATCTCTTGGACATAAACATGAGCGACTTCTTCATGAACATATCCCCCCGGGCAAGGGAAACAAAAGCAAAAATGAACAAATGGGACTATATCAAGTTGAAAAGCTTCTGTACAGCAAAGGACACTATCAGTAGAACAAAAAGACATCCTACAATATGGGAAAATATATTCATAAATGATGTATCTGATAAGGGGTTGACATCCAAAATATACAAAGAACTCACGCACCTTAACAAACAAAAAGCAAATAACCCAATTAAGAAATGGGCACAGGACATGAATAGACACTTCTCTAAAGAAGAAATTCAGATGGCCAACAGGCACATGAAAAGATGCTCCACATCGCTAATCATCAGAGAAATGCAGATTAAAACCACAATGAGATATCACCTCACTCCAGTGAGGATGGCCAACATCCAAAACACAAACAACAACAAATGTTGGCGAGGATGTGGAGAAAAGGGAACCCTCCTACACTGCTGGTGGGAATGCAAATTAGTTCAACCATTGTGGAAGGCAGTATGGAGGTTCCTCAAAAAACTCAAAATAGAAATACCATATGACCCAGGAATCCCACTCCTAGGAATTTACCCCAAGAATGCAGCAGCCCAGTTTCAAAAAGACAGATGCACCCCTATGTTTATAGCAGCACTATTTACAATAGCCAAGAAATGGAAGCAACCTAAGTGCCCATCAGTAGATGAATGGATTAGGAAGATGTGGTACATATACACAATGGAATATTACGCAGCAATAAGAAAAAAACAAATCCTACCATTTGCAACAACATGGATGGAGCTGGAGGGTATTATGCTCAGTGAAATAAGCCAGGCCGAAAAAGACAAGTACCAAATGATCTCACTCATATGTGGAGTGTAAGAACAAAGAACAACAACAAAAAAAAAAGCTGAAGGAACAAAACAGCAGCAGACTCACAGAACCCAAGAACAGACTAATAGTTACCAAAGGGAAAGGGACTGGGGAAGAAGGGCGGGAAGGGAGGGATAAGAGGGTAAAAGGGGCATTACGATTGGCAGACATAGGTTAGGGGGGCACGGGGAGCACTGTACAGCTCAGAGAAGACAAGTAGTGATTCTCATCTCACTATGCTGATGGACAGTGACTGTGGTGGGGTTGGTGGGGGGGACCAGATGAAGGGGATAGTTTAATCATCACAATATTGCTCATGTAACTGTAGGTTAATGATACTAAAATAAAATAAATTGTAAAAAAAAAAAATAGCATGGCACTGCTGCAGGATCAGGAAAATAGACCCATGGACCAGAATAGAGAGCTTGGAGGCAGATACGTGATTAAGTGAAAACTTAACCTCCAGTAAAGGAAGCCCACAAACCCTATGAAATGGATGGATAGTATGGCTGTAAAAGGCAATTTAGACATACTTGACTCTATAAAAATTATCCAAAAGTACTCCTCAAAGTCAAACGGCAATCTTTTGCAAGAAAAGAAGGAAAAAAATAAAAATTTTAAAGAAATTTATAAGTAAATATGAAAAAAAGGAAATTTCAGAAAAAGACCACAAGTAAAAGGCTACCACTCATATGAAAAAGGGACACAAATGGCTTATCAACACACACAAAAGGAGGATCTGAAAAGACATTTTTCTAAAGACATACAGATGGCCAACAGGTACATGAAAAGGTGCTCAGCATCGCTGACTATCCAGGAAATGCAAATCAAAACCATGACGGGATATCACCTCACACTCGTTAGAATAGCTAGTGTCAAAAAAAAGACAAATAACAAATACTGGTGAGGATGTGGAGGAAAGGGAACCCTTGTGCACTGTTGGTGGGAACGTAAATTGGTGCAGCCACTATAGAAAACAGTATGGAGGTTTCTCAAAAAACTAAAATTGAACAACCATATGATCCAGCAATTCCACTTCTGGAATTGTATTTATCAGAAGAAAACAAAATACTAATTCAAATATATATATACCTCCATGCTCATTGCAGCACTATTAACAATAGCCAAGATTTGGAAACAATCTAATGGATGAATGGATATAGAAAAGGTGGTATATATATTCAATGGAATATTATTCAGCCATAAAAAAGAATGAAATCTGGTGGGAATGTAAACTAGCTCAACCATTGTGGAAGGCAGTATGGAGGTTCCTCAAAAAACTCAAAATAGAAATACCATTTGACCCAGGAATCCCACTACTAGGAATTTACCCTAAGAATGCAGGAGCCCCGTTTGAAGAAGACATATGCACCCCTATGTTTATCACAGCACTATTTACAATAGCCAAGAAATGGAAGCAACCTAAGTGTCCATCAGTAGATGAATGGATAAAGAAGATGTGGTACATATACACAATGGAATATTATTCAGCATCAGAAGAAAACAAATCCTTCCATTTGCAACAACATGGATGGAGTTAGAGGATTTTATGCTCAGTGAAATAAACCAGGTGGAGAAAGACAAGTATCAAATGATTTCGCTCATCTGTGGAGTATAAGAACAAAGAAAAAACTGAAGGAACAAAACAGCAGCAGACTCACAGAACCCAAGAATGGACTAACAGTTGCCAAAGGGAAAGGGACTGAGGTGGGGGGAGGTGGAAAGAGAGGGAGAAGGGGAATACGGGGCATTACGATTAGCACACATAATGTAGGCGGGGAGGGAGGGGTACAGGGAAGGCAGTATAACACAGAGAAGACAAGTAGTGACTCTATAGCATCTTACTATGCTGATGGACAGTGACTGTAATGGGGTGTTTGGTAGGGACTTGATGATGGGGGGAGTCTAGTAAACATAATGTTGCTCATGTAAGTGTATATTAGTGATACCAAAATAAAAATAATAAAAATAAATATAATAAATAAAATAGAACGAAAACTTGCCTTTGGAGGAGAAAAAAAATTTCTGTAACTATGTATGGAGACACATTAACAAGGCTCGTTGTGATCATTTAGCAATATATACAAATATTGAATGATCATGTTGTGTACCTGAAATGAATATAATGTTGCATGTCAATTATTCCTCAATCAAAAAAAATGTTGGGAGTAGCATTCCTGCAAACAACCAAATGAGCGACAATTATCTAAGGAAATATTCATTAAAAGAGGAAATATCAAGACTAGCAAAGATTTAAAATTCAATACAATAATATGTGAGTGGTAGCCTTTTGTTTTTGCTCTTTTTCTGAAATTTCCTTTTTTTCATATACAATAATACTATAGATAAAGGTTTGGGAAAGCTGGTACTATCAAATTCAACTAAAAGCAACAGCTTTGCAATAGTCATTAAAATTATAAAACCTCAAACTGTCTCAAACTTATCAATTGCCCTTCTGAAACTCTCTGCCAGAGACAGACTCACATGCATAAGCATGGGTCAGTGTGTGTGGATGTTGACTACTCCATGTCGATCTTAGCAGAAGCTGGGTAACAGCCAAATGGGGAGATGTTTAGATAAATAATGGTACAGCCATATGGTAGACTAGCACAGCTATCAAGAAAGAACACAGAGATCACAAGTCCTATCATACACTGCAGGCTGCAAGGTAAGTCAGGACAGAGACTCTAGAAGGCTGTTCAGCATTGTCTATTATAAGTGAAAATGCTTACATAACTGTCCTCAACAAAGGGATGAAGTATGGAATGCTACGCAGTGCCCAAAAAGTGCGAGCTATAAGACACGCTGTTAAGCGAAAAGAGCAAGTTACAAACTGTATCTATATGGAAATGCAAATGTACTTATGGGCAAAAAGATAGATGATAGACATAAATATAGATAGTCAGTAGATAGATGGCTAGATAGACTGTAGATAGATGAACAGATGATATATGGATAAATAGGTATGGAAAGACATACCACAATGTCTCAGGAGACAGGGAGAAGATTAAGTTTGGGGGGTGGGAAAAGTCAGTGACAACCCTATAGTCTTCTCTATATGTCTTCTGTAATTCAGTGGACAGAACAGATTTTCAATAGTTATTAAAATTATGACATCTCATACTCTCTTCGATTCAGCAATTGCCCTTCTGAAACACTCACATGCATAAGCAAGGGACCGTGTACATCAATGCTGACTACCGCCTGTTCATCTTGGCAAGAGGCTGGAATGTCTCATTCAGTGCAAAGGCTTCTCTAAATGTCTCATTTAGTGCAAAAAGAACTTGTTCTCATTATTGTTGTTGTACTTGAAAACCACCATTCCAAAACTCATACTTTGAGAAAAAAAGATCTCTCTCCCATTAGGAGAGAAAGAGAGAAATGTCATACATATGTGGGTATAAGAATAGACTTCTGCAAAGACACACTGGAAATCACAGAGTCTCCCCTAGGGCAGAGATTAGGAAAGAAAATAATTTTTTAAATTATAAACATTTTTGTATATATTTTTTACTAAGTGCATAATTTTGTTTAAACTCATGGTTAGAAAAGCCTAAAACTGTATCTCCACCTCATAGGACTGCTGTGCTGAGCAAAGGCTTGGAGTGGACAGTAGTACTGCAAAGTGCCCATCCAGCCCAACACCTCCTCCCCACCCCCAGCCCCTGCCTGGCTCAGGCCTCAGAATCTCCTCCCTGGTCTCCATTCTACAGCTTGTCCTCTGCAGTGTGTCCCCCACTCTAGCTTTAGAAAGATCTTTCTAGTACTAGATGTGACCTGTCATCCTCCTGCTCAAACATTCCACATAACTCCCCATTGCCCTCAGTTAAAATCGAAGCCATTAATATTGTTTTCAGAGTCTCCTTCTATCAGCCTCTGCTGTCTGCATCATATTTTCTCACTATGAGTCAGTCTCTCTCTCCCCCACACACCATTCCTCCCTTTCTTGCCTTCCCTCCTTCTCTTTCCTTCCTCCCTCTTCTCTCCCCCTCTTCAGACTTGTGTACGCTGTCCTCTTGCACCCCAACTACACCCAAATATCTACTGATCAGAATCCAGGAGTTCACCTGAGACACTGCCTCCATGACAGCCTTGCCTCTCTTATCTCAAGCCCGCCCTGTGCACACGGACAAGGAGTTTCCTGACCTGGGAGGATGGGACCACTTGGGAATTATTTCCTACTTGCCCAGCCGGGAGCTCCTGAAAGGCACAGGCCAAGTTGAGGTCCTCCCTGGGTTTCCACGACACAGAATGGGCTTGGAAGGACTGCACATGGCACAGATTTGGGGAAAGGGAAGGCAGTGGGACAGTGTTTGCTGAACACAGGACTGAACAGATAAAGATGAAAGTGTTCCTGGACACGACCTGGTCAACTTTAATCGTTCAGTCCCAGGAGTCCCCTTGGAATCATGGACTCACCAAAATGGAAGGACTTAAGAGACAGGAGACAGGCAAACATTCAGGGAATGAAGATGTTTAAAAAGAAATGTAACTTCAGAGACAGAAGCCAGGGAGTGGAGGGGAAGTGTGCTTACTGCCTATGTGCTAAGTGACACCAAATGCCTTAAAGCACTCTCACTAATTCTCTCAGCAGCCCAGGTCTTACTGTCCACAAAGTCTTCAACCTTTCCCCTGATA
>JAQQAC010023519.1:11331313-11346999 GCA_029783875.1 Phataginus tricuspis | reverse complement strand
GAGTGTGGTCAGTGGGGCAGAGGGGCTCAGAGGTGGGCACACAGGGCTCAGAGAGGGGCGGGGGGCCCCAGGGAATTCCAGAGGGATAGGGAGAGACAGAGACAGAGAGGGAGTTACCCCCTGGTAGCCCCTCATCTCCCAGATCAGCTGCCCCCTGGAGCTGCCCCTACCTTGGACAGCATCCATTCCCACCAGGGACAGCACCCCCCAGCACCCGACCCCCAGTCTGGCACCTTCTGTCAGGCTCTGCTTGTCCCACACACCACAGGAGCCACTTGTTCTCCTGTCCTGGGAAGTCTTTGCCCAGGTTTCTGAAGTAAGGGAGGCTGACAGGGGGCCAAGCTAAGCCAGCCAATCCCCACACACCTGCCTACTTCCTCCCCACCGGCAGCCCAATGGAGGGTAGGGGGGAGGAGGCTCAGTGTTGTCAAGAGTGTGGGCACTGACAGTATGGGAGAATATATTCATAAATGACATATCCGATAAGGGGTTGACATCTAAAATATACAAAGAACTCACACACCTCAACAAACAAAAAGCAAATAATCCAATTAAGAAATGAGCAGAGGACATGAATAGACACTTCTCCAAAGAAGAAATTCAGATGGCCAACAGGCACATGAAAAGATGCTCCACATCGCTAATCATCAGAGAAATGCAAATTAAAACCACAATGAGATACCACCTCACACCAGTGAGGATGGCCAGCATCCAAAACACAAACAACAACAAATGTTGGCGAGGATGTGGAGAAAAGGGAACCCTCCTACACTGCTGGTGGGAATGCAAATTAGTTCAACCATTGTGGAAAGCAGTATGGAGGTTCCTCAAAAAACTCAAAATAGAAATACCATTTGACCCAGGAATCCCACTCCTAGGAATTTACCCTAAGAATGCAGCAGCCCAGTTTGAAAAAGACAGATGCACCCCTATGTTTATCGCAGCACTATTTACAATAGCCAAGAGATGGAAGCAACCTAAATGTCCATCAGTAGGCTATAAAAAGAGCCTCAATAAATTAAAATATAATGAAATTGTATCAAGTAGCTTCTAAGACCATAATGGTATAATTAGAAATAAACTACATAAAGAAAACAAAAATGTCCACAAACACATGGAGGCTTCAGAACATGCTCCTAAATAATCAATGGATCAATGACCAAATTAAAACAGAGATCAAGCAATACATGGAGACAAATGAAAACAACAACTCAACAATGCAAAACCTGTGGGACGCACTGAAGGCCGTGCTAAGAGGAAAGTACACAGCAACCCAGGCTTACTTCAAGACAGAAGAACAATCAGAAATGAACAGTCTAAACTCACAATTAAAAAAAACTAGAAAAAGAATTACAAAAATGCCCAAAGTCAGTAGAAGGAGGGACATAATAAAGATTAGAGTAGAAATAGATAACATTGAGAAGAATAGAACAATAGAAAGAATTCATGAAACAAGCAGCTGGTTCTTTGAGAAAATAAATGAAATAGATAAACCCCTAGCCAGACTTATCAAGAAAAAAAGAGAATGTACACACATAAACAGAATCAGAAATGAAAAAGGAATAATCACAATAGACACCACAGAAATACAAAGAATTACTAGAGAATACTATGAAATATTATATGCCAGTAAATTGGACAACCTAGATGAAATGGACAACATTCTAGAAAAATACGACCTTCCAAGACTGACTCAGGAAGAAACAGAAAATCTGAACAGACCAATTATCAGCAATGAAATCTAACTGGTAATTTAAAAACTACCTAAGAACAAAACCTCTGGTCCAGATGGCTTCACAGCTGAATTTTATCAAACATTTAAAGAAGAGCTAATACTCATCCTTTTTAAAGTATTCTAAAAAGTAGAAGAGGAGGAAATACTTCCAAACTCATTCTATGAGGCCAGCATCACTCTAATAACAAAACGAAAGACACCACAAAAAAAGAAAAGTATACACCAATATCTGTGATGAACATAGATGCAAAATTCCTCAACAAAATATTAGCAAACCAAATTTAAAAATACATCAAAAAGATCATCCATCATGACCAAGTGGGATTTATTCTACAGATGCAAGGACGGTACAATATTCATAAATTAATCAATATCATACATCACATCAACAAAAAGGACAAAAATCATATGATCATCTCAATAGACGATGAAAAAGCATTTGACAAAATTCAACATCCAATCATGGTAAAAACTCTTAACAAAATGGGTATAAAGGATATGTACCTCAATGTAATTAAGACCATATACAACAAACCTACAACCAACATCATACTTAATAGCGAAAAGCTAAAAGCTTTTCCTCTAAGATCGGGAACCAGACAAGGATGCCCACTCTCCCTACTTTTATTCAACATAGTTCTGGAGGTCCTAGCCACAGCAGTCAGACAACACAAAGAGACAAAATGCATCCACATTGGTAAGAAAGAAGTTAAACTGTCACTATCTGCAGATGACATAATATTACAATAGAAAACCCTAAAGACTCCACCAAAAAATGTTTAGAATAACTGAATTGAGCAAAGTTGCAGGATACAAAATTAATACATAATTGTTGCATTCCTATATACTAACAACAAATTAGCAGAAAGAGAAATCAGGAAAACAACTCCATCCTCAAATGCATTAAGAATAAAATACCTAGGAATAAACCTAACCAAGGAGGTGAAAGACCTATGCCCTGAAAACTGCAAAACACTCGTGAGAGAAATTAAAGAGAACACCAATAAATGGAAATACATCCTATGTTCATGGATAGGAAGAATTAATATGGTCAAAATGGCCATCCTGCCTAAAGCAATTTACAGATTCAATGTAATCCCTATCATAATACCAACAGCATTCTTCAATGAACTAGAACAAATAGTTCTAAAATTCATATGGAACCACAATACACTCCAAATAGCCAAGCAATCCTGAGAAAGAGGAATAAAGCTGGGGGGGATTATGCTCCCTGGCTTCAAGCTCTACTACAAAGCTACAGTAATAAAACAATTTGGTACTAGCACAAGAACAGACCCATAGACCAGTGGAACAGAATACAGAGACCAGATATAAACCCAAGCATATATGGCCAATTAATATACAATAAAGGAGCCATAAATAAACAATGGGGGAAAGATAGCCTCTTCAACAATTGGTTATCATAAAACTGGACAAATATATGTGAGGTAGTGAACTGGATTATTGTCTAACTCCACACGCAAAAGTAAACTTGAAATGGATCAAAGACATGAATGTAAGTTATGAAACCATAAAACTCTTAGAAGGAAACATACGCAAAAATATCTTGAATATAAACATGAGCAGCTTTTTCCTGAACACATCTCCTTGGGCAAGGAAAACAAAATAAAGAATGAGCAGGTGGGACTACATCAAACGAAAAGCTTCTGTACAGCAAAGGACACCATCAGCAGAACAAAAAGGCATCCTACAGTATGGGAGAATATATTTGCAAATGACATATCCGACAAGGGTTTAACATCCAAAATATATAAAGAGATCATATGCCTCAAAACCAAAAACAAATAACCCAATTAAAAAATGAGCAGAGGACCCGAACAGACACTTCTCCAAAGAAGAAATTCAGATGGCCAACAGGCACATGAAAAGATGCTCCACATCGCTAATTATCAGGGAAATGCAAATTAAAACCACAATGAAATATCACCTCACACCAGTTAGGATGGCCAACATCCAAAGACAAGCAACAGCAAATGCTGGTAAGGATGTGGAGAAACGGGAACCCTCCTACACTGCTGCTGGGAATGTAAATTAGTTCAATCATTGTGGAAAGCAACATGGAGGTTCCAAAAAAACTAAAAATAGAAATACCATTTGACCTGGGAATTCCACTCCTAGGAATTTACTTGAAGAAAACAAGATTGTGATTTGAAAGCACATATGCACCCCTATATTTATCGCAGCACTATTTACAATAGTCAAGACATGGGAGCAACCTAAGTGTCCATCGACAGATGAATTGATAAAGATAATGTTGTACATACGCACATGGAATATTATTCAGCCATAAAAAGGAAATAAATCCTGTCATTTGCAACAACATGCATGGATCTAGAGGGTATTATGCTCAGTGAGAATAAGCCAGGGGGAAGTACCAAACGATCACACTCATTTGTGGAATATCAAAACAAAGCAAAACAGAAGGAGCCGGATAGCAGTGGACTCATAGACACTGAGAAGGGACTAGTGGTTACCGAAAAGGAGGGGTTGGGGAGGGTGGGTGGGGAGGGTGAAGGAAATTAAGGAGCACAGTAATTCACACACAGTATAGGTAGGTCATGGGGATGGTAGCACATTATGGAAAATACAATTAATGACTCTATAACATCTTTCTACACTGATAGACAGTGACTGCAATGGAGGAGGTGAGGACTTTATATGGGAGAATGTTGAACCACTGAGTTCTGTATGTGAAGCCATCATAAGATTATATGTCAATGACACTTTAATTTTAAAAAAGGAAATGAAATCATAGATACAGAGAACAGATTGATGGTTACCAGAGCTGCAGTTGGGGTGTGCAAAATAGGTGAAGGGGATCAAAAGATACAAATGCCCAGTTATAAAATTAGTAAGTCCTGAGCTTGTCACATACACTGTGGTGACCATAGTTAATAATACCTTTTTGCACATTTAGAAGTTATTAAGAAAATAAATCTAAAAGTTTTTATCACAAGAAAAGAAACCTTGTAACCTGGTGTGATGACAACTGCTTGCCAACCTTCCTGCGGCGATCAGTTTCAAAATACACAAATATCAAATCATTCTGTTGTACACCTGAAACTAATGAAATGTTATTTGTCAAGTACATCTCAATTTTAGAAAGGGATGTGTGTCTAATAGTTCTATCTATATATAAAACTTAGAAATGTACGTGTGTGCGTCTCTGTGTGCATGTTTGCATGTGTATTGAAAAAATTCCAGAAGAATCCACACATCACAGTAGAATTCAAGGAAGTAGGATCAGAGACTTTAACCTTTTAACTTGCCACATGTCTCTAAAGCATTTTCCCCCCACACTGAGCTGCTATAACTTTTATCACTGAAACACTAAAAGAAATACAGATTTGGCGCAGTGTGGGGCGGTGCGCCAGAAACGTGAGCAGGTCTCAGTCTGTGTCCCCATGAAGACACACCTCCCGGGGTCGGCCTGGGGTCTCTCCACAACAAGCATGCAGCCTGCCTCCTGGCTGGATTTGCACCTTTTCTTTCCTTGGTAGTTGGGAAGGATTCAGCAGAACCAAATTCGAATTCCAGCTCTGCCACTCACTGGCTGTGTGACCTTGGGCAAGTCACTTGCCCTCTCTGTAAATGCCCCTCTCAGTAAATTAGAGAGGTGGGTTGTGCCTCCCACGTAGTTCATTCTTCAATACCAAACTACTGGAGCACCTACGCTGTACCCAGTATGGGGCTAGGACCTGGGGCCCGAGAAGAACAAGATAGACAGTGTCTCTGGATCATGGTGTTCAAGTCTGATGGGGGAGGCCAACAAGAAATAATACCAACTCAGAGGGTGACAGCAATGAAGGAAATTAACAGAGCGAGACACACCAGAAACTGACCAAGGGGGCTGTTTTGGATGGGGCAATCAGGGAGGGCCTCCCCGAGGAGGTGACCTTTGAGCAGAAACTGGAATTCGTGAAGGAGTGAGCAGTGAATAAAGATCACTTTTCATCCCCTGAAAGTCATGCCTGGACTGTAAACACCTAGCACAGGGTGGGGGCAATCAAGGGGCCTAAAGCGTGTGTCGTGCTTGCTTCCTTCCCCTGATGTGCTGAGATAAACAGACGGTGAGGCAATTTCACTCAGCATCTGCCTGTAAGGGAAGCAGAAACCAGCGCTGCTGGAGACCCACAGCGGTGGTGAAATCTGGCCTGACTTTCAAACGGGAAGCGGTTGCTGCAGTTTCCTTACCGTCAGAAAGATGAGGAGACATAACCAGCCTCTGAAGGCGCGTCAAGGGCAAGATCCATAACTGGGGCTGCCGGCTCCCTGGCAGAGGTGCCGGGAGAACAGAGGAGCTGGTTTGGAAAAATAAGCCTCAAGGACAACTTCAGGAAAGACCCGCAGCAGCTGGGATCAACTTCCCTTGACTGGGACTGTTTTGGGTGGTGGCAGTCCCGTGACCCCCACCACCCACAGGGAGCTGCGGTGGGTGGGTGGGGACCCTCAGAGGAGGCAGTCAGCAGAATCCACCCCTGTGGCATGGAAATGGCGTTTACCGATGGAGGGACCCCAAGAGTATCACTCAAAGGGAGCAGAGGAGCCTGCAAGGGGACAGACAGACCTCCCTCCCCGTTTGGGTGTCTGCTCAGCCTATGGGCATGGGGGTCCCCCGGTGCAGAGGGGCTGGGTGAACCCCCTTCTGCAGGGGCACGTGGGGCTGAGACTGACCCAGGCCAAGGATGGGCTACAGCAGAAGTCGTTGGCCACCTGCCTGCAGCCTCTCAGAGTCAAATAAGGAAATGGCGTTGGGGTCAGTGAGACATGCCTGCAAGGCAGTCAGAGGGCACGGGGAGATGACGTCGGTCCTCTGCCAAAGCCCACCTCCACATTCAGCTCCAGCGAATCCTCTTCCAGGATTCCAGGAAGAGCTACTCCCTGAACCCATCAGCCTGGGGTGGGGGGGCGCGTGGCAGCTCTCCGCTGATGTGTCCCAGGATCTGCGTGAGCCTTGATGGCGTCCATGGGCCCTGCCCCTTTTCAAACGCACCCTCGTTTAGCCCATCTGATGTCCCTGCCAGGACCCCACTATTACATGCCCCTGTCTTGCCAGTGGGTTTCAGCCCCGAGCAAGTTCACTATGGATTCAATGTGACCAAAGAAATGACAGTAAAACATTCTTCGGGTGAAAGGGTTATACCCAGCTTTATTCCCATGGTGCAGGTCAGTCACTAAAATCCCATTCTCTCAGAGCGAGTATGCACTCAGCAAGCCGGTCTCTGCCTCTGGGCCTCTCTGCCCGCACAGCTGCCACCACTCCAGTCTCTGCTCTGCTCTCCTGCAGCCTTGCAGCCGTGCCACTGTGTCGCCCAGAGCACTGGGCAGGGCTCTTTATAGAGTCAATAATGACACATTGCCCACACGTGTGTAGTGAGCTAGACAACCAGGGCCAGGTGAGAATCCCGGCCACAGGAACCTTCATTTTATCCACAATGGCCCACAGTGATGGGGCTCCTCAGCTGACCAGTTGAGTGGCGTTGATGTTACTGTGTAGGCACAGAAAAACCTGAACAAGTCCACCCAACGCCTGCAGTAGGGGGTGGAGGAGGGGCTGTGGAAGAAAGAAGGAATTCTTTTAAATGTCTACCCTTACTAATTGTTTCCTTTCCTTGTATGAAGTCTGCATTGCACTTTTAATTATAATTACTAATCTATATAATTACAAATTATTTTTTTAAGGTAAAAATGCTTGGTATCATGCCTGGTACATGGTAGAACTAAAAATATGTGACCTGTGAGAAGCCGTCGTGGTGAAGAACAAGGACTCCAGGCGCCGGGGTTCAAAGCAGGACCAGCTATGTGAATTTGGGCAGATTTCTTTAGCTCTCTGTGCTTCCGTGCTCCTTCCTGAATATTGGGTTAAAATCAAGGTGGTTGTGAAAATCAGATGAGTTGAAAGGATGAGAATGTTTACAACACTTCCTGACTCAACAGCACCAAGCACGTGTTTGCCACTGTGTCTTTTATTTTAGGGCAGAATGACAACACGAGTGCCAGCCCTGAGCCTGGGGGTCCCTCTGGCCCACACAGCAGGGACTTTACTGGCTGTGAACAGCCCCATTCATTCCTTCAGCCCTTAGCAGGGAGGAGGCTCCCAGGAGAAAAGCAAGTGCCAGGCTTGAGGTCAGAGAGCCCATGGTCGGAGCCCAGCCTTCTCTTTCTTCAGCTGCGTGACCTTGGGCAAGTGAAATACCCTCTCTACCCTGCTTCTTGGTAAAAAGGGCAAAATAAGGTCTGTAGGGATTGTAGGAGGGAACATATATGTGTGTCTTGGTTTGGGAAGTAGACTGGTGCAAGGATTCAAATGCAAACACTTCGTTCTGAGACAAGAATCCAACTGCAAGTTGTTTCTTGCGAGGAGAAGCCAGTAGGGCAGTGGGGAAATGAGACAGGGGAGGGAAGGCAGCCCGGAAAGAGTGCTCTATCAAGGAAGTTCCCACTGTGGACACCTGGAGCTCAGCCCCTCTGGTACCCTCCAGAAGAGAGCAGAGAACATGCACTCAGTCATCAGTCAGGGTTGTTTCCAAGGGCATTATTTCTCCAGAATACATTGCAAGGCTGAGGTCTGGGGACGTGGGTGGGTCTCTGACCGCAGCGGCTGTGATGAGCACGAGCACAGCCTGGGACAGGTATAGTGGTTCAGTGACTTCAACACACACTCACACATTTCATATATATACACACATGCACCCACACGTGCACCCAGCTACTCACCCACACTCACATACACACATTCACACGTGTGCACATAGATGCCTTAGAGCCTGTTCCCAGAACCATCCAGCAGAGGGAGTCTCTGTCACACTCAGGACCAGGAGGCCGCATAGCCACCAGCATCCGGACAAGCTTGGGTGTGTTTTGAGAATGACATATGCAGATGTCCTCCAACTGGTGGAAAAAAGAGTAGCAAAATAAAGAATTTAGACATGTAACATGGATGAATCTCAAAGGCATTGTTTTAAATGAAAGACGCCAGATTATAAGGATGGAGAATAGATCAGTGGTTGCCAGGGGCTAGGGACTGAAGGTTTTTGACGCCCTAAGGGTGACTACGCAAGTGATTGGTCACATGACACTAAGCATTTGTCAAAACTTGGAACTGTTCACCAAAGAGTGCACGGTTCACCTTTGTAGATTTACATATAATGTCAAAATAAGGGAGAGCGTAAGTAATTGTATGCATAATTTAAATTGTTTTGCAATATATTATTGCAACATATACTACTTGCATAAATAAACTGTGAAAGGTTATACAAAAAGTAAAAGCATTTACCTAACGAAGAAACAGAATAAATGAAGGATGTATAGAAGACGAATCTTTTCTACCATTCATTTTATTTTTTACATGAGTCAATGTATTCCTGGTCAAATATACTACATTGTAATGTTTAAGTACCACCTACTAAAAAGTCTCATCTAGTGATCCCAGAGTGGTTCTCCTAGGTGACCTAATGCACCGATGGTTGAGATACACCTTGGAAATCACTTCCTTTGTTAAGATGTACCTGTGAAGCCAAGCTGACCAAATTCACTCCAACTCCACCACTCAGCAACTGAGGGACCTTGAAAAATCTCTGATCCACAAGATTGGCATGAAGATGAAATCAGTGTTTACCTGGTGGAACTGAAGTGTCACCTCCTCCCCTCTCGATGGTATACTTCTGTTAATAGGACCAAAAAATGTGAGTATCTATGGAGTCTCCAGGCCATATGTGCTCTATGAAAGGTGTTTAATCACATCCACATCTTACATGAATGTATGTGTATCTATTGCTAAAAAGTGAAATTTATACACCTAACATTAAATTTGATTAAGAATAATTCAATGTATAACTGAGGCCAGTATCTCAAGGCATCAACGGGCATGAAGAGAATTCCTGCAAAGTGAGACAAACTTTTAAATTACTTTCTAACAATGCCATTTTAAAAATGAAGAGTACCTTGAATGCTTAGCACTTAAGGATTTTTAAAGACCTGAAAACAATGTTTTTAGGTCTTGGAAAATATTATTTAAAGTCATGACAAGCTGTTCACAATATATTATGGTTGACAGGTGAAAGTGGTTCTGGCCACCAGATGGATTCCACAGACAAATACTGAGTCCTGCTGTGTGTCCTATCTGGTTCCAGGCACTGCGGACTCAAAGGTCAGTCAGATCACACATTGCCACGGTGGTTCCTCATGTGTGAGGAGTTGGACCCGTGATCCGCCAGCAGAGTCCAGGGTTAAGGAAGATGGGATGGGAAGGATTCTGAGGGACAATGTTGTGTCCGATGTGAAGAAGGAATAGGAATTGTCCTTGTAGGTGAAAGAAGGGGGCGTTCCAGGTGGAGGGGCCAGAAGGAAGAATTGCTCAGAAGCAGGACGTCAATGGCTGTGGCCCAGCATCACATGCCAAAGTGGAGGATGTGTATCATGAAGGGCAGAATGAAGGATTTGCCCTAGATTCTGCAGGCGATGTGGACATGAGCTTGCAATGACTTGAAGGGTACCCACAGTGCCCCCCCCCCATTTCCACCTGCTCTGTTGATGGTGACCAGGTGAGCCTGCAAATCAACACAGTGATCCAGAGCTTTCAACCAGCTAAGTTGGTACATGGAAAAATCATAGCAGGAGCCCTGAAATGCAGTCCAGTTTCTCAGGCAGGGCTGACAGGAGGCTTCTGGGGAAGGGGAAAGAGGTCAGCTTCTGTTGGGGCTGGAACCTGCGCTGTCCACCGACTGGAGCCTCCAGTGAAATGATTTGAACTGGAACCACTGTGCATTCTTGACACTTTGCCAAAAACAGCACACTGTCTTCTCATTTGTCCCTTCCACGGATGGACTTTATCAGAAAGCAGGGTGAAGCAAGCAGAATGTTTCGAACTGTATGCTCACATCAGCCTTGATGGAGGGTGATTAAAACAACCCCACACAATCACATGCTACAAGAGCTGCTACTGTCCAGAGTGCTGAAAAAGATCAATTTCCCTCTCCCCACTTTCACGTTCCACCACCCAATCCCACGCATTGGGTGGTGTTCATGTGAACCCACGATGCACACTGACTATGCCTCTAAAAGGACTGCATCTGTGAGTTTTATTAGACGACATGCAGCAGCAGGTTTGAGAAACTGTACTCAGGCAGCAGGAGTGGCTCTGCCATTGAACTCCCACGAGGCCCCTGCTGACTCTCTAGCGGGTTCCCAGAGCTCTTACCAGCCCCGGGGCACACAGCTACATCATGACCAGTCCAGTTCATTTCTCATTTCTAACGCCCAGAAGGTATACGATAAATAGTTATAAGATAAAATTCCCACCAAAGAATGGACAGTTGAGTCTTTAAATCCTTGGTCATCATCATGCTCAGGAGGGGCCCCGTTTTTTAATACGTCGCCGTGTGATTGTAAACAGGGAAAAGAAATCTCATGCTTGATCTGCCCTTTGACAACTGGGTCGCCCTTGCCAGTGAGGTTAATAAGCATGACCCACTTCAGTGCCAAAAGGCTGTGCAGGAGAGAACTTATCTCCACCTCAGAACTCCAGTTCCAGCTGCCAGGTGTTCAAGAGATGTGTATAGGTCAGCTGAGCCCATCGCTGGGGAGACCACGGTGACCAGGACTGACACAGGATCTGCTGTCATGAACATTACAGTGGAGGGGGGAAGGTGGTGGCAAGTAACTGAATTTAGTCAAGAGGGTGAGGAAGGAAAGACAGAGGGCCACAAGAGCCCAGTGACCTAAGCCACACAGAGCAGGGCAGTCTGCGAGGACTTCATGGAGAAGGTGGCACTTCGGCAGGGACTTTCTGCTCTAGAGGTAGAGTGAGAGGACAGGGTGCCTCAGGCAGAGGGAACAGCATGTGCAGGGGGCCTGAGGTAGGAAGATGATTGCCCATCCAAGGTACAGAAGAAGGCCAGTATGACAGCAGGTTTGGGCCGCAAGCAGGGCATGGGGCACTCACAATAGCATAACATGACAGACGGGGGTCAGATTACAGCGGCATTACCCCATAATCCCGACAGGAGCGACATGACACTCATTTACATTGGGGATACTGGCTATGATACACACACAAGGGTTCCCGTGACCTCAGTCACACCTGAAGAGGGAATTTCAGATAAACTAGGGAACAGCCATTCACATTTCAGAAAGATTTTGCAACTCACGGACTTTCCATAAAGTTGTGCTGAGTCATTTGTCTGTTTGCTCAGCAAGTATTTACTGAGCACCTACTAGGTGCCAGGCTGTGAGGACGCGAGGGTGAGCAAGTCCAGAGTGCTCTCAGTACACTCTCAGGGCTGCCAGTCTCCTGGGGAAAGAGCGGGGTGCTGGTCAAGTCATTTACATAACACAGAGCGGTGAGCAAGGCTGTGGAAGCCGAAGCCCTCTGCAGCCCTCTGAGCCCTGGAGACCTTCCCCTCCGAGCGCCCCGGCAGCGTAGAGCGCTCCCAGTGGCCACCCTCAGCACCAGGGGCTTTGGACACTAAGAGTTTTGCTGCCCTGCCCAGGCCTCCGCAGGGCATGGTGGAGCGTCAGGCTGTTAAGGCTCTGGGAATCTGGTGGCTTGGGGGAAAAGAATGTCGCCTTCACTCCCACTTCTGTCTCTTGATGCTAATCAAATGCCCAAGTTTGAGCTTGAGACTAAGCGGAAAAACTCTGTGGGGACCCGTCCTCCAGTGGGGTGAACCTGTGGCCCTGTCGCCACCTGAGCCCTGAGCTGTGCATCAGCCCGCATCCGCCTTCACCTCTGCAGCTGATTCTTAAGGACTCTTTCATCTACACAGGAGAAGGGAGGTGGGAATTTGGGGTCAACTTTCAATGAGTCCCCAGGTGTCTCTGCAAATCCCATGGATTCTTCACTAAGGAAACCTGAAATTGGCTTCCAGGAATTGTATGCCAGTGAGGTTTGGTAGGTTGTGCCAGGTGTGTGTCCCACTGGGCTCTGTAATGCCAGCCAAGAGTCTTAACTGTTCATCTCCCTGTGTTCTCCAGGAAGGACACTGCAGAGTCTTGGCTTGATGGGCTTTGAGACCATGGGGATGAGGCTGGAGGTGGTGGGTTCAGATGATAATATGCACTTAGTAAATTTTCATCCCCTTGCTTTACCATCCTTATTTGCAAAGTAGTCCATACTTGGGGCCTTTTTCAAGATGCTCAGCCATGTTAGAATTTTAAACGCTCTGAGAATTCCTGCAAGATATAAATCTATTCACCTATGCCAGACTCAAGGGTTCTAAACTTTTCTAACTGTGGCTCCAACTTTTTCTTTCCCAGAAGAGTCACTGATGTGTTGTTTGCTGTGAGAAGCTCTGCTTTGCAGGGCAGGCCCCCCCATAGAAGGTGTCAAGGTCCTGCTTTGCACTGAATCTTTTCACTGAGAGCATAAAGGATCACTGGCCATTTATCCACTGTCTATGCTTTGGGGCCAAGTCAGCCTCAAAACCCCTGCGGATTCTTACAGAAGAAACTGTAGATATTTAAAACCTTAGTAAACAGACCACACAATCGAGTAAACACGATCATGTCAGATGACGATAAGAGCTATAAGGGGAATAAAGGGCGTACTGGGGTAGAAATGACCTGGGATGGCGTAGTACTTCAGTAGTGAAGGGAGAACTCTGATGAGGTGACATTTCAGCTGAACCTTGAATGGTGAGAGTCTGTCACAGAAGAGCTGAGCAAAGAGGCCCCCAAACAGGGAACAGCACGTGCAAGGGCCCCGAGGAGAGAAGGACTGGGAGAGCAGGAGAGCAGATGGGAGGCCAGGGTGACCAAGCACAGTGAGGGGGGAAAGGAGCTGGAGAGAAGGTTGCAGGGCTCCGCAGGGGCTCGGCGGGGCAGAGCCCCTTAGACCATGAGAGGAAGTCAGTACTGCTCGCAGGGTATTGCTTTGAGCTTCCTACAGGCATGGCCCGCGAGGGGGCAGGAGCGGACGCCATGAGCACAAAGGTTAGAATGCTGGCCTGGGAGTCCCCAGGCACAGTCCTCAGACTCACCACAGAAATAACCGTCTTCGAGGAAACATGCCTTAAGAGCCAGGCTTTTGGAGAGAAAAGGCAATTGTGGCCACAAATATTGAGGTGTACTGGGTGCCAAGCACACCTCTGAGTCCCTCTCGGGTAGTCCCAGAGACATTCTGAGGTGGGAACTGCTGTGCTCCCCATTACACGGCTGAGGAAACTGAGGCACAGAGAGGGGGATTAACTTGCCCGAGTCCCGTGGCAGAGCCGAGACCTGAGCCCAAGCCGCGTGTCCCACAGCACGTCCTGGAGGCGATCCTTGTTTCCGAAGGTCTGGCTCTCAATTCCAGGAGCCGCCGGAGATGGCCCGGGGGCGGGGCTGAGATGAGCCTCCTCCTCACACCCTCGTGAGAGCACCCCGCACATCGTGGGGACTCAGCCGGGCCGGCCATTGGCCAGGCTGCCTGGGGGCATTCAGGGGTCCCAGAGAAGGAAAGAGAAGGGGCTTCCTGAACACAGGGCACGGGGGTCGCCAGTGGGACTGACTGGGAGGAGCAGACACGGAGTGGGGCTGTTGGCAAGAGCAGGAAGGGAGCAGACTCCTGGAGAGGCTGCCAGGGTGTGGGCTGCAGACCCTCTCCCGCCGTGGGCTGGGCTGGCCAGGGACCTCTGGGGGGAGGCACTAGCTGCCCCGAGGAGTGAATCTGCCCCATGGGTTCTCCCCTGTGACTCAGAGCCTCAAAGGTGCCCCTTAAGTCCCTCCTTAACCCTGGTCCCTCTCCACCCAAACACCTCCCATGGCTCCCTACTGCCCACAGGATGAAATCCATGCAGGCTCTGGGCGACCTCCTGTCAGCATGGGGGCCTTGTGGTCAGCTGCAGAGGCTCGGAGACACCAGCCCGCCCACCCCCTGACCCCACACACTGCTGGCTCTGGGACAGTTAGGGCAGAGATGACAACACAGTTTTATTCCTGGGAATCTGTTCACTGGGGCGCACAGGGTCAGCCTGACCCCCCCCCCCCAGGCCAGACGGTAGAGAAGGGATGGAGTTGTCAGTGCTCGCCAGCGGTCAGCGCCTCCATCCGTAGCCAAAGTCCTCCCTCCGCGCGCAGAATGACCTCCGGCCTCCTGCGGGGCTCCTCGTGGTCGGGCAGGACACGGAAGCGGAGCAGCGAGAGCGCCAGGACCACCTTCATCTCGGCCATGGCAAACGTCTGCCCGATGCAGTTCCTGCGGATGACAGTGGGGACCTGACTGAGCCCAAACCCTCATCCTCACCCCACCTCATCTGCACCTTGGTCCAGGACCCCCATCTACTCCAGCAAAGATAGAGAAGGGGGTAACCGTGCCTGGGACCCCCACGTGTAGCCCCTGAATCTGACCCAGACTCTATCCCTGAACTCAACAGACAAAGAGAAGAGGCTCTGAGCACATTGCAGACCCCTCCTTAGAAACACCCAACCTGCATTCTCCATGCCCTTGTCCATAATTACCAGGGGAAAGCAGCAAAGGAGACCTGCAACTCTGACAAGTTTCAATTTCCCCCCTTGCCTGAACCCACAGTCATGTTTGGGATCTCCGCCCCAGACCTCTGCCCCCATCACCCCCTGGCCTCACCTGGGCCCCGCAGAAAAGGGAATGTACGCCAGAGGTGACCTCTCCTTGATGTTTTCCGGCTCAAAGCGAAGGGGGTCATAGACCTGGGGGGAAGCCAAGAAAGGGCTGCAGGGTGGGGGTCTCCAGGACTCAGCTTTAGTCAGGCAAACATGTTTATGATGGGGGAGGTGATATCTGATTTGCCAGATCAGAAACCTGCACCCTCCCCACGTGCCCCTAGGGGTGTGGACAAGTCAGGGGGAGGCGGCACCTCGGGGTCTGGCCACACGGAGGGGTTGTGGTGGGTCCCCAAAATGCTGATGAGGCAGATAACACCTGTGGGAGAGGAGGGGCCAGTCGGAAAGAGGTCTCCCCTCCATGGACCCCTCT
>JAQQAC010023519.1:11304457-11324197 GCA_029783875.1 Phataginus tricuspis | reverse complement strand
ACATCAGAGATCTTACTAACTGTGAGCACCTCCCCCCATGTTCATTTTCTCAGCCCTTAGCAGGGGCTTGGCCCCAGGAGAGGGGCCAGTGCCAGACTTGGGGTCAGGCCGCCCATGGTCAAAGCCCAGCTCTGCCACTCCCCAGCTGCGGGACCTTGGGCGAGTGCATTGCTACCCCCACCCCGTGCCTCACGCTCCCCCTTAGTAACATGGCATAATTAATAGACCTATGGGAATTGGGGGAGTGAGCCACATATGTGTCATAGTTTGGGTTCCCCGGAAATAGACTATAATGCAAGGACTCAAGTGAAAATACTTTTTTCTAAGACAAGAATCCGACTGCAAGTTATTTCTTTGGGTGGCAATCCCAGGAGATGCCCTAAAGGCATCAGGGAAACGATGCTTTATCAAAGAAGTTCCCACTGTGGGCACCTGGGGCTCAGTCTCTCTGGGGCCTCAGGGAGACAGCAGAGAATAGCCATTGGTCAGGCTGCTTCCAAAGACATTATTTCTCCAGAATATCCTGCCTGCTGCAAGTGGCGGGGGTTGGTCAGCAGCCTGATGTGGGCACAGAGGCTTGTTCAGTGAGTGGGACCCTCCCCTCCTCTCACCCACCCGCATACAGTCACACACACGAATGCCCACACACTCAGACACATCCATGCTCACACAAATGCACACACATGTGCATGTACGCAGGCATACACATTCTCACACTTTCACATGTACACAAACGCATGCACACGTACACTGAACTGATGGAGCCCAGATGCCTTAGCTCTTGTTGTCTCAGATCCTTCCACTAGAGGGAGCCTCTGACACACTCCAGAGAGAAAGGAGACGCAGCCGCCAGGGTATGTGTTTCCACAATGAACCACGCAATGCAGGCCCCACACCAACCTTCCTCCGTCCCTCATTCACTCACCATCAGGGACCTTAGCGGGAAGTCAATATGCATCACAAATGTATATATTCGTGTCAATATGCATGCGGAAAAATCCACATGGCAAGGGAGAACCAAGGTGCCAAGAAGAGCCGTCAGGAGCCCAAAGCCACCGCTAGAAGGGGGCAGAGCTGGGGTGTGAGCCCACATATGTCGCCTCCAGCGCCAAGTTCTTTTTGCTGGCAGATAGTTGCACAAGGGAGGGTCCAGGGAGGCCGGTGCAATGTTTACGGTATCATGCACGCTTAGAGACGCCCCCCTTCAGGACGGGGGTATGGGAGAGCGAAAGCTGGGTGGCTATATTAGGGCCTGGGACCTCTAGTTTCCCACTCAAGCCCGCGAGTAGCCTCGCACAGGGATGCTGGCCGGAAACGCCAGCACAGGCCACCCGGGGGCACCCCATGGCCTCCAGCATCACACGTCCCAGCTTTGGCTTATCTCCACGACCCTGCACCCCACCCCACCACTCTCCTGAATTCCAGACCCGTCCATCCAACTGCCTGCCTCACATCTCCAACTCCTCCTGGCCCAAACCGACACCCTGATCTCCCCCCAACCCCAACCCCAGAAAAAAACCAACTTACACCATTTGGCATTCTGTCGATGACATTTCCATCTTCCCAGGTGCTCAGAACCAAACCTGGGGCTCTCTCTTCCTCCGGAGCCCCACATTCGGTCCATCAGCAAACCTACCCAGCGATACCTTGATAGAACAATCCTTCCTCATCAGAATGCAGCTTCCCCTCTTCACCTCTACAGCCCACAGCTAGGTCGACGCCACTGTCACCTCTTACCTGGGCAAATTTGGACATTCCCATCTGCTCTCCCTAGTCCCATCCTCACCTCCCAGTCTCTGTTCAACATAGTAGCCAAGGACTGCATGGCAAATCTTGTCCCTCCTCTGCTCAGAACCCTCCATGTCTCCTTATTTCTCCAGGGCCATGTGATCTTCTATCACCTCCCGCCCTCGCCTCCTTCCACACTTCCCCCTCCAGCCACACTGACATCCCAAGCTTGGTCCTACCTCAGGACCTTGGCATTGGCTTTTCTCTCTGCCAAATATCCACATGACTCCCCACTGCTCCTACCTAAAACCTTTGTTGAAATGGCTCCTTCTCAGCAATGCTTCACTGACCGTCTTGCAACCTCTCTCCCTACCAGCATTACTGAATATCCCCCATGACTCCCCGTTTCCATCACAATAAAAGTCAGTCGTCTCCAAGGCCCTGTGTGAATTTACGTATTTATGTGCTTATTAATCATGTGTCAACTGTTGCCCTCTCTACAAGGTCAAGTATACCAGGGCTCAAATACTGCCTGGCTCACAGCAGATGCTCAATAAATATTTGAAAAATTAGTATCATTGTCCTAGACCCTGGCATTGCCCCACTTTCTATACCACCATATCAAGAACCACCCCATCAGCTGTTACCCCAGTCAAAGACCTGGGAATTACCCTTACCTCTTCCCTCCCCTTTACCCCCACAGCTAATCAACCCTCCTGTCCCATCTGGACCCCAGGCTCCCTCTTCCCCGATTTCCACGCCCAAAGCCCCACCACCCACACACACTCCCAAGCCACCTCCCTGCCAACCCAGAGCTGACCATGTCCTGTCCTGCCCTTGCTCACACACCCTCTATAGCTCCCTACTGCCCTCAGTATAGGCCTGAACCGTGATCTGTTGACAAAATTAATGCATGCACAAACTGTCCCAAAAAGTCTGAGTTTATGTCCGAGGACAAATGGCTTCCCAGCCTCCTGGCCCACAGCT
Organism: Phataginus tricuspis; assembly: GCA_029783875.1. Classification (NCBI taxonomy): domain Eukaryota; kingdom Metazoa; phylum Chordata; class Mammalia; order Pholidota; family Manidae; genus Phataginus; species Phataginus tricuspis. The sequence continues at coordinate 11,321,482 of JAQQAC010023519.1, read as the reverse complement.
TAACTTCCGACCAGGGTTGGGCCCTCTTTTCCCTGCTGGGTCCCAGAGGGAGTGTGCGGCTAGGAAGGCTTGGGGGTGAACGGTGGGGGAGTGTGCATCCCTTGTTTTATTCTACAAAAATCACAACACTCGGCAAAGGGAGGAAGAAAGGGGCTTGGGAGGGAGGGTCTGAGCTTCCAAAACAACCAAAGCGAGCAGCCCAGGCCCTGGGATGCAGCCTGATGCCTGAGGAGTTGGCCCATATGAGCTGGAGGCCTCAGGAAGATGATGTCCCAGTTCAAGGCTCTACCCCGGGGCTCCAACTCCCAAATCGTCAATTTAGAAATGTATTCGTAGGGGAACGGGCTAGAATCCCAGACACCTTAAGTCAGCAGGTCTCAGGTCCCGCAGTGGAAGGCTCAGGGGGCGGGGCCTGAAGGCCTGAATCCGCGAGGTCATGGGGGCAGGGCCTAGGCCCTAGGGGGTGTGACCAACCCTGGTCCCTCAAATGAGAGAGCAGGAACTGCGCTCAGTGGGCGGGATCTGACCCTCAGGAGGCAGGGCCTTCCCTTGGTGGGCGTGGCCTGCACCGTCGGGCTGCTCCCGGCGGAGTCTGGACTTCGAGGGGCGTGGTCTATGCCCTGAGGATCATAGGGGTGGGGCCTGGCCCGCCAAGGGCGGGGCCTTGCCCCTCTGGGCGGGGCTCGGGCCTCGGTCCGCGGAGGGCCTCATCCCTCCTCTGGGCTCAGGCCTGCGGAGGCAGCGGCTCCACGTTGAGCCAGATGCCATTCTCCGTACGCAGGATGAGTTCGGGCTTCCGCCGCACCTTGCGCGTCCGGTCCACGCTCAGACGAAAGCGCAGCAGAGTCAGCGCCACGGCCACGCGCATCTCAGCCATGGCGAAGCTCTGTCCAATGCAGTTCCTGGAGAGAGGGGGACGATTGGGTTGGGGTGCTCAGACTCAGCCACGGGGCAAGCCGAGTCGCCATGACTGGGCAAATGACCGCCCCCTCTGAACCTCAGTACCGCCTGTGTAGAACGGAGACACTGCCATCACAGAGCTGTGGGGAACAAATAAGCCCAGAATTTAGGGCCCGGCACGCAGTTGGTGCCCTACACCCTGGGATCCTCTCTCAGAGTCTGATTTGGGGGCTTCCTGATGCATTGCTGGGTTGGCAGAAAGGACGTGTGTGGGACGTGGCCACTGCTCCTGACAGGCACATCCCTGACCTTCTACCGGCCTCAGCGTGCCGCCTACACTGGGCTTGGATGGGAGAAGAGTTACCTGGGTCCCGCGGAGAAGGGCACGAAGGCTAGCGGGGAACGCTGCTGCGGGTTGTCCGGGTCAAAGCGATAGGGGTTGTACACCTAGGCGGGAGCAGACTGGAGGTAATTCTGGGGGCCTGGCGCAGCCATCCCTCCTTCCGCCTCTAGGGACCAGCCTAGCTGGACAGAGAATCTCTCTACAATCCAATCACACCTGCCCCTTCCTGTTTTTCAGGCTTGTCAGGCTCATCCCCACCACAAGGTCCTTGCACTTGATATTTCCTCGGCCTAGAACATGCTCTTCGCTGCTTTTCACAATTTTCAGTTTCAGCTCAAACATCTCTTCCTCTGCAAGACCTCTGCTCACCGTGGGAGCTAAAGTTCTTCCCTGCCCCCACCGCACTCCCAATTTTTACTTCCTTTTATCAGGACCCAAAACAATCTTATTTTTTGCTTATATTCTTCTCCTGCATTTCAATGTGAGCTCAGTGACGGCAAAGATAGTATCTTCTTCTGTCCTCCGTGTCCAGCACAGGGACTAGCACACAGTAGGCGCTCAATCAATATTTGCCGACCTAACGCATTGTCCGTGATTGGGCGAATAATGGGGGAGGAGCGCTCAAACCCTGCACCCAGCCCCATCTGGCTCCCTTGGTGGGAGGGGTGGAGAGGCCTGGCTGCCCTATGACAGCCCCTTCCAGGGAGGAAGAGGCTGAGGGGAGGGAGGACTGGGACAGGAGCTTACCTTGGAGTCGGGCCACACTGTGGGGTTGTGGTGAGTTCCGTAGATGCTGACCAAGCAGACGATTCCTGTGGGGAGGGGTGGGGTCAGTGGGATCCACTCCGCCCTCTCCTTAGAGGCCCCCATCACCTTCTTTCTAGCCACCATGCCGGCCACGGAGGGCCTGTCCCACTCACATACTGACATTGCTCCTCCTCGGCTCACAATCCCCCATGGCTCCCTATTGCCCTGATGACCTATGCCTCAATCTGGCATTCAAGGCCTTTCACTCTGCAGCCTGCAACCGTGCTCCATAAACATGCTCTTTTGCTTCCAGCCTCCAAGGCTCACCTGTCATGTTTCCCTCTTCCAGGCAGCCCTCCCTGCATTCTGCCCCAGTTAGAGCCATCACTTCTTATTTGGGGCTGCTCCAGCCCCTGTCCCTACTTTTAGCACATCCCTGACCCCATATGGCTAGGAATGTCTGTGCCCTGCCGCATCTCCCCCAGACTGGGTGGTGCTCAAGACCTGGGCCTGGGGATGAGGTCCTCCCTAGATCTCCAGCACTACCCAAGACAGGACTTTGTCACCAGGGAATATCTGGCAACTGAATAAAAGCCCACCCTGCCACACCCCCTCCAGCTTTTCCATCTGGACTCACCCCCCTCTACGTCCCCTACACGACAGGGTCTCCCCCATCGCTGAAGAAGCAAGAGTCATGCAAAGGGCTGAACCATCTACAGGGATGGTGCGCCTAGGGCAGGCATGACCAGGGACCAGTGGGCAACAGAGCAGCCGGGCAGCAGGGAGCACACAGCAGGCACCTTTGGGGATGGTGCGCCCATCTGGGAGCTTGATGTCTTCCGTGCAGCGGCGGGAGACCAGGGTCACAGGTGGGAACTGGCGTAGACTCTCCTTAATGCACATGGTGGTGAAGGGCAGCTGGGTCAGGTCATCCCTGGAGAGTGTGGAATGGTGGGTGACTTGGGGCACACGCATACACTCGGGAGCAACCACACAGGAAATCAGTCCAGGATCTCAGACTTGCCCCAGCTTTGCACACATGCACTTGTGCCTGTTACCACTAAATCCCAGCATGCAGCGTGTCTGGCCCTAACCAATCAGAGCAGTGCCAGCAGGCTTCTGCTGGCACAGTGTTGACCCTTTCACTGGTGAATTATATGGACATTAGCAGGCACCCGGGGGAGGTGCCAGGACAGCAGGAGGACCTGGGCAGCAGCCACTTGCCAGCCCGTATGGATCAGTGTCAGCGTGTGAAAACCCATACGTCCTCTCCTTATATTATTTACTTAATTTTTTTTTCTCCTTTGGACTCCAAGGCCCAAATTGGATTAATTATAATTCTTGTTTCAGGATCTAGATTGTTTTCTTTACACCAACAGGTTCTCCTTTAAAACTTTATGTCGATACCACAAGGACAAATGGCATGCCTGGCATGAAAGTTTCCATACACATGAACACCACTGGGAAAGCAGAAACAAGTTACTAAATTCTGGCTAATCACATCTCTTGCCCAGTTCTCAGGACTTGCTGAAAAGACAAATTAGCAAGGATTGAACATACACCATAGCACCCCACTGAGAGTGTCCCCTGATATCAGAATCCAAGAGGTTGACACTGAGACGAAGGGAACTTTCTGTTTGATGCTATTCAGTGCTGCGTTTTCTTTCTATAGCCCAGCATCAGCTCTACATGGCACACATATGAAGGAAGTCAGATTATTCTTCCTGAGTCTTCACTAAGTGTTTGAATTACACACTTTGCCATGTGATTCTGCAGTGCCTTCTGTGCAGGTGGTTGGAGTATATATCCTGCACCATTCATGTTGGGCTTTGCTAAGTGACTCGCTTTACCTCGTGGAATGTTACAATACATGCAGAAGTTTTAAACTGTGTGGCTCTTTGGGCTTCCAGAATCTGCCTTAAGAAGAACATACCCAGGGAAGCTGTTGCTTCAGGGAGAATGAGGAGACACTTGGAACAGACCTGAATCCAAACCTCAGCTTGGAAGCAACCCCCTCAACTCAGCAGTGCCCAGTGGTGACTGACAAGAGGAATATGCAGACAAGAGCAAGAAATACGTGCAGACAAGAACAACAGATAAATGCTTGCTGCAAACCAGAGTTTGGGAACTGTTTGTTAGGTAGCATTATTGCAACAATTGCTGACTCAGACACTTCAAACTAAGAACTCTTGCATTATAATGCAGGCATATGCATTACTGTCAACCTCATTTTACAGCTGAGAAATTGAAATTCAAGAAGCCTAAGTGGCTTGTCAGAGGTCAGACAGTCAATAATTGGTAAGGCAGAAAGGTTCAAACCCAAGGCACTGGACTCAACCAGCCTCCACCATCCCCCCAACCCCAGACTAACCACTCCAGTTCCTCCAGCTCCCGGCCTTTCATGACTTCCTGGATTTCCTCCCGGCACTTCTCCTGGTACTCTGGATACTTGGCCAAGTTGAAAAACACCCATGAGAGCCCACTGGATGTTGTGTCGTGACCTGCAGGCCGATGAGGAGCTCAAATGGAAGTTGCCTGAAGAGACCATAGATGCTGTCTCCAGGCAATGGGGTCCCCCGCTCTTCCCCAAGTTCACCCGACATCCTCACCCTCAAACATAAAGGTGTCCGCCTCAGCTCGGATGTCCTCATCTGACAGTTCCTTCCCATCTCCATCCTAGAATGGGCAGCAGGGGATCCTCAGCCCACTTCATCCCTCCCTCTGCACCCTAGGGTCTCTATCAATGTCATAAGTTACCCCACACACACACACTCTTAAGCCAAACTGCAAGGGAAAGGATTCCAGGCAGTTGGGGGTATGCAACTTGCCTAAAGGAGGTGGGAAGAGGGAAGGAGGCTCAAAGGTGAGTGGGGAAAGGGAGTTCATCTTTTTTGAGGAGCTGCCAGCACCAAGCCTCCTGCCGGATGCCTGACAACAATCTTGTGATCAGGTCTTATGACCCTCGTGTAGCAAGTGAGGAAACTGGGGCACAGAACGGAGAGTCCAGTGACTAAGGTCAATCACTCACTAAGCGGCTGAGCCAGAACTGGAATCCAAGGCCGCCTGAACCCAGACCCCAGATACTGCTCAGAAATTCCACCACTCATGGGTGACCACCTATCTCTGCACATCTCATGTTTCTTCAAACTCTTGTATTTCTTCTTCATAAGTGTTGTGGGCTAAATTGTGTCTCCCCACCATCCAGAATTCATATGTTGACGTCCTAACTCCCCAGGACCTCAGAAAGTGACTGTATTTGGAGACAGAGCCTGTGCAGAGTGATTGATTACATCACAGCGAGGTCATTAGGGTAGGTCCCCATCCAGTATGACTGGTGTCCTTATACGAAAAGGGAATTTGGACAAAGACACACACAGGAAAGACCACATGAGAGAAGAGAGCCAGCTACGAGCCAGGGAGAAAGACCTCAGTAAACCCCAACCCTGCCAACACCCTGACCTCAGACTTCTTCCCTCCAGAATTGTGAGATTAATTTCTGCCACTTAAGCCACCCAGTCTGTGGCGCTTTGTTAGGGCAGCCCTAGCAAGTGGATCCGGTAAGTCTGATGTGTTCTGCGTCTGCCTGCCTCCTAGATCTGTTAGTTTGGACCGTTATCGTTTTAAATGGTTGGTGCAATTTCAGAGGGGGCCGTCCTGGGCAGGACCCCACCCTCCAGGGCCCAGACTCACCTTGGCCAAGAGCAGCACATCGATGAAATCCAAGGTCTTGCCCTGCTTGGCCTTAAGCCAGGCCTCAGCGCCCAGATGGCAGAGTGCCCGCCGCCTCTCCTGGATGACCTCCGTGGTGAAGCGGTGCACGGTGTCACAGGCCTGCCGGAAACGCCGCCCATCCGCCGAGCAGTAGTAGATGAAGTCGAGATGGTGGTGCAGGCGATACTGGCGCCGGACCACCAGTGCGCTCAGCTCGATGATGGCTGAGATGTAATCGCTCATCTTCCTGCCAGGGAGATGGGTCATGAGCACAGAGTCATCTCCTAAGACAAGCTGCCTTTCCCCGTAGGTAGGAGACAAAGAGAGACCCTGGGTTCACTATATTTTCTTTTCTTATATTCCTGATGCTTTGCCATCTGGGGCCTTGCTGATTGGAGAGACACCCCTGACCCCAGGACTAGCCAGTTCTTAGAGGTAACAAATGACTCACCTAGGGACACACCTTTCATATGCAAATCAACCAATCCAGAGACCACACGCTGAAATTTATCAGGCTGGGCCACTATCCCCTCTGCCTTAATCATCCCAGGGCCAGTCCCGGACAACTAGGGGCAGCTCCTATACCCCAGAGACCCCTGGAATTATTCAGACTAGCCCATCCCAGGTCTGCCTTCCCTGCCTTACCTGTTCCTTCCCACAGAAACCACAAAAAAGGTTTTTGCCATGCTTTCTCTGGACTGACCCTGCTGCTTCCTTGTGTGGCCCTGCTGGGCATGACTTTTCCCCTCCCCTTAGGAACTGTATGTAACAAACTATCTTTTGAATGACAATGATTTCCTGATCTGTTGACTTCATTATACCTGAATAAACCCAAAATCCAGGTACATCTTAAAACAGGCCCAAAGATGGCTGAGGATTTCCAAACAGATGGAGGCTCAGTATAACCCACAGAGTCGGGGGTGGGAATATTTGCAATTCATATGTCTGATCAGGAACTTGTATCTGAAATGTATAAAGAATTCTCAAAATGCAATGATAGAAAGACAACCCAATTAAAAAGTGGGCAAAGGGCATGAATAGACATTTCTCCAAAGAAGATACACAAATGGCCAATATGCCCATGAAAAGGTGTTCAATAGCATTAGCCATTATGGAAATGAAAACCAAAACCACAGTGCGATACCACTTCCCCCCAAAGAGGCCTGGCTATAATCAAAAGGCCAGATAATAACGAGTGTTGGTGAGGGTATGGAGAAATTGGGGCCCTCACATACTGCTTGTAGGAATGTAAAAGGGAACATCCATCTTGGGGAAAAAGTCTGGCAATTCCTCAAAAGGTTAACTATAAGAGTATCATGCAACCCAGCAATTCCACTCCTAGGCATATGCCCAAGAGAATTAAAAACACGTTCACATAAAAACTTGTACATGAACGTTTCTAGCAGCATTAGTCATAATAAACAAAAAGTGGGACAATCCAGATGTCCATCAGTGGGTGACTGGATAAAAAAAAAAAATGTGATATTATGTGGCAAATGGAATACTATTCCACAAATTAGAAGTGTTGACATATGCTACAACATGAATTAATCTTGAAAACATTATGCTGAGTGAATGAAACCAGACACAAAAGTCTACATAATTCCATCTATACGATATTTCCATAATACACAGATCTAAAGAGACAGAAGGAACGTTAGTGTTTGCCTAGACCCAGAAGGGAAGTGGAAGTGCATGATTAGTGCTAAAATGTACAGGGTTTCTCTTTGGTGGAAGCATTCTAACATTGATTATGGTGATAGTTGCACAACTCTGTGAATATACTAGAAACCACTGGATTATGTACTTCAAATAGGTGGATTATATGATAGGCGAATTATGTCTCAGCCAAGTTATTACCAAAAAAAAACCACAAAATTGCTGGGACAGGTTTGCAGGGAGCTGTCCTGAGTTCTGAAGTGTGCCTGTTTTCATGCACTTACCACAATCTGTCGTTCGCTTGTTTACTTATTTGTGTATAAGTACTGCCTGTCTTCCCACCAAAATGTTAAGTTCCAAAAGGGCAAGTCTTTGAAATGTACCCCTACAAGGACCAGAGTAACAAGGTCAACAGTTTGATATTGAGGGCCTACCATGTTCTACAAACTTGACATCCATTATACCCCTTATTCTTTTTTTTGTTTGTTTTGGTATCATTAATATAAAATCACATGAGCAACATTATGGTTACTAGACCCCCCATATCATCAAGTCCCCCCCACATACCCCATTACAGTCACTGTCCATCAGCGTAGTGAGATGCTATAGAATCATTACTTGTCTTCTCTGTGTTATACTACCTTCCCCGTGCCCCCCCACCTACGGTGTCCCTTATTCTTTATACCCCAATTTAGATTATAAGTTCCAAGGAACTGGAACTTAGTGTGTTGCTTACCACCATATTCCCAGTTGCAAGCATAGTACCAGGCACATAGTAGATACACAACAAATATTTGATGAATGAATGAATGAACCGGGACAATAGTCATTTTATGCATTCATTCAACCAATATTTGCTGAGCATCTATTGTATGCCAGGGCAATGCTACATAATTTTAGCCTTAAAACATCTCTTAGAGGGTCAGGATTATCATCTTTGCTTTACAAACAAGGACACCGAGACTCAGAAAGTGGGAGGACACTTTCCAAACGCCACACACTCATTGTGGAGGAATGAGGGAAACAAGCATTTGCTGAGCATCTACTATGCACTAAGCCAAGCTGCCAACTCACGTTCTCACATTTAATTCTCACACGAAGACAACGGGGAAGGAATTGGGATTCCATTTTTTGAATAAAGAAACACGCTCAGAGAGGTGACGGCAATTTCCCGGAAACACACAGCCTGTCAGTGGCAGAGCACCAGTAGCCCAGGGCTCACTCCTGGGGAAGCTGGCTCGATCTTCCCCAGGGAGGCCATACTCACTCCTGGCAGTTGCTGTCACAGCTGAAGACGCATTTCTGAAGACCGTCCAGGGTCATGAGGCTGACGTGCTCAAACATGTCAAGGGAGACCACTGAGCCCTCTGCCAGGTGCCGCCACTTGGCCTGGAAGAGAGAGACACATGGCAAATGGGCCTGGAGACCGTGGACTTTAAACCAGGCTGATAATGACCTGGTGACATGCTCACTACAAGCCTACTCTATAAAGGAAGTGAGGCTTCCTGACATCTCACGCCTACCCATGAACTGGATCCTAGGCCAGTCTCAGTTCCTGGACACCCTCTTCCCAAGAAGCCTTGGGACTCACATGCATGGTGTCAGTACACTGGTTGAAGATCTTCATGTAGGGTTTCAGGATGTCAAAGTGGAAGGCAGGTGTCAGCAGGCGGCGGTGCCGGCTCCACTTGTCACCTTTGCTGAGAAGCAGCCCATCTCCTGAGCCCAGAAGTCTGAAGTTAGGAGCCTCTCCTATTACTCAGAAACACTCTAAGAAACCCCATGCCCTCCTCCCTGAAGCCCCAGCCCCACCCTACTCAGTCTTGCACTCACCTAGCCAAGGTTTCAGGAAGCCATAGAAAAGGTCATCCTTAGGGGCAATGGCAGCTGTGGAGAGACAAGAGGCCTTGATGATTCAAACCAAGTTCTGACCCTTGACTTCTGTTTATGACCTCCTCAGGCCTCCTCTCTGGGTTCTGAGCTCTCACCACCCTGCTCCAGTCCATCCTCTGCAACTGTCCCAGAAAGATCCTTAGAACATATTGATCTGAACATGAGCCTCCCCTGCTCAAACACCTCCCATGGCTCCCCAGTACTCTTATTAAAAAGTTCAAACTCAGGATAATACTGAAGACCCTGCCGCACCTCGCTCGTTTGCCTTATCGTTCAGCACACACCAAATACCCCCACATGCTGACCCTCACTTCCAAACCTCTGCCCAAATGGCCCTCTCCACCATAATCCACACCCTCTTTTCTGCCAATCAGGCCATCTGAATTGTACCTCCTGTGCCTCCAAGCCTCCATGGAGCCTTACCCTCTCCAATCTGTCCTGTACCCTGGCCTCAGGGGGATCTAATCAGATGCCAGATCTGACCAGTCGCTTCCTGCTCACATACCCACTAGCCTCCAGCGCCAGCTACTCAGCCCGTTTGGGGAGCCCTGAATGATCTACCCCAGTCCAGAACTCTGTCAAAATCCCTCTCTCCTCCATCCCCTACATGCTCAACATACTGACACCACAGAACTTTACTCACTTCCCGGAAAAAAAACATTTTCTCTCTCTGCTCAGCTCTTTCTACCAGATGCCCTCTCTGCCTCAAACATTCTTCCCTCATCCTATTAATCTCTGCTTGGATGCCCTCTCCTCCCCCACCAATCCTCAGAATTGTATCCATCCCGTTACAAGCCCCTTCAGAGGAGGGACCACATTGATCACTGATAGATTGCTAAGTAAATTTTTTTAGAATGAATGAGTGAAACAGTCAGAGGATGGGCGAATGAATGAATGGTTGGATGGATGGGTGGGTGGATGGATGGATGGATGAAGTAGTGAATTCCTTTTCTATGTGCTGAACAGATTTGACACAGAATGGCCAGGGGCCCAGAAAGAAGTACCTGAAACTCAAATGATGGCACTTTTACCTGAGATGTGACTCACCATCTACACACACACACTTCCCAGGAATTAGGCAACTGTGTGTGTGTCACCTGTCTGGTCATTCTCGTGTTCAGCACAAGTCTTCTGCCACCCTTCTGAACCCAACCCATGTTGGGCGATGCTGGGGACCCAGAGACGGCTCAGCTCCACACCCTGCCTGGAGGAGCTCCGGGTGGGGTGGGAAAGGAGGAGCAGACACCCCATGCAATTATCAAGAAGGTAGAAAGGTGTGCCAGGAATGAAGAGAGGCGCAGAGGAAGGACTCTGGAAGTCAAGGCAGGCTTCCAGGAAGAGGCAGCACTGGAGAGGAAGGTGGGAATCTAGTTGCCCTTTCCTTTCTAGCTTGGGACTCCAGGCTAGGCACGTCAGGGATCTTTCTGACACATAGATTTGTCCAATGGCTGTCCCGCTCAAACACCTACCATGGCTCCCTAACAGCCCCAGGATAAAACACCAGCTCGTTCACTTTGTACACAGGTGTTCTGAGCCCAGCTCCTGTCTCATTGCCTACCTCTCCCCACACCATCATCTTCACTCCAGGCACCCAGCTCACCTGACTCTGCATCTGGCAAACCCCTACCCATCCTTCAAAGCCCACCTTCACCAACGCCTCCTCCAGGAAGCCTTCCTCAAAATCCCTCCCAGCTGAACACTTGCTCTCCCATCCTTGGGTCCAACTCCACTCCAATTCTGACTGCCCGAGCCCAGGAAAGTCTGCACCTGGGCGACCTCGCTCATCTCTCCAATAAAAAGGAGACAGTCCTAGACACGTAGTGACTCTGTAGCATCTCACTGCGCTGATGGACAGTGACTGCAATGGGGTGTGTGGGGGGACCTGATAATGGGGGAGCCTAGTAACCATAATGTTGTTCATTTAATTGTACATTAATGATAGCAAAATTGAAAAATAAAAATAAATAAATAAATAAATAAAAGGAGATGGTCCTGTCTACCCTGGAGGAGGTCATATAAGCAAAGCCCTGACAGTGTGCCCAGCAGAAGGCTCTCAACCACTATGGTTGAGAGCTTGGCCTCTGGGCTGGCCAAATCTGGGTTCAAATCCCTGACCTGCCACTAACTCATTATATAAACTTGGGCATGTTACCAGTCTCTCTCTCTCTCCATTTTCCCATCTACCAAAAGGGAACTAGAACAATCCTGCCTGCCTCAGGGCATCCCTACAAAAAACTTAATGAGATAATATGTTCCAGGCACACAGTTGGGTCTCATTAAATATTTGTGCATGTAAATGATGAAGCAACTTTTGGTTACTTTCATTACTAGGATTATAATATTGGCCATTAATGTCAAGAACTTGTGAGAGGAATATCTGGGTCCCCAGCTCACAGCAGACTCTACTAATGGAAAATGAATGTGTAGATACTGTGAAAAGCATTTTCATGGCTCCATAGAAAGCTAAACATAGGATAGATCAAGAGAGTATCATGCTAAGTGAAATAATTCAGACAGAGAAAGACTAACACAATATGATCTCACTTATATGCAGAATCTAAAACACCAAACAAACAAAAAAGAAATAGACCCTGACATAAATACTGACAATGGACTGCTGATTACCACAGGAAAGGTGAAATGGTGAAGGGGATAAAGAGGTACAAACTTCAAATTACAAAATGACTCACAGGAATGGAAGTACAACATAGAGAATAGAACCAATAATATTGTTATATCTTAGTATAGTAACGGGGTAACTGCACTCATCATGGTATTTAGTAATGTATACAATTATCAAATCTCTATGTTGTATGTCTAAAACCAATATAATACTATATATCAACTATATTTATTCCAATAAAAAAGTAAATTGTTTAAAATTTAAATTAAAAAAATGTTAAGTTAAATGTAGAATTACCATGTGACGCCGCCATTCTACTCACAGGTATCTATCCAAGATAAATGAAAACATACGTCTACATCAAAACTTGTACACACATCTTCCTAGAAACATAATTCAAAACAGCCAAAAAGTAGAAATGACCCAAGTGTTCACTGGTAGACGAATGAATAAACAAATGGCGGCATGACCACACATCCACACAGTGGAATATTACTCAGCCTTTAAAAGCAATGCAGCGCTGACACATGCTACCATGTGGATGAACCTCAAAAACATGCTAAGTGAAAGAAGTCAGCCACAAAAGAAACATTTTTTGGTATAATTCCCTTCCTATGATCTCTCCAGAGCAGGCAAATCCATAGAGATGAAAAGTAGATTGGTATTTACCAAGAGCTGGAGAGAGGGAGGAACAGGAAGCGATTCCTTAATCGGTACAGGCTGTTTTATGGGGTCATGAAAAAATTTTGAAAGTAGAGAGAGCCAATGGTTGTGCAACATTGTGAATGCACGAAACACCTGACACTTTCAAATTGTGCGCTCTAAAATGATTAATTATACGTCAGTGAATTTCATCTCAATAAAAAAAATGAGTGTTTAAAGACAAGCTGTAATTACATGCCTATATATCATGGCTTGTCCTCTGTACATTATTTTTACTTACTTTCTCCCATTAACACTCTCTATCCCAAATGCCCATTAGAAGATGAAGAAACAGAGGTTCCGTAGCAGACTCAGAGACTCCAAGAAGGAACTACTGGTTACCAAAGGGGAGGGGTGGGGGAGGGTGGGTGGGGAGGGAGGGAGAAGGGGATTGAGGGGTATTTTGTTTAGTACACATGGTGTGGGGGATCACGGGGAAAACACTGTAGCACAGAGAAGGCAAACAGTGGATCTGTGGCCTCTTACTGTGTACTGATGGACAGTGACTGCATTGGGGTAGGGGTGGGGACTTGATAATATGGTTAAATGTAGTAACCACATTGTTTTTTCATGTGAAACCTTCATAAGGGTGTATATCAATAATACCTTAATAAAAAAAAAGAAAGAAACAGAGGTTCCTAGAAGAACCATGCCTTCCTCAGGGCTCTTTGGCTGTGTGGGTTTAAGGCCGGAGCAGCAGGTGTGGCCCCAACGAGTGGTGGGACCTGCTGGGGTTGGCGGGTCTGCCTCCAGGCTGCCTCTCCTGACTCATAGGATCCCCCTCCCCAGCCTGGAGCCGGCCATCTGGCCCCTCTGGTGGGGGAGGCACTATAAGTTCTGCTTGTGCTAAGTGAGGGGAGGGGAGAGAGAGAAAGAGGCCTGAGCACCTACTAAGTGCCAGGCCCAGGCTGGGGTGCCACTCCCTGGTCTACTTGGAGTCTCACAACCATGCAGGATGATAGGAAACTGATGCTCTGAAGAAGAGGGGGAGGCTATGGGAGGAAGAGGAGAGAAGGAAAGAAAGGATATGGAAAAAGCAAAGAAAAGAAACCCTTATGGACATTATATTACTGAGTCTTTAAATCGTTCCATTTTACAGACCGGAAACTGAGACCCTGAGAGGCTAGGTGAATTTCTGGGTCACACAAGTACGCTCCAGCCAGGATTCAAACCCAGCCCACCCACGTTCCAGCCCAGGGCTCTTCCCACAACTTGGTGCCCATGCCTTGGAAGAGTTGCCCTCCCTAGGTGCTAGGTCTGGTCTCTCCCTTTGTGCCATGGAGATAGGCTTCCCTCACAAACACAGTAATGGGGGACAAAGAGGCATAGGAGGACATCACTGGGAAAGGGGGGATGGCCATCCCTTCCTTTTTCCACAGCTCGTGGGGGGCAGCCTTAAAGATAGTCTCCAGACATATGTTTATAGAGCTCCAAGCTGGGGCCAGAGATTCTGATCCTGTCCCTCCTCTCTTAAATATCCCCTGATGCCTCTGGAGGTGCCGGGCTACATGTGAGGCCATGCTGAAGATTCAGAGCCCTACTTGTAAGGAACATAGAGCTGGACACAGACACACTCAGCCCTAAAGGGTTAAGACTAAGAATGGAAAAAATCCAGAGGAAAGAGCTAGGGTCTGTCTGCAGCACCCGGGAAGGCTTCCTAGAGGAGGGGTCACTGGAGCTGGGTGTTGAAGGCTGAGCAAGAGTTTGCCAAGCACATTTGGGAGTCCTACGCCTTGAAACAGGTGTGGACTGCAGAAAGGAGAAGCAACCCTTGTCCATCTCCCTTTCTGCCACTCAGGGTCAGTGCAGATGGAAAGAGAAGACTAGACTGGGATGGCCACAGTGGGAGTGTCAAACAATGGAAGTGCCATGGCTTAGAATCAAGCAACAACCACGTAATAAACTCTTGGGTAAACAACTGCCTATCCCAACACGTTTGGCTCTGACTTGCAGGTGTGTGGACATCCTCTCAAAGTTCCTAGGACTCTTAGATATTGTCACAGCTTTTTCCCATGCCTTCCCACTATCTGTATATCCCTTTCTGTTTTGGTGAACTCCTACTCATCCTTCAAAGACTTACTCAGATGGCCCTTCCTCTGGATAGCCCACCTACCTACAAGCCCAAGTGAGCTCTGGGAATTAAGGGTTTACCCATCACTCAGAGGCCAGCCTGCCTACCTGAGGCGCTCACCACAGGCTTGATGTAGTCAGGATGCACCAGGACCAACATCGGCAGGATGGGTCCCATCCAAACCAGGATCACGTGATGCATGTTGTCCAGCACCTTCTTCTCATCTTGGAGGCCTGTCTCATTCGGGAGGTACTGCAAGGGGTAGCAGGGAAGGACAGTGAGGAGGTGTCCAATGCCAGCTTTCCCCTGCCCTTCCCTCCTGCCACCTTCCCTGTGCTCAAAATAAGCCGAGAAGAACTGTGGGCAGTTGCCTGCACCTCTCGGAGCCTCCATTTCCTCATCTGCAAAGTGGGGAAGAATCGACTCTCCATCTGACAGCAGTTGGGAAGATTCATGAAATAGCAAAGCAAGAGACCCTCAGCAGGGAGCCGACACATGGCCGGTGTTCAAGAGATCAACACAGTAACGAGAAATACAATAATGATAAAAATGGTGGGCATTTATCAAGAGCTCACTATGTTAGCAATGAACTATCACTAGTCCTGTTATCCTCAACACACACACACATGCCTGTGGCGTCAGGAGCTGCCTTGGGCACCTTCCACATGGCCGTACGTCCAGCCCACACAAGAACTCTGTCGCCAGCTCACTACTGTTTTCCCCACTGCCCTCTGCCCAGAAAGGCCGAATGACTTGCCTGAAGTTACATATGAGTAAGCGACTGCCCTGGTTTGGGCTGCCCAGAAGCAGGCCCTGAAATAAGAGCTCTAGTGCAGATGGTTTATTTGGGGGTGACCCCCAGATGCATGTATAAGAGATACAGGGATTTGGGGAAGTGATGCAGGGAGGGTGGGCAGCCAGTAAGGAGTTACTGCCCCAGGCACCCGATGCTCAGTCCTACTGGGGACACGTATCTCAGAGTCAACCCACTCAAGGGGGAGGGAACTGGGTGTTTTTACACCCACTCTCAGCTCCCATACTCACTGACTGAGGGCCACTCCTGGGGCGTTCGCTCTCAAGCTCACAGTATGCACAGGCAGAGTGGGCTCCAGCTGCCACAGAAAGCCCTAGAATGCAGGGGCGGGCAGCTGGAAGTCGGACCATCGCATCCAGAAATGTGCCAAGAAGCTATGGGCAAGGCCTGACATCATCTGCCACTGTGGCAAAGGCTGGATTTGAACATAGGCCACCGAGCTCCAAAATGCCTGCTCTTAACCAAGATGACGCAGAAGTGCTTCCAGCTCAGAGTCAGAAGAATCAGAGCTTAAAGCCACTCCCAGCTGCTGTGTGGCCTTGGGCCAGTCACTTAACCTCTCTGAACGCCAACGAGCAAATCGTTAATACAGGGAAGATTCATTCCTATCCACAGGCTGTGAGAATCAGGGGAGGGCTCACATATTAAGGGTCCCTAATCCAATGCATGCCCAATGGTGGGCCCAGCAATTGTCCACTGAATGAGTGAACAAGGGGCTCCTCTCTAGCTCCTGTGTCTCCTCCTTGATCAGATCCAGCCCTGAGCCTGTCCACACCCAAGGGAGATCATGGCCTCACCGGGGTCTCACGGCCCCATAAGGTGGGCTGGGCCCACAGGGCCAAGGCTGGGCTTCAGAATCCATCCTGGCCAAGGGCCCTGGGCACCAGGGCCTTGCTGCCAAATCCGGGACCACATCAAAGCCCGAGGGCTTCCTGGAGTAAGGACAGTGGATAAGAGGCATGGAAAGAAGCAGCTGGTCTCACAGAGGATATTCTGGGCAGAGGGCACCGCTGGCACAAAGGCAGCAGTCAGAGCCTTGCTAGCCGTGCCCCAGTACGCCCAGGACCCAAGTGAGGACAGACACGGGGCCTGCCTCCTAGGACTGGCAGGAGGGTCGGATGGGTCGACACAGTCGGCCCCTGAACAACACCGGTGTGAACTATGTGGGTCCCCCTGCACGTGGGTTTGTTTTTCAATAAACAAGATGGGAAAGTGTTTTGAAGATTTGTGACAGTTTGAAAAAAAAAAAACACTTTCTTTTCTCTAGCGTGTGATTGTAAGAATACAGTAGTAACATAGATTATAGGCTATTCGTAGTTACGTTTTGGGAGAGTCAACAGTTCTACACGGATTTTTGCTTGGGTGGGAGGTTGGTGCCCCTAACCACCACTCTGTCCAGGGGTCAGCTGTATTTGTAAAGCCCCTGAAATGATACTTGGCACATGCACGTGAAATAAAACCTGAAACGCAAAGGCAGAGCTCAGGTCCTGACCTAGGATGACAGCACTAAAGAGAATGAGAGAGAGTCCAGAACCACATGGATGGTGGAGACGGAGCAACAA